>JAUCMX010000005.1:21309032-21376532 GCA_033459395.1 Hemibagrus guttatus | reverse complement strand
GAATGAAGTTTATGGTCAAACTTTGTAACAGTGGTGTGTTATGCTCCTTATGGAGTTATTCATTACTGAATTATTTGGTAGTAGAATTAGTAGAATAGAATTATTTACTAATCCAATTTTAAAATAAAATTCATTGCTTCCAGCAGTGGATGAAAACTGAATGTGTGGCCCTCTTCCATAAACTAAGAGATGGTGTGTTTCTGTCAAGTTAAGCAGAGGAAAGCTTTGTTCAAAGATGCTGTTGTTAGAAGTGTAGAATATTGTGTATACAATAAAACATTTCAGATTTGTTATCACTACAGAGATAGAGTACAAGTTATAGATGCAAATTATCCAAAAATAAAAAATAAAATTGATCATTTCTACATGTAGTGTCTTGCTTTAAGAAAAAGTCTCAGTTCAGGAGCTAATAGAGCACAATCTTCTCAGCTGCAGGAAATGCTATTGACACAAAATTGTCATCTATAATAAATGCGAGTTTAGATGAACTGAACTCACCAAACAGTCTGAGTATCTCCTCATCCACTCTCATGAGAGACAAAGACATGCCTGCCATCTCCAGCGATGTCATGAATGAGCCAGACATCACCCTAGCAACCTGTATTCCTCTGCCCACTACAAATAGCCACACATAACAAATAGTGCATACTTAATGGAAGCTTTTATTTAAAATGACTTATGTGGCATATAAAATAATGTTATTTAATAATGTAAATATAGTTTGTTTCTCACAGTAACAGCTCTTGCAACTTGATAGTTACTGATAAGTTAATGTCAAAAACATAAAACATGAAGTTATGAAAATCTTCAAACTCTACCTATTTGTTCAAGTCTCAAAACTGTGAGAGACCATTAGGCTCTTGAACTGTTGGGACCTTGTCATATTTCAAACCCAATTTTTACTTTCAAACCCTCTTTTAAACCCAAGTCATGTTAGATAATGTGGTGTGCCAAATGTGTAAACATAAATATAGTCTCACTTAAACAGTTGATAGCAGCTCTCGTGACAACAGCCATCTCCAAACAAGACAGAGCACCAAGATTGTTCACACAGAGGACCACAGTGTCCCCTGTAACAGAAAACCACACAGATTCACACGTCACTTGGGAGAAAATGCTATTTCGCCCAATATCCTGTGCCTTACAGCCTACCTGATTTCAGAGGAAGATGTGATTGGCTGCAAGGGTCAGTCATGTGATCAATCATAGTCCTGACAACCTCATCAGCAGAGGCAAGCTGAACATAAGAAACACATCCATATATATAGTAAAGCCAAAAGAATACCATCAATCTCTAGCTTAGAAGAATCTGATATGATTCTAATATGATATGTCTAATATAAACAGAACGCTCATTTTATTATGAACATCATACATAACATCGAACATCTTCATGGTATGCAGAATAAAACCATTCTGAGATGACAGGTTTTGGTTTGGTTTTAGATGGTAAATTGTCGACATGAAGGGAAGCACATGATCAGCAACAATAGAAAAACAGTCTGTGGCATTCAAGTGATGATTGGTATTAACAGGACCATTTCAAACTAAAACAGAAAGAAAACACCATACAGTGTGATTACTGTAAGACTGAACTGGTGTACCACAACAGTACAAGTTCAATACTTCAATATCTCATTCTAAAACACACAGTCCACGGAGTTGACACAAGCTAACGTTAGCATTCGTACTTAGCTTAAATCAATATGAATGTTTGCACTTAGCTTAAATCAATATGATTGCTAGTTGAAATTAAGGCCCGTAAAAATGTATGTGGATTGTGGCTACATGCAGTGACTATTTAAGACCGTAAATCAGCATGGAAGCTAGTTATGATGTCTCTAATTTAGCTAAGTTTTGTGAAATCCTAAGCATCATTCATGTTGACAGCCTCACTCTCTCTCGGTCATTCACATTCTCTCTCTCACACACACACACACACACACACACACACACACCCCAGTATGTAGAGAGACATTTAAGAAGGTTTATTTTCCAAATAGCTCTAATTTCATGTTAAAAAAAAAAACGTGTTAAGAAATTTTATGTGTATAGACTCTTGATCTTGTTACAAGTTACCTTCCTGTCCACTAATTTTTGCCTCTTACAAAAGCCACAAAGTCTTCCAGGAAGACAGTAAAGGCTTATGTCCTGCTTGAGTTTGTAGTTAGACTGAAACTTGAAAGTTAAGTTTCACAACATAAATGCAATGTTTAGGTATTATTATTATTATTATTATTATTATTGTTTTATGTTGTACTGTTTACATTTTTTAATAAGTAATTAAGTTTTTTTATTTATATATTTGTATTTGCATTTTGAATGCAATATGTCAAATAAATGCACTACATGGGTTCAGATTTTATTTTCATTTTTCTAAATAGGAAACAACTTAGTTGTTCATTTTAAGAGACCTGTCTTATTTTCTCTTGCATATTTAGTATTCCTCTTTAATAAAGAATAAGAGTACAGAAGAAATAAAGAAAAAGTACTTCTTATCAGATTACTCGATGGAATAATCGGTAGAATATTCGATTACTAAAATAATCGATAGTTGCAGCCCTAGTCAAGGGGAGTCCCAGAATAATTTGACTACCAGTCAGAGCCCTCTCTACCCTCTGTGAGCATCAGACACTGAGGTCAGCTGGCAGGATAGTACAGTACCTGTTCCCTGCATTTGAGTGGCTCCCATCAGGACGACGGCTATGATGCCCCAGCTGTAGGACTCGGAGAAGGAGAACAACGTTTGTTCCCAGGGCTGTTCAACTCCTCAACTCACAACCACCCCTGGCCCTCCCTTCCCTCCCATCAACTCAGTAACAACCATTCACCACATTATAACTCACATTATAACCCTCTTCCACCTCCAACCCACACTCCTTCAAATAGACTCATGGACTCTCATACTCACAATCTGTGAAAACATTCATATAGAGATCTGGACTCTGCTGTGACAATATCTCTAATGTTCCTGCTACATACCAATGTTTACATACTGCACAACAATATTCTCACTTTGAGTTTATTTATTAATATATGCATCTATTTCACCTTCTTCTACTTTCTTATTCTTCTTTTGTTTCACCTATTAAGAAATGCCTATTTTCACAGTTTAGACAGCTTATATTTATATCTCATACAGATGTTTACTTTTACAGATATTGTATACAGATGTGTACTCAAAGCTTTTTGCAGCTTTTAACGGACTTATTCCATTTATCATCATACAACAATTGTATTTTATTTTATTTTGTATTTGCAATGTATTTCTGATCTTTTTTTTTAACTACTCTGCATGCCTTAAACTGCCCCTTGGGGATAAATAAAGTTTTGTGAATTAAATTGAACAAGACAGGTTGTGTCTGTGGTTGTGTGGTTGCATACCATCTGTGTGCTTCAGCAGAAATCCAGATTCATCAAACCAGAATATGTTTTTCAACTGTCCAGTTTTGGTGAGTCTGTGCCCACTGCAGCCTCAACATTACCTGAAGCTGCTGGCCTGTATCTGAAGAATTTTTACTGATTTGTACTGATGCCACATGATTGACTTATTAGATAACTGATGAATGAGTAGGTGTTCAGATGTTCCCAATAAAGTGCTCAGTGAGTGTCATTTGTATGTGTTAATTTGGATGGTTATGTGGATTATTACCACTTCCTCCTCCTTTATCAAAACAGCTGAAGTTTTTAATGTACAGTGTATCTTTGTATACTGTTATGATACTTGGCTTACTACATTTATAGGGGTGACAAAAAAATAAATATACATTAAAATAAAAGCATTTCAATTTGAATCAAACTAAACTGAATTGAATCAAGTAAGCAATAGCACAAAAGGAACCAGTTAAGACACTAATCAACAAAATTTAGTAAAAAAAAAAAGAAAAGCACAAATAGTTGACTGACCTTGGACTTTTTAATGCCCGGCTCTCCATGGATTCCTGCAGAGACATAAACGTGCTCTTTTCCATAATTTATTAACCCACTGAAGCAATTTGTTAATCATTCAACACAATATGGACATAAATATGGACTTCTCTCAATCTCCTCTGTATTTTGTACCCAGTCCTAGCTCCATATCTCCTGGCAAAAGTTGAAAGGTAGGTAGGCATCCTGGCACACTGCATGGAGACAGACTGACACCCAAAGTCCCTAACACAGTGAAAGAGCACTTTGATTATGCTTATTTCTCTAGTAGAAATGAATCATATGTGCTTGGTAATTAAACTCACCAATGTTTTTTACTGCGTTTGACACTTTAGTAACAATCACATCTAGTGGACAGCTTTCCTCAGCTAGTGCTCCAGCCAGCTACAGATTTAACACACAAAAAGAATAATTAACACAGGAAAGAGCCATACATCATGTTTCAACCTTCTAGATTTGCAGATATGAGCGCAGTCGTTACCAACAATCTTTAAAGTAAACAAAGATCATCAGATGATTTAAACTGGTGTTGGTGTACCACATCCTCTTCATAACTGAGTTCCGTACCTTATGTATAAACACAGTTCCACAGAGTCCTCTCCTGCCTGCTTTGCTGGGCTGAGTAAAAGCACAGTCATCAGACACAACTACCATGTCCACAGGGACTCCTTGTGCCCGTGCTTTTTCTGCAGCTAGGCCAAAGTTCAGGCGGTCACCTGTGTAGTTCTTAACCAGCAGCAGGACACCTGAAGTACCACTCTGCCAAAGGGTCATGATGGCTGCAAGAATACTGCCAGAAGGAGGGGAGGAAAACACCGCTCCTGCTACAGCAGCTGACAGCATCCCACTTCCAATGTAGCCTGAAAGAAATATTTCATTGTTAACATCAATGGACTACCCCAACATTCCCGTGGGTCTATAGGGATTTTAATAATTTTATAATTAAGCTTAGATTTGTGAAGCATCTGCCATACTGTGTATGAACTGTTACTATAAAAATAATGTATTCATATAGAAATAAAATAGTGACAAATGTATTTGAAGCAAAATAGCAGTAACTGAAAAAAAAATATGCATCATATTAACAGTGCTTGCATTTTCAAAACCATGGTAATTTTGTGGTAACAATGGTTTTACTACAGTAACCATGTTTTTTTTTTGTTTCAACTGTTGGAAAACCATGTTTTTTTGGTTTTAAACCATTGTTAATTTTCATAAGCAAAGTTCCCATTTGTTGTTAATAGAGATACGTTAATAATAACTGCTTATAAAAACAAATATACACGTAAACAATGCTTTCGTGGCTTCATTGTACAGTACTTACACCTTGGTCCATTTTGGCAAATCCCTGAGTGTGGTGCGATAGACTCGGTCTACCTGTTGTATCAAACTCGCTTGCACCACCTGTTTGTGAAGCGGACAAGCAGCAGGTGTTGATTATGCGTCGATGTTCGATTGCTCTTCCTGTGATACCTGGATGTGCAACGTTGAATTTCTTGGAGAATTTGAATCACTGAATTTGTGGAAGCGAAATAATACACACCGAAATGTCCTGTCAATTATTAAGGGTTGTATTTTAAACATCTGAATATTTAGTATTGAAATTTTAAACAATGCAATTTTGTGTCTCCACTTGAAAAAAAATCACAGCTTAATTATGCAACCATGCTGAATTGCAGAATCTTAAAATGCAAGCACTGTTAATACGATGCTTTTTTTCAGTTACTGCTACTCAGCACCTTTTATTTTGCTTCAAATACATTTGTCATTATTTTACTTCCATATATTCGCACAAGCACATTAAAATGCACAAGCAATTGCCATTATAACTGTCTCAGAACTGCTGTTATAGAAAAATAATCAACATCTGATTAGAATTCAATATATTAAAATGTTTTATTAAATTAACATTTGAAATGCATAAAACTGAATTTAACTTATAAAACTTCAAGCATTTTATTCTGTGTTCTAAAATTTCATGTTTTGTGAAATACTTGGTAGTTTCACAAAGTGTTTTATAATCTTGGTATTTCTGGAGGCATTCTACGAGAAATAATGTTTGTGCCATCTCCAAAACCAAACATATAAAAGACCCACCATGAAAGCACTGTAGTCAGCTTTAAACGCTGAATAAAATGTTAGAATCAGAAACCATTGTCTCAACTCAGATGGAACAGGGCATTAAGAACTCAAAACTGACCTGCATGTGCAGGCTCATGTCCTGAGCCACCTCCAGAGATCAGTGCCACTTTGCCCTTCAGGTTGTGGAGATCAGAGCGCAGTGCCACCCTGTGACCCCTCAGGAGCATCAGCCCCCCATTGCTGCTCGCTATGCCCTCCAGTGCCTCATCCGCACATTGCTCCACAGAGTTCAGCAACTTTCTTTGTATCTGTCCGACCCACAGATTTCAAATACTTTTAGAGCAACATCTTTAAACTGACATCTCCTTTTCCTATAGAGTATACACGTACTATAAGACACGTCAAAATGCATGCATTAGTATTGGACACGAATGGCTACAGGTTGCATTAACTCTTTAAAAACTGCTGCAAGAATGCAAATATGCATACTATATCTTTGTCGGATTTAAAAGAAATATGGGAGACTTAAGTAATGCACTACATAATTCAGCTTACCTCCATAGCCGCGGTAGTTTGTGTTCAGAAAAGAAGCTATCAAAGGTGTATCCTACTGTACTAAATAGCAGCCTACAGTAACATGTATTGGTATCGTACTACTTTATCATACTAGTATGGTAGTATGCAGGTTTCTGTTCAGTTGGTACTTCCGCGCATATTGATGACGCTAAGTTCATGCGCAGTTCGTACACAGATATGAGACACTTAAACAAACAGTTCAAACAAGCAACAGTTAAAACAAGCAGGTTAATAGCGTCGCCATCTTGCTGAAGCCGACTTTCCAGCACTTTGTACTTGACCTGATGTTAATTCATCTATTTAGGATTTTCGCTTTAAAGTCTGTTAAAGGGGTTGCATAAAACCCTAAAAGAAACTAAAACAAAAGAAAATAGAATCACATTTGATAATAAGGTTGTTTCTTTTATATGGAAGAGTTTTATATAGTTATTACTGCTGCATAGAGTTTGTTTATTACTTTATTTTTTTACCTTTTAAAACAGCATTCCTAATATCTGATGTGTGTGAATTTCTATTTTATTTTACTTATTTTTAAATAACCTATTTTTTAAATTATGAATTTAGGAAACTGACAGAAAACCGAGGTCAGGATGCTACTCACTACTGACTTATACACTGATCAGGCATAACATTATGACCACCTCCCTAATATTCTGTTGGTCCCCCATTTGGTGCCAAAACAATCCTGACCCATCCTGCACTGTGTATTCTGACACCTGTCTATCAGAACCAGCATTAACTTCAGCAATTTGAGATCGGATCACACGGGCCAGCCTCCACTCCCCACGTGCATCAGTGAGCCTTGGCCATCCATGACCCTGTCGCTGGTTCACCACTGTTCCTTCCTTGGACCACTTTTGATAGATACTGACCACTGCAGACCGGGAACACCCTATAAGAGCTGCAGTTTTGGAGATGCTCTGATCCAGTGGTCTAGCCATCACAATTTGGCCATCACAACTCGCTCAAATCCTTACGCTTGCCCATTTTTCCTGTTTCTAACACATCAACTTTGAGGACAAAATGTTCACTTGCTGCCTAATATATCCCACCCACTAACAGGTGCCATGATGAGGAGATAATCAGTGTTATTCACTTCACCTGTCAGTGGTCATAATGTTATGGCTGACCAGTGTATACCCACTCATACAATCCATTATGGGATCATTAAAACCTAATCTAATGCAAACATGAATTGGATGTCAAGGTTAATGTCATTGAATTTCTATGAATTATTATTTTTTTAAAAATGGTTTATAGGTTAACTTAGATTCTCTATAATAGGTTAATTGTATTAATTGGATACTTTTCAGACACTTTTATTTTCATATTTTCATATTTTCATAAGAAAGGTGATTATTTTGTTTATATATACACATTGATATATACTGTATATGTCTTAAAGATAGCTAGTTTATTGTGCAGATAATGCAAAATAAACAAATTTTAAAAAATGTAAGTCTGTTATGCTATTTTAAGAGACCAGGTACAAGCAGGTTCAAAAGGACAACAGTTTTAAAGCACAGTTTATTTTGTTTCTGTTAATTTCAAGCTTAAAAGTGCCATGCAATTCCAACTTAAATGTAACATACAATTTGCAACAAGTATTTGAAAAGTCATAATTTAAGCACTACTGTTTGTCCATTTGGTGGAGTAGAAAGACTTTAGGAGTTTAGCTTTATTGTCTGGACTATGGTGATTAAAGAAAATGTTTTTACATAAATAAATCTAATTGAATAAAATCAACATGAGTGACAAAAAATTATATCACCATCAAAAGTAATGTTGATGTCTTTCAAGCAAAATTCAGTTTACAAAAAAATTCAATCACAGTGTTTGATTACAAGTATTCACAATATTGATACAATAGACAATATACTACAGTGTGACAGATTACAGAAAGGCATATTGTATTTTCATCTAGTGCATGATTATCATAATGCTATGTAAGTTTTACTTTTAACAATAATCACTTTATCTTCAATGTGCTAAATGGTTCTGTTAGTGTACAACTATCTGTGTATATATTAGGGGTTCTGTACTTTGAAATAGCGTGAGATGTAGAGCAATGACTCAATGACAATTCCAGGAAAAAGCAGAGCGTTCACAACAGATTGGCCTGTACAAATTACTCCTGGATCTAGCTGTTGCCAGATAAGAGAAAAACATATGTATGGAGAGTAACTAAAAATTAACACCACCAGGGTCAAAGTAATGATTCTGAAAGCTTTAATCTTCTGATGGTGCATTTTTTCACCCCTTTCTCCCTCACCTGGATTAGGTTTCTTTAGAGTTGCTAAAGTTGCCATACCACAGAACAGTATTAATACAATCAATCCAGACAAAGGTATAATATATACAAATGTAGCAACTGTTTTTTGGACAAACAATGCAGTTACCCCTAAAGTAGTGGCTGTAACCCAAGTAAAACTCACCCACACCATTTTGTACTGGAATTGTTTCAGCTTCAGGTAGAAGATGGGGTGAACTACAGCCAGATAATGTTCCACACAGATCCAGGTATGGAGCTGAGCTTGTGCCATTAAGCTAATCATCCTAATGTAAGATGAGCTATAATATAAATAGATGTTTGATATGAAAATTATGAATAGGCATTTAAGAACCAAACCTATGCAAAACATAACAGATGCAAAGATTGTGTTAAAATGCAGCAGGTTGGAAGATGCAAAGCTTCTGTGTGTGGTTTTTGCCTTCTTGATTAGCCAAAGAGTCCAAATATTGAGGGGGAGGACGATAATACACGTCACAAACACCAGAATGTAGAAGCTAATTAGGCACACAATGTTATAGCATGTACTTGTCTTTAAACTGTTGCTGGAACAGTTGGATAAGATGGAGGTGTAGTTGTCTACATACAGTGGCATGATGACACTAGGAGTCTGTTTTCCTGTAAATGGAAAATACCGAAGAATAACATTACAAAAGCCCATAGAGAAAAATTGAGTATATACATATACAGTGCTGCTTGAAAGTTTGTGAACAGCATCTGGAGTAAATGTACATGCGTCTACAATCAGACGAAAATTGAACAGACATGACATTTATGGGAGGGTTGCTAGAAAGAAGCCTCTGCTCTCTAAAAAGAACAAAGCTGCCCATTTTAACTTTGCCAGAGAGCATTTGGACAAACCAGAGGCCTTTTTGGAACTCAATTTTTTGGACAGATGAGTCCAAAATAGATTTATTTGGTTATAATCAAAGCCGCCATGTTTGGAGAAAAGCCAATACTGAATTCCAGGACAAGAACCTCCTCCCAACAGTGAAGCATGGTGGTGGAAATGTGAAGGTCTGGGGCTGCTTTTCTGCCACTGGGCCAGGGCGACTCCATATTATCCAGGGACACTTGAATTCTCAGACCTATCAACAAATTCTTGAAGAGAATCTCCTCTGCAACAAGACAACGACCCTAAGCATTTAAGCAAGTCCACCAAAGAATGGCTTAAAAGAAAGAAGTTTCACACTCTTGATTGGCCTAGTCAGAGTCCGGATCTCAATCCAATTGAAATGTTGTGGCTAGACCTGAAGCGGGCGGTACATGCCAGATGTCCTTCTAACCTCTCTGAATTAGCTGAGTTCTGCAAGGACTAGTGGGCAAAAATCCCCAAAGACAGATGTGAGAGACTGGTCAGTGGTTACAGAAGACGTCTGGTTGAAGTAATGGCTGCAAAAGGAGGTGCCACAAGCTACGAAATAAAAGGCTTCACTTACTTTTGCACATATAATAATTCAATCTTTCATGTAGTTTTTTGGCTACATGCAAAATTCCCTCTAAACAAACATATGCAATTGATCAACATACATCTGACATTTAATTTATAAAAAGCAGGTGGTGATAAAATAAGAAAATCAAGGTAAAACAACAGAAAAGTCTGAACAGCTCAAGGGGTTCACAAACTTTCAAGCAGCACTGTATGTATATACATATACAGCCCCCTCCTGAAAGAACTACCGTAATGGCCAATTCTTTATTTCATTGTTTTTTTCTATTTACCAAAGACATATGAATTTGAGATCAAAACATAATTTTGAGCTGATAGACCAGGATCTTAGATTAATTTTCATGATATTTATATCTAGATGTGTTAATCACTTTAAAACAAGGCAGGCTTTGTTTAAATCAACCCATTTTTCAAGTGCTAAAAAAATATTGGAGCGTGACTGATAGGTGTTTCTTGCTGCCCAGGTGTGTCCAGTTAGATTGATTAAACCATTAGTTCTGAATGTCAGCTCTTGGTCTGTGGCATGGTTTTCACCTGTGAAGACTTATGCATTTGTTGTTAAAAAGGATAAACCAATATAAACACCAGAGGTCTGTCTGTGGGAGAAAAACAAGCCATTTTTAATCTGAGAAAAGAGAAAATCAATCAGAACCATTGCAGATTATTTGGGCATTGCTAATACAACAATTTGGAATGTCCTGAAGAAGAAAGAATCCTGGTCTACTAACAACCAGATATCAAATATGTTGTCCAAGGAAAATGAAAGCTGAAATTCTGATCCATCATGTCATATTCACTTTTGTATTTAAGCACAAATGTCTTCAGTGTACAGAAAAAATAAAAGAATTGGCCTTGCTGTCCCAATACTTTCAGAGAGGACTATATTGAGAATAATTTTTGATAATTTATGTAAGGGTAACTGGCATAACACATTTAATTGCATATCAGTCTATTTGATTTCACTTCAATACATTTGATGTAGGATGCATTATCTTTAAACCAAATAGTGTCATGAAATCAAAATTACGGTTGTTCTATAACAACAATAATTAGGACATACCATGACCAACAATTGTCCAGTTGTAGGGTGACATTTTTAGTTAGGTATATTTAAACACTGATATGATATAGATTTATAGATATACAACATAGATATAATCTCTAACTTTGTAAGTTACATCAGTGAAAAAAATCGTAATAATATGATGAACCACTTCAAAAGACCAGTAGGGAAAACCATTCATTATGTCAGTGCTATGTATCATTCTAAAAACTAAAAATGGGTAAATTAAGAAAATTACGAAAATTATAATAATAACATAATAAAAATTATTAAAAAAAACCCCAGTACATTCACTATACCTGAAGTTCCATAATTCTCGGAGACATCTCTCAAACAAACATTTGAGCGTTGTAAGTAGTCCTTGGTCATAAAGAGAAAAAGATCTATAAGATTTGTGTATACCTGTTTTTAGGTTTACAAAGGTTTTTTTTTTTTTTTTTAGATTTAGATAGAAAGAAGTTTTTAGATCTAAATGTTTAGATAAAAATTTAAAAAGTTTACACACCGTCCAGTTATCTCACAGCTAACTTCTGCTTTTTCATTAAAGAAGCACAAGAAAATTTGCTGTCTTTTTATACAAAGCTGCCAAACATTTTTCCCAAAGCAGGTGATCATTTGACTAGTGATATGGATTGATCTGTGTTAAACACAGAATGAAAAAACACTTAATGATTCAAATAAATCCCAACCTCGTGCACATTTATCACAGCTGTTTTTTTAGTTACTTCTGTTGTTTGTCATATTAGTAATCTCTGGTACTGCAATCACAGACATCCACCAACTTACACCCCCAACCACACACACACACACACACACACACACACACACACACACACACACACACACACACACACACACACACACACATATAGAGAAGCAATTTTGCAGTTTTAAGGTTCAGTCACAATAAGTGAATTAGATGAAACATAAGTGAATGCACTATATGGCCAAACATATCCAGACACCTTAGTATTGCACATCCCATTCCAAAACCATGTGTAGTAGTATTGGGTTGATCCCCTTTTACTGTACAGCATCCACTCTTCTGTGAAGACTTTCCACTAGTTATTGGAATGTGGCTGTTGGCATTTGTCATTCAGCCACTGGAGCAAGAGACATCAGGCACTGATGTTTGGCAACAAGGCCTGAAAACTGAATATTGGCACAGGTGTGATTATCTATGAATCAATCACAGCTACAGTAAACAAAATTTTATTACAGTACATAAAAATGACCACAAGTGCCAGGTTTATCCGGTCTGAGTGTAACAATTATCCCAGATAAATTTATTAACATTAAGTAGGAATGTTGTGGCAGTGACTTGATAATAGATTAAAATGTTTAAAACTGGCACAACTGTCAATAACTTTCAAAACTCAACATATCAGAAGGTTAAACTCCAATACCAAAGCCTTCAGTTGCTGGGACTGAAGTGTGAAGGATGGCTCTAAAGTGACATTACCTAATTATGGGTTTTGATAGCTTAGTTAGATTAGTGTAATGTAATTTGTGCCAGTGGAACTCTAACCAAATGTATGGGGGGTGAGTAGTAATTACCACCACCAGGGTCAATGTAATGATTCTCATCCTTATAGTTGTTACGGGGGCAAGTGCCCCCGATGGACCACTAGGGGGCTTCAGCAGGGGTTTTGTTTATTTATCCATGTGTTTGTTCTAGCCACGCCTTTACCTAATGTGTTCATGCTTGTCACCTGTTCCTAATGTGTGTGTAATTATGTTCCTTATTTATAGTGGCCGTCTGTCTCCCTTTCTGGGCCAGTCTTCGTCTTAGTGTATGTCCGTGTGCTTCTATGTCGTTTGTTTAATAAAACCCCTGTCCGCTGTCTAACTCCGCGTTGGGTCTGCTTCCTTTACACCGGCTGCATCATCATCTTCATCACCACCATAATCTGTAGCAGCGATCCGTGACAGAAAGACTGGCCTAAACCGTACAGACCCAACGCGGCGCGAGGTATGCGAGGCTTCCTTTTTTCCCCTGATCTCCCTAGCACGCCCCGTTTGGATTTTTTGTTCCCTCCGGCACACCTTTCCGCGTCTGTTTTCTCCATAGCGGAAAGATGTTTTTAACCTGCCTTTTTTTTTTTTTCCTTTTTGTGCCGGCACTCGCTCCGCTATTTTCCCTGTGAGGAATACGTCTCCGTTTCCGGTGGAGCGTATTGCCTCACTTCCGTCGGCGGAGTGGAGTACCGGCTACCCTCGCTTCAGTTTTTTGAGTTTTTCATTTTTCCCGGAGTGGATTTTTTTTTCCTTTTCTCCCTATAGACCTGTTTTCCTGATCCGGTGAGGTCTCCTGCTTGGATTATTTTTTTGTTTTTCTTCGGTATGGGTGCATTGCTCCGCCTCTTTCCTGTGGGGGGCGTTTTTCTCCCTGTTTCCATACAGGACGCCGCCTCACTTCTGTCGGCGGAGGATGGCCCCGATGAGACCTGTTTCTTCTTCCTCTTCATCGCCGGGACTCGCTCCGCCTCATTCCTCATCGGCGGAGGAGATCGCCGGCCACACCTCCCTCCCTCCCTCCCTGTGGGGGCCTTCGGCCCAGCCGGGCTGAGGTCGTCGCTCATCTCGACTACGCGTCAGGGGACGTCGTTCGGTGCTGCTGCTCGGCGGTGGACGTCGTTCGGTTCTGCTGCTCGGCGGTGACGTCGCTCGGCCCCCCTGCTCGGCGGTGGATGTCGCTCGACGCTTCTGCTCGGCTGTGGACGTCGTTTGGGACCCTCCGGCCTTACCGTCGTGCCCGTCTCTCCCCCCATTTGCCTCGCTTTGCTCCTCGCTCCTCCCACTCTCCTCACCGGGTTCCTCGCTCCCGCCTCCTGCCTCGCCTTGCACCTCGCTCCCCCCACTTGCCTTGCCTTGCTCCTCGCTCCCCCCCCTTGTTGCCTCTCCGTGTTCTTCGCTCCTCTCTGGGTTTCCCTGGTCCGGAGGGTTTTCCGGACTAGGGGGAGGGGTTGGCGCGTCGGGAGCCGCGCCGTAGGGGGGGGGGGTACTGTTACGGGGGCAAGTGCCCCCGATGGACCACTAGGGGGCTTCAGCAGGGGTTTTGTTTATTTATCCATGTGTTTGTTCTAGCCACGCCTTTACCTAATGTGTTCATGCTTGTCACCTGTTCCTAATGTGTGTGTAATTATGTTCCTTATTTATAGTGGCCGTCTGTCTCCCTTTCTTGGCCAGTCTTCGTCTTAGTGTATGTCCGTGTGCTTCTATGTTGTTTATTTAATAAAACCCCTGTCCGTTGTCTAACTCCGCGTTGGGTCTGCTTCCTTTACACCGGCTGCATCATCATCTTCATCACCACCATGATCTGTAGCAGCGATCCGTGACAATAGTAAACATCACATGATAAGTATGTGGAATTTCCCTCAGTCAAATATCACCAGCTCATGTGAAGTTTCAGAAGTTTTCTATATACTTAGTCCTTTCCTCAATGCTGCCACACCTCTTGGAGAAAAAGAGAGAAAGGGAGAACATTTCCTTCATGGATAAACAAGGTCAAAGTCTATGCATAAATGTATAATGTATAAAATAATGTATATAATGTATAAAAATACATCAGGTAGCACGCAGAAGGTATTTGATGTCATCCTGTTATTCATAAAACAATTTTCAATTGGTTAAGTATAGAATACTTCTTAATCCTGGTTCTTATATCTGCCTTGTACATTCTGTGGTTTTCCTTCCTATAACTCACCCAGTTCTTTTTTAATTATGATAAATGTCAGCTGACATGTGAAATTTCCCTCAGTCACATGAAATGAACTTCTGCATTTTAATTGGTGCTGTTTGAAAACCAAGAATGAAAAATTGATTTTTGTGATGGACACGTGATCCTGGTTAAAATTTGCTGATAATTATCAGTGTTGTGGAAATGAACTACTGCTTAGCAGCATACAAATATAATAAAGGATTTTATATATTGTACATTTAATTATTTCGGTTGTGTTAAATAGCTAAAATTAAATAATCAGGTTTTCTTGGATATACATTTCATTAACAGAAATAATAAATAACATGAAGAATCATTTACAAAGTTGTCATTTATTAAAATATTTACTAAAATGTTTATTTGTTCTATGTAACATCTAGAATACATATATAATTTAGAACAATTATTTATATATATATATATATATACATATATATATATATATAAAACAATTATATCTAATGTCTGGGAACATTCACATGTCTTTTTAGCAGGTACAGTGGATATAAAAAGTCAGTACACCCTTGTTACAATTTCAAGATTTTGTAATGTAAAGAAAATAAAACTGTTAAGAAAGATAAATTTAACATCATCCATTATTACATGTAATATTATGCATTAACAAACAAAATTCAAGGGAAAAATCAAACAAATATGTTTTAGGGGAAAACCAAACCAAACTTACCAAAAAAAATAAAAAATCAAAACCAAAACCTAAAAGAAAGAAAAGACAGGGAGAAAGAAATGTAACAAAAAGGTCATAACATCAAGCATGTGAATAAATAATGTAATATGTTAACTCCACAATTGGCTTTTGCAATTTTTAACAACATGAAAAATAAAACAAAAACAAATCAAACAAAATGTCTGCTCAAACAGGACTGTAATTACTTTAATGTGTAAAAAAAAAGAAAATAAGGAATAAAACTGCACTGGCTACTAAAAGAAAATAACAGTTTACAAATACACAACACATTGCACTGCTTTTTAATTTCTGAAATTTTAATCACTTTATCTGAAAGAAAGAAAAAGTTAGTTCTGTATTTTCACCACATGGGACCTAAAACTTTAGGCCTTTATGTTGGTCCCTGTACAGTACACATGGGCTAAATAGGCTTATATAGCTGATTCATACAGATATTAACTGTCTGTTAGGAATGTAGTAAATAAATAGTCCTGTGATACTCATGACTTTGCTAAAATAGTAAACTAGCCCTAGAATATAATTATTTATTATTTTTTTATAAAACAATGTAAATGTAAAAAAAGCCTAAGAGCAACTGCAATGGTTTATCTGTTAATTTAAACTGCTGCAGTCTTCATACTTCCATGTCTTTGGGCACAATATAGTTCACATCTAGATAACATGAATTATTAAAATATATTTAAATCAATTGTTTGACTTTGTAAAACCTTTTCTCCTCCTGACTATGCTTTTACCCTTCCATTCCAAGTGTTTACATTTGTCATTGCCAACAACTTAAAATGTGTTCAGATTCTGTAATTAAAATTTATTTACTAATACCATAATAGGTATGCTACAAATAAATAATATTTTTTGAAGCACATGTCCTACAGGGGAAAAAAATACAAAAATCTATATTAGTGAAATGAAACAGCACAATAAACTGTAGTTCTTGGTAGCTACAGATGAACCAACTCAAATTATATATAGGGAAAACATTAATTAGTGCAATCTGGTAGATTTCTAAAAAGTGCAGTTCAAAAAATTAAGAAAAGAAAAACAACATAATATCTATCTATCACTTTTATCTATCTGTTTTTCCAGACATTCCAGTAAATCTTGTTGGTTTAGGTAAAGTGGAAAGTTAGTGGTGCAAGGCTATGCTGTCTTATTCTTCTTTCGACTTTTCCCTTCAGGGGTCGCCATAGCGGATCATCTCTCTCCACCTATCCCTATCTTCTGCATCCTCAACACTTGCACCCACTAGCTTTATATCCTCATTAAATACATCCATATAACTCCTCTTTGGTCTTCCTCTTTGCCTCCTGCCTGGCAACTCCATTTCCAACATTCTCCTACCAATATACTCACTCTCCCTCCTCTGAACATGTCCAAACCATCTTAATCTGGCATCCCTAACTTTGTCCCCCAAATGTCCAACATGAGCTGTCCCTCTGATGTACTCGTTCCTAATCCTGTCCAACCTTGTCACTCCCAAAGAGAACCTCAACATCTTCAGCTCTGCTACCTCTAGCTCTGACTCCTGTCTCTTCCTCAGTGACACTGTCTCAAAACCATACAGCATGGCTGGTCTCACCACTGTCCTGTACACCTTCCCCTTGATTCTCGCTGATATTTTCCTATCACACAGAACTCCCAACACCTTTATCCACCCATTCCAACCTGCCTGCACTCACTTCTTTACCTCTTTCCCACACTCTCCATTACTCTGGACTGTTGACCCCAAGTACTTAACTCCTGTACCTTCTTCACCTCTTCACTGTATGTTTTGCTTATGAACCATTAAAAACAAATTATGGTACATGCTTGAACCAAAATGACCACTAGTCTAGAGCTAATTAAAAATACACCACATGCACCTTCCCATATATAAAAGATATACATTAATGGTACAAAACATTTATATGCTTAATGGTACTACCTCAGCAAGTTATAGCACATACTACAGCTCGCCGACTCACAGACACACAGGAGTCCTTGGTAGTGAGAAAAAGTGCTCTTTTTATTAATAGTTTTTAAGGTGTGTGGTGTCTTCAGTGGTGTGCTCTGTAGCAGTGGCTTCTAGGCAACACAGTACCCCACCTCAGCTCCGAGCTTTCTCCCACTGGGCACTGAGCCCACAGGGCATACCTCCGGGCCGACTGCATAGCAATGGTAGGCTCCCATTCTGTTCTGGACCTAAAAACGAAAGAAAAGAACCACAGAGTTAACCTGGAGTTGGTGTCCTTACCTTGGCCATCCACTGCAAAGGTGTGTGGTTGGTCTCTAAAGTGAAGTGCCTGCCTGCCAGTTACTGCCTGATATTCTTGATTGCTAGGGGCTTCTCACTCCACCATGGTGTATTCCTTCTCAGCAGGGCTCAGTTTCTCTGATTCTGAGACATTTGTGTGAATGATAAAGGGGAGGCTGAAAGATTCCTAAAGGCAGGGGAATTGAGCATTTACATTTCTGGCATTAGGTAGACACCCTTATCCAGAATGACTTACAATTTATTTAATTTTATACAATGAAGCAATTGAGGGTTAAGGCCTTGCTCAAGGGCCCAGCAGTGGCAGCTTGGTGGATTCAAACTAACAACCTTTCAATCAGTAGTCCAACACCTTCACCACTAAGCTACCAGAGGGTGAGAACCTTCTTGAGACCGTGGAAAGCCTACTCCATTTTACTGGTCCACTTCACTTGGTGAAGCTAAAGAGGAGGAGTTAGGGGCAAAGCAACTGTAGTACCCTGCCAACTCCATCAAGGAATGTTTTGTTATCCCAGTTTTATTATCCCAATTATGGTAGACTCCTAAATGATCCTGTTTTTGGTCATCTGATCAATCTCCTCCTCAACAGACTGACAGCGGGCTTAATGGCAGGGGCCTTAGATAGGGCCACTGTGTGGAGAGCACAGCCAGCTAGACAGGGCTTGAGGACTTGAGGAGCATTTTTAGGCTGCATATGGGTGGCAATGTTAGCTCTTCTCTCACAATACCCACAACCATATAGCAAAAAAAAGGTTTTCTATAAAGTAATTTCTATAATATAATTTCGATGGGTTGGCACTCCGTCCAGGGTGTATCCTGCCTTGATGCTAAATGACGCCTGAGATAGGCACAGGCTCCCCGTGACCCGAGAATAGATCGGATAAGTGGTAGACAATGAATGAATGAATAATGTCTATAATACATCGTATAAATTATATAAAAACACCAGATGGCACTGTCGGACTGAAAGGCACAGCATCTTCAACAGAACACAGAATGACAAAACATCCACTGACTGTTACCCCCAACCACACACATACACAAATACAGAAGGAATTCACCTGTTTTAAAGAGAGAACCTTCTTGAGACTGTGGAAAGCCCACTCCATTTTACTGTTCCACATCACTTCTTGATGAAACTAAAGAGGAGAAGTTAGGGACAAAGCGACTGCCAACAGCATCTTCAACAGAACACAGAATAACAAAACATCCACTGACAGTCACCCCCAACCACAAAACATCCACTGACAAATACCCCCAACCACACACATACACAAATACAGAAGGAATTCACCTGTTTTATGGGGCAACCACAATAGATGTATTAGATATATGTGAATACATGTGAATGCACTATATGGCCAAACATATCCAGACATCTTCATATTGCACATCCCATTCCAAAACCCAGGGCATTAATATTGGGTTGAGCCCCTTTTACTATTATAATAGCCTCCACTCTTCTGTGAAGGCTTTCCATTAGATATCAGAATGTGGCTGTGGGCATTTGTCATTCAGCCACTGGAGCACAGGAGGTAAGGCACTGATGTTTGGCAAGAAGGCCTTGGTATGCAGCCAGCATTCTAATTTATCCTAAAGGTGTTTAGTGGGACTGAGATCATGGTTCTGTGCAGACCATTCAAGTTCCTGAAAAGCACATTTGTTAACCATGTCTTCATGGTTGAAATGTTCTATACAGTTTTAAAAAACTTTAGAAAAATGTATCATCAATTTTGAAAATATTAAATATTCATATAAACCCTGTTATTGTAATTGCCAACAACTTAATACGTGTTCAGATCTTGGTACTGATATAAATGTACTAATTCCATAAATAAATATGCTACATTTTATTTTTTTTTTAGCACGTCAACAAGTATGAAAGTAGAGGCATGAAAACATGTGTCCTAAATTAGCAAACATGTCATTAAAATGTCTTTCAGTCAGTCTTGGCAAAAGGGTAAGCTATAATTCCTTGGAATATGAAATAAACATTTTCACACAAATGTACATAGTCAACACAGTAGATAGTTGCACGTGTAGATAGTCAAAACTGTTGTATAATTCAGCAATGGCTTCTAGGCAGCACAGTACCCCACTTCAACTCCAAGCCTACTACCAATGGGCACTGAGCCCACAGGGCTGACTGCATTGCCATGGTTGGCTCCCACTCTGGTTGCGTGGACCACCTTCAGGAATGCTGTTTCTAACTTTCTGTACAACTACAGGGCACCAAACTACAGGTTGAAAGTGCTCCAGGCATACAAGTCAATTAACTGCAACATGTTACTGAAGATACATTTTCAATTCCCACTTGGATGTCTTCCCAGCCAGCCTTGGCACTGAGACATTTCCAACATAGAGAAATGCTATCAGGGAAAATGGAGTCTGTTTTTCCTGTGCGACTATTGTTGGACACTGATACTCAAATAATAGTGGTCAGACACTACAAACAAAAATCTGTGGCTAAACATTTTTAGCTTTCTCTATTGCTTATGCTGCAATATCATAGAATAGGGCTATGCTGCTGGAGACATTACAATATTAATGTGTAATTGCAGTTTTTTTAAAAACCCTACATAATACAGAAATTACTACTAAAGATTTGTATTCGGCATGTAAAAGTCTATTTGTTTCACCAAAAATTGCAGTGGAAACAAAAAATTTCCACATAATTTGTTGGCCACAGAAAACCCCATCTAAACATTTTCTTTAATATTTATCACACACCCTACCACATCATCCCTGTTACGGGGGCAAGTGCCCCCGATGGACCACTAGGGGGCCTTCAGCAGGGGTTTTGTGTATTTAGTCATGTGTTTGTTTTAGCCACGCCTTTCCCTAATGTGTTCATGCCTGTGTTCACCTGTTCCTAATGTGTCTGTGATTATGTTCCTTATTTATAGTGGCCGTCTGTCTGCATTAGTTTGCCAGTCCTCGTTTTTGTGTAACGTCCGTGTGCTTCTATGTCTTTTTATTTAATAAACCCCTGTCTACCGTCTATCTCCACGTTGGGTCTGATTTCTCTACACCGGCACAACCAGCGTGCTCCGTCAGCTCAGCAATTTGTGACAGAAGGACTGGCCTTAACCGTACAGACCCAACGCGGCGCGAGGTATGCGAGGCTTCCTTTCTTCCTGCTCTCCCTAGAACGCACCCGTTTTGATTTTTTTTCTCTCCGGCACATCTTTCCGCGTCTGTTCCCCTCCGCAGCGGAAAGATGTTTTTAACCTGCATTTTTTTTCTTTTTCGCCGGTACTCGCTCCGCTTTTTTCCCTGGGAGGAATACGGCTCCACTTCCGGTTCTCCGTGGAGGGTATTACCTCACTTCCGTTAGCGGAGTGGAGTACTGGCTGCCCTCGCTTCTGTTTTTTGCGTTTATTTTTTCCGGAGTGAAATTTTTTTCTTTTATCCCTACGAACCTGTTTCCCTGTTCCGGTGTGGTTTCTAGTTTGGACCTTTTTTTTTTCTTCAAGTATGGGTACCTCGCTCCGCCTCTGTTCCCTGTGGGGGCGTCCCTCTTCTGTTCTTCTGTACAGGATGCCACCTCACTTTCGTCGGCGGAGGATGGCCCCAATCGGACCTTCTTCTTTGTCTTCGCCGGGACTCGCTCCGCCTCACTCCTCATCGGCGGAGGAGATCGCCGGCCACACCTCCCTCCCTCCCTCCCTTTGGGGGTTTTCGGCCCAGCCGGGCTGAGGTCGTCTCTTAGCTCGACCACGTGTCAGGGGACGTCGTTCGGCTCTGCTGCTCGGCGGTAGACGTCGCTCGGCCCTCCTGCTCGGCGGTGGATGTCGCTCGACGCTTCTGCTTGGCTGTGGATGTCGTTTGGGACCCTCTGGCCTTACGGCCGTGCCCATCGCTCCCCCCACTTGCCTCGCCTTGCTCCTCGCTCCTCCTACTCACCTCGCCGTGTTCCTCGCTCCCGTCACCTACCTCGCCTTGCTCCTCGCTCCCCCCACTTGCCTCGCCTTGCTCCTCGCTGTCCCCCCTTGTTGCCTCTCCGTGTTCTTCGCTCCTCTCCGAGTTTCCCTGGACCGAAGGTTTTTCCGGACTAGGGGGAGGGGTTGGCACGTCGGGAGCCGCGCCGGGGGGGGGGGGGGGGGTACTGTTACAGGGGCAAGTGCCCCGATGGACCACTAGGGGGCCTTCAGCAGGGGTTTTGTGTATTTAGTCATGTTTGTTTTAGCCACGCCTTTCCCTAATGTGTTCATGCCTGTGTTCACCTGTTCCTAATGTGTCTGTGATTATGTTCCTTATTTATAGTGGCCGTCTGTCTGCATTAGTTTGCCAGTCCTCGTATTTGTGTAACGTCCGTGTGCTTCTATGTCTTTTTATTTAATAAACCCCTGTCTACCGTCTATCTCCGCGTTGGGTCTGATTTCTCTACATCGGCACAACCAGTGTGCTCCGTCAGCTCAGCAAGTTGTGACCATCCCACACTTACTGTTACATAGTAAACAGGATTATATATGCTTTCTGTTTTTGTTTGCGTAAGAAAATACACATTGTGTAATTTGTACACATTTTTTACACAACAGTATCTTCTTCTTCTTCTTCTTCTTCTTCTTCTTCTTTTGGCTTTTCCCTTCAGGGGTCGCCACAGCGAATCATCTCTCTCCACCTATCCCTATCTTCTGCATCCTCAACCCTTGCACCCACTAGCTTCATATCCTCATTAATTCCATCCATATACCTCCTCTTTGGCCTTCCTCTTTGCCTCCTGCCTGGCAGCTCCATGTCCAACATTCTCCTACCAATATACTCACTCTCCCTCCTCTGAACATGTCCAAACCATCTTAATCTGGCCTCCCTAACTTTGTCCCCCAAACGTCCAACATGAGCTGTCCCTCTGATGTACTCATTCCTAATCCTGTCCAACCTTGTCACTCCCAAAGAGAACCTCAACATCTTCAGCTCTGCTACCTCTAGCTCTGACTCCTGTCTCTTCCTCAGTGACACTGTCTCTAAACCATACAGCATGGCCGGTCTCACCACTGTCCTGTACACCTTCCCCTTGATTCTCGCTGATATTTTCCTATCACACAGAACTCCCGACACCTTTCTCCACCCATTCCAACCTGTCTGCACTCACTTCTTTACCTCTTTCCCACACTCTCCATTACTCTGGACTGTTGACCCCAAGTACTTAAACTCCTGTACCTTCTTCACCTCTTCACCCTGTAACCTTACTGTTCCACTTCCCTCCACACAAATGTACTCAGTCTTACTACGACTGACTTTCATTCCTCTTCTCTCCAGCGCAAACCTCCACCTCTCCAGGTTTTCCTCCACCTGCTCCCTGCTCTCACTACAGATCACAATGTCATCTGAAAACATCATTGTCCAAGGAGACTCCTGTCTGACCTCCTCTGACAACTGGTCCATCACTATAGCAAACAGGAAGGGGCTCAGAGCCGATCCCTGATGCAGTCCCACCTCCACTTTGAACTCCTCTGTCTGACCTACAGCACACCTCACCACTGTCCTGCTCCTCTCATACATGTCCTGCACCACTCTGACATACTTCTCCGCTACTCCTGACTTCCTCATACAGTACCACAGCTCTTCTCTTGGCACCCTGTCATACGCTTTCTCCAAGTCTACAAACACACAGTGCAACTCCCTCTGACCATCCCTATACTTCTCCATCAAAATTCTCAGAGCAAAAATTGTATCTGTTGTGCTCTTTCTGGGCATGAAGCCATACTGCTGCTCACAAATTTCCACTACCTTCCTTAACCTAGATTCCACTACTCTTTCCCATAGCTTCATTGTATGGCTCATCAACTTTATCCCCCTATAGTTACTGCAACTCTGCACGTCACCCTTATTCTTAAAGATCGGCACTAACACACTTCTTCTCCATTCCTCAGGCATCCTCTCACTCTCTAAAACCCTGTTGAACAAACTAGCTAAAAATTCCACTGCTGCCTCTCCCAGACACTTCCAGACCTCCACCGGGATGTCGTCAGAACCAACTGCCTTCCCACTTTTCATCCTCTTCAAAGCCTTCCTGACTTCATCCTTTCCAATCTTATCTACTTTCTGTTCCACAGAGTTCACCCCTTCTACTCTTTTTTCCCTCTCATTTTCCTCATTCATCAACACAACAGTATATTCATACCTTTTTTTTTTTTTAGAATTAAATGTTGTCTATATAACTAAAAGATAGTCACAGTTAAAATATTTAATGGTATTGTCTCCTTGAGATACCGGGTGCAAGAATGTTAAAAAAGGCAGCAGGTTCAGTGCAAGCTTCTGTTTGTTGTTGTTTATTTCATGCTTGAAATGGCTGTAATTGTAACATTGAAAATACAAGTTGTAAAATGGTTTCAGTAGTTAAACTCTTTGTTTTTGTGGAGTAAAAAGACTATAACTTTATTTATAGTAACTAAATATAATGATCTAAAATGGCATAAAGGATTAATAAAACACTGCAGTATATCAACATTATAATTAAATCATAATATTTGATCTCCTAAACAGATGGACACTCTACTATATAACAGATAATATAAACCCCAATATAATAAAAATCCTAATAAATATTCACCTTAAATTAAGTTAATAATAATAAAATAGTTAAAGTAAATAAATGTCACAAAACGCTGCTGATGATGAGCGGAGGTGATGGAGCCGGTGTAAAGGAATCAGACCCAACGCGGAGTTAGACGGCGGACAGGGGTTTTATTAAACAAAAGAACATGCAGCACACAGACGTAACACAAAGATGAGGACTGGCAAAGTAATGAAGACAGACGGCCACTATAAATAAGGAACATGATTACAGACACATTAGGAACAGGTGACAGGCATGAACACATTAGGGAAAGGCGTGGCTAGAACAAACACATGGCTAAATGAACAAAACCCCTGCTGAAGGCCCCCTAGTGGTCCATCGGGGGCACTTGCCCCTGTAACAATAAAAATAAATAAAGTTTTTGCATGACATGAAATGGACATGTAAATCCCTTACAATATAGGGCAGAGTTTTTACACTCTGCCCCACCTTTTCTTGTCTCTGTAGACGTTCTTAGGCTAGCATACGTTTTGCTTTGAAAAATTGTGAGATATAGAGCAGTGGCTGAATTGCAGATCCAGACAAAAGGAGAGTCACTATTACAGACTGGGCAATACAAAATACTTCAGGATTTAACTTGTCCAATATGTATATGAAACATATGTATGGGGAGTAAGTAACAATTAAAACCACCAAGGTCAATGTAATGATTATGAAGGCTTTAATCTTCTGATGGTGCATTTTTCCCCCCCTTTCTCCCTCACCTGGATTAGGTTTTTTTAAAGTTGCTAAAGTCTTGATACCACAGAACAGTATTAAAACAATCAATCCAGATAAAGGTATAAAAAATAAAAAGATAGCTATGTTTTGTTGGATAACCATACTTATTCCTCCAAAAACATTGGCTGTAACCCAAGTTACACTCACCCACACCATTTTGTAGCAAGATTGTTTCAGCTTCAGGTAGAAGATTGGGTGAACTACAGCCAGATAATGTTCCACACAGATCCAGGTATGGAACTGAGCTTGTGCCATTAAGCTAACACCAAAAATATAAACTAAGGCAATATTGACATTATTTTTAATATTGATCAAAAAGAAAAAGTAATTAAAAACCAAAATTATGCAAAACATTACAGATGCGATGCTCAGGTTCAAATGCAAAAGGTCAGAGAATGCAGAGCCCCTGTGTGTGTTTTTTGTCTTCCTCATGGACCAAAGAGCCCAAATGTTGAAGGGGATGATAATAATGCATATCACCACCACATGAATGTAGTCAATAATTAGACACTTAAAATCATTAAATGTAGTATGCATCACAGTGTTGTTGGAATAGTTGGATGAGATGGAATTGCAGTTGTTTACACTGATTGTCATGATGAGTTTTTTATCCTGTAGATGGAAAATATCATGTATGCAGTCAGGTACATACATATTTACACATTGGCCAAGTTATTTTTTATTCTAGCTGTCAACCACATTATGAAGTGGTATGTTTTGGATCATCAGCAGTTCTTTACTTTCTCCATACTCCCCATCATTCTGTCTTCCATAGGATTTTTCCCCAGAACTGTATAGGCTTTTTTCCTTTTTTGGCAAACTCAAGTGCAAATGAAAAAAATAAGAAAATACTGAAAACAAAGAAAAATGCTAGAAAACAAAGAAAACAACATGCTATATATCTATCTAAACATCTATAGGTTTCTATCTATCTACCTATCTATCTATCTATCTATCTATCTATCTATCTATCTATCTATCTATCTATCTATCTATCTATCTATCTATCTACCTACCTACCTACCTACCTACCTACCTACCTACCTACCTACCTACCTATCTATCTATCTATCTATCTATCTATCTATCTATCTATCTATCTATCTATCTATCTATCTATCTATCTATAAGTATATATAGTATATATAGAGTAAGATGATTTTGACTGATGCTTAATCAGGGAGACAAAATTCAGATCAGACATCTATAAGATTTGTGTATACCTGTGACTAAATGGTGGTTTACATCTTGTTGTAAACTTACTGTGTTTACTCCAGTAAAGTCTTCACTTTGAGTGTCACAATTTATTTTGCAACAGCTAGTATTGTTTTTTTGCTATCCCTCTTATGGGTTTGTTTTGGTATCCTAATGATGGCTTGCTTCACTGGTAGTGACAGGTATTTTGACTTCATAAGATTTATTTTTTGCAATCCACATTGTCTTATAGAACAGTATGAATGGAGGCTATGAGCTAACTGTAAGCCCAGCAACCAAGATTCACACAGTCAATAAGAAATAGCCATGTTAGGTGATTAACCACACTGACATGCCCAGTGTATACTATTTATACAATATGACATTGTGCATATACACAAAAGCCCCAGTGTCACAAAAAGCACATGCAATGCATATAAGTGCTTTCCTCAACACAGTACAGAATGCCATATTACTATTTCCTGAATAAAAGTAGTACACTTGCTGTAGCAGGAATTTTCTATATATCATGAAATTTAGATTATAATATATAATCTCAGGACATACTGCTCCATACACAACCAACTGTAGGCTAACATTTGAATTAAGTATATCAGTTACATAACACAACTTACCCAAATTTTAAGCCAGGCTTGCTTTTCTTAAATATTTATTTGCAAGTCTGTAAAACAAAACAAAACAAAGAAAAAACAATATTAGTAAAATGATACACCATTATACATAGTCCCTCATAGCTACATATGAACCAGCTCAAATTATCTATACGAAAACATTAATTAGTGCAATCTGTGGTTTCTAAAAGTATATCAATGACATCACATAATACAGCCTACCTAAATTTTAAGCCAGACTGTGATAATATGGCTTGTTTTTCTTCGTTATTTAATTAAGTGCAAGTGGGAAAAAAAATAAGAAAAGAAAAACGTTATATATTTATCTATACATCTGCAGGTTTCTTTTACCATCAGTGTTTCCATTCATTCCAATAAACATTCTTATACAACGTTTTAAGTAATGTGTAAAATGGTAAAAAGGTAAAGGTAGAGATAAAAGGCTATGCTGTAAAATAGGTAATTGATGAATATAAAGTCAGAGGTCAATTCATTATAAATAAGTTTCATCATTTTCTGAAAATAAGGTATAAGACTACTTCAACTGATCCTTAGTCATGGAGACAAAATTCATTTAAAATTAAAAAAAAAAAAACCTTACAAACCATCCAGTAATTCCACAGCTAAGTAAAGTTTTGTCCTTACTCACTGGAGAAGCATGGTATCTGCAATGTTCCAATGAAATGAGAAAGAATGTAAAGCGGTAAAAAACCTAAAATGAACACTATTTAGATCCCCCTATTGTGCAAAACATTATCAATAGCCTTTTACTGATTTCTATTATACAAATAATTTCTTAAATAAATGCATATGGTAAGTACAAATGCTGTTGCAAATAATTGCAGGTCATTGCCGACATTTTATAGAAAGCTGTAAAAAAAATAATTCTCAGAGCATGTGGTAATTTGAATAGTGATATGAATCAGCATTGACACAAGTTGACAAAACACTCAATGATTCAAATCAACACAAACCTCAAGCACAGGCATATTTGAACACACTTTTTCTTATTTATTAGGCCTATTCATATTTTTGTTGCGTTATTTAAACTAGTTCTTACTATCACTGAATTCACACATATATTTCAGACGAATGCCAAAAAAAAAATTTGGAAAGTAATAATATTAAAAACCATGAAACACAAAGATGCATTTTTACAAACAATTAATTCTCGTATGTTTTGCTTATGAACCTTTAAAAACAAATTATGGTACATGCCTGGACCAAAAGGACCACTAGTCTAGAGCTAATTAAAAACACACCACATGCACCTTCCCATTTATAAAAGATACACATTAATGGTACAAAACATGCATTTGCTTAATGGTACTACCTCAGCAAGTAATAGCACATACTACAGCTCGCCGACTCACAGACACACAGGAGGCCTTGGTAGTGAGAAAAAGTGCTCTTTTTATTAATAGTTTTTAAGGTGTGTGGTGTCTTCAGTGGTGTGCTCTGTAGTAGTGTCTTTTAGGCAGCACAGTATCCCACCTCAGCTCCGAGCTTTCTGCCACTGAGCACTGAGCCCAAAGGGCATATCTCCGGACCGACTGCATTGCAATGGTAGACTCCCACTCTGTTCTGTTCCTAAAAACAAAAGAAAGGAACCACAGAGTTAACCTGGAGTTGGTATCCACTGCAAAGGTGTGTGGTTGGTCTCTAAAGTGAAGTGCCTGCCTGCCAGGTAGTGCTGGATCTTCTTGATGGCAAACATTATTGCTAGGACTTCTCACTCCACCATGGTGTATTTCTTCTCAGCAGGGCTCAGTTTCTCTGATTCTGAGACGTCTGTGTGAATGATAAAGGACAGGCTGAAAGATTCCTAAAGGCAGGGGAATTGAGCATTTACATTTCTGGCATTAGGCAGACACCCTTATCCAGAGTGACTTACAATTTATTTCATTTTATACAATGAAGCAATTGAGGGTTAAGGCCTTGCTCAAGGGCCCAGCAGTGGCAGCTTGGTGGATTCAAACTCACAACCTTTCAATCAGTAGTCCAACACCTTCACCACTAAGCTACCATAAGGAGAGAACCTTCTTGAGACTGTGGAAAGCCCACTCCATTTTACTGTTCCACATCACTTCTTGATGAAACTAAAGAGGAGAAGTTAGGGACAAAGCGACTGCCAACAGCATCTTCAACAGAACACAGAATAACAAAACAGCCACTGACAGTCACCCCCAACCACAAAACATCCACTGACAATCACCCCCAACCACACACATACACAAATACAGAAGGAATTCACCTGTTTTATGGGGCAACCACAATAGATGTATTAGATATATGTGAATATATGTGAATGCACTATATGGCCAAAGATATCCAGACACCTTAGTATTGCACATTCCATTCCAAAACCAAGGGCATTAATATTGGGTTGATCCCCTTTTACTATTATAATAGCCTACACTATTTGGTGAAGGGTTTCCATTAGATATCAGAATGTGGCTGTGGGCACTTTTCATTCATGGTACTTTTCATTTATTTCATGCCTTGGTATGCAGCCATCATTCCAATTTATCCTGACGGTGTTTAGTGGGACTGAGATCATGGTTCTGTGCAGACCATTCAAGTTCCTGAAAAGCACATTTGTTAACCATGTCTTCATGGATGAAATATGAACTATACAGTTTTAGAAAACTTTAGAAAAATGTATCATCAATTTTGAAAATATTAAATATTCATATAAACCCTGTTATTATAATTGCCAACAACTTAATACGTGTTCAGATTTTGTTATTGATATAAATGTACTAATGCCATAAATAAATATGCTACATTTTATTTTTTTAGCACATGTCAACATGTATGAAAGTAGAGGCATGAAAACATGTGTCCTAAATTAGCAAACATGTCATTAAAATGTCTTTCAGTCAGTCTTGGCAAAAGGGTAAACTATAATTCCTTGGAATATGAAATAAACATTTTCACACAAATGTACGTAATCAACATAGTAGATAGTCGCACGTGTAGATAGTCAACACTGTTGTTCCATCAGCAATGGCTGATGGAAGTGCAGTTGTCTACATTGACCGGCATAATGATTCACTGAGTTTTTTACCTGTAGATGGAAAATATCATGTATACAGTCAGGTACATACATATTTACACATTGACCAAGTTATTTTTTTATTCTAGCTGTCAGCCACATTATGAGGTGGTATGTTTTGGATCATCAGCAGTTCCTTCCTTTCTCCATACTCCCCTCTTCCCATCATTCTGTTTTATCTTTCCATAGGATTTTGTTCCCCCAGAACTGTATGGGCTTTTTTCCTTTTTTTTTTTTTTGGCAAAATCTAATATGTTTTTCCTCCTTTTAAGGCTTAGCATCTTGTTACTTTCTGTGTTTACTCTGGTGAAGCCTTCATTTCACATTTCACTTCACCATTCAACAAGCTTTGACACAGATACATGTTCTTTATATGGCCAACATTTGTGAAGGTTTTTTTTTTTTTATTGCAGAAAGAATTATTCTCTCCTCAACCATAGTTGATTTCTGTGGCATTGTGTGCTCTTTTCTTTTTAAGAATGTCACAAATAATTTATTTTGCAACACCTAGTATTGTTTTTTTGCTATCCCTCTTATGGGTTTGTTTTGGTATCCTAATGATGGCTTGCTTCACTGCTAGTGACAGGTCTTTTGATTGATCTTTTGAAATAAGTGCAGGTCATTGTTGTCTTTTTATAGAAAACTGTCAAATTTTTTTCTCAGCGCAGGTGGTCATTTGAATAGTGATATGAATCAGAATTGACCACAAAATGACAAAACAAACACTCAATGATTCAAATCAACCCTAACCTTGGGCATATTTGATAACATAAGCACAGGCATATTTGATTACAATTTGTACTGACCTCAACCTGATAGAACACTATCTGAGTTGGCCCGCCCTTTGCCACTATAACAGCTTTAAATGTTATGGAAAGACTTTCCACAAGGTTTAGGAGTGTGTTTATGGGAATGTTTGACCATTCCTCTAGAAGCGCATTTGTGAAGTCAGGCACTGATGTTGGACAAGAAGGTCTGGCTCGCAGTCTCCGCTCTAATTCATCCCAAAGATGTTCTATCAGGTTGAGGTCAGGACTCTGTGAAGTTCCTCCACACCTCCACACTCGCTCATTCATGTCTTTATGGACCTTGCTTTGTGCACTGGTGCACAGTCATGTTGGAACAAGAAGGGGTCATCCCCAAACTGTTCCCACAAAGTTGGGAGTATGAAATTGTCCAAAATGTCTTGGTATGCTGAAGCATTAAGAATTCCTTTCACTGGAACTAAGGGTCCAAGCCTAACCCCAGAAAAACAACACCTGAATTCAATGATTTGGAGGGGTGCATCATGGTGCCAAGTGTTCCCCAGGTTAGCGACGCACACGCACCCTGCCATCCACGTGATGTAAAGAAAAGGAAATGTGATTCATCAGATGAGGCCACCGTCTTCTATTCTCCATGGTCCAGTTCTGATGCTCACGTGCCCATTGTTGGTACTTTCAGCAGAGGTCAGCATGGGCACCGTGACTGGTCTGCAGCTCACACATGCAACAAACTGCGATGCATTGTGTATTCTGACACCTTTCTATCAGAACCAGCATTAATGTCTTCAGCAATTTGAGCTACAGTAGCTCATCTGTTGGATTAGACCACACAGGCCAGCCTTCACTCCCCACATGCATCAATGAGCCTTGGCCGCCCAAGACCCTGTCACCAGTTCACCACTGTTCCTTCCTTGGTCTTTTGATAGATACTGACCACTGCAGACCAGGAAGAGCTGTAATTTTGGAGATGCTCTGATCCAGATGTCTAGCCATCACAATTGGCCTTTGTCAAACTCGCTCAAATCCTTATGCTTGCCCATTTTCCTGCTTCTAACACATCAACTTTGAAGACAAAATGTTCACTTGCTGCCTAATATATCCCACCCACTAACAGGTGCCATGATGAGGAGATAATCAGTTTTATTCACTTCACCTGTTAGTGGATGAAATTTGATGCCTTATTGGTGTAAATATAGTATAATTATATTAATAGATGGGGGGCACGGTGGCTTAGTGGTTAGCACGTTTGCCTCACACCTCCAGGGTTGGGGGTTCGATTCCTGCCTCTGCCATGTGTGTGGAGTTTGCATGTTCTCCCCGTGCCTCGGGGGTTTCCTCCAGGTGCTCCGGTTTCCTCCCCCAGTCCAAAGACATGCATGGTAGGTTGATTGGCATCTCTAAATAGTCTGTAGTGTGTGATTGCGTGTGTGATTGTGTGAGTGAATGAGAGGGGTGTGTGTGTGTGCCCTGCGATGGGTTGGCACTCCGTCCAGGGTGTATCCTTCCTTGATGCCCTATGACGCCTGAGATAGGCACAGGCTCCCCGTGACCCGAGTGTAGTTCGGATAAGCGGCAGACAATGAATGAATATTAATAGATGTGTGATTTCACTGATGGTGTGGACTAATTAATAAAAAAATAATATATATATATATATATATATATATATATATATATATATATATAAAAATAAAACTAGTTCTCAACATCACTGAAATCACAGACATATTAATATAATTATACTGTATTTACACCAATCAGGTGTAAGCTAAAAGATGGGTCATGGGCCACCTTATAAGGCAGCACCCCCATCGCACCAAGACCAGCACAACCCACGAGCAGGCACACAAACTGGGTCAGACCCAGACTTCTAGTCTTTTGGGGGAGTGAGTTTTTATTTTGTTCATTTTATTTTACCTGCATGATCTCTGAACTGTCATGATGTCACTATTACTAGATTCTCGCCACTCTCCTCAGTCAGTGGGAAGCCTTGCTGAGGAGAGGTGTGCATGTACAGGTGCATCTCAATAAATTAGAATGTCGTGGAAAAGTTAATTTATTTCAGTAATTCAACTCAAATTGTGAAACTCGTGTATTAAATGAATTCAATGCACATAGACTGAAGTAGTTTAAGTCTTTGGTTCTTTTAATTGTGATGATTTTGGCTGACTTAACAAAAATCCACCAATTCACTCTCTCAACAAATTAGAATACTTCATAAGACCAATAAAAAAAACATTTTTAGTGAATTTTTGGCCTTCTGGAAAGTATGTTCATTTACTGTACATGTACTCAATACTTGGTAGGGGCTCCTTTTGCTTTAATTACTGCCTCAATTCAGCGTGGCATAGAGGTGATCAGTTTGTGGCACTGCTGAGGTGGTATGGAAGCCCAGGTTTCTTTGACAGTGGCCTTCAGCTCATCTGCATTTGGTCTCTTGTTTCTCATTTTCCTCTTGACAATACCCCATAGATTCTCTATGGGGTTCAGGTCTGGTGAGTTTGCTGGTCAGTCAAGCATACCAACACCATGGTCATTTAACCAACTTTTGGTGCTTTTGGCAGTGTGGGCAGGTGCCAAATCCTGCTGGAAAATGAAATCAGCATCTTCAAAAAGCTGGTCAGCAGAAGGAAGCATGAAGTGCTCCAACATTTCTTGGTAAATGGGTGCAGTGACTTTGTTTTTCAAAAAACACAATGGACCAACACCAGCAGATGACATTGCATCCCAAATCATCACAGACTGTGGAAACTTAACACTGGACTTCAAGCAACTTGGGCTATGAGCTTCTCCACCCTTCCTCCAGACTCTAGGACCTTGGTTTCCAAATGAAATACAAAACTTGCTCTCATCTGAAAAGAGGACTTTGGACCACTGGACAACAGACCAGTTCTTCTTCTCCTTAGCCCAGGTAAGATGCCTCTGACATCTGTGGTTCAGGAGTGGCTTAACAAGAGGAATACGACAACTGTAGCCAAATTCCTTGACACATCTGTGTGTGGTGGCTCTTGATGCCTTGACTCCAGCCTCAGTCTATTCCTTGTGAAGTTCACTCAAATTCTTGAATTGATTTTGCTTGACAATCCTCACATTCTTCCACACTTTTTCCTTCCACTCAACTTTCTGTTAACATGCTTGGATACTGCACTCTGTGAACAGCCAGCTTCTTTGGCAATGAATGTTTGTGGCTTACCCTCCTTGTGAAGGGTGTCAATGATTGTTTTCTGGACAACTGTCAGATTAGCAGTCTTGCCCATGATTGTGTAGCCTAGTGAACCAAACTGAGAGACCATTTTGAAGGCTCAGGAAACCTTTGCTGGTGTTTTGAGTTGATTAGCTGATTGGCATGTCACCATATTCTAACTTGTTGAGATAGTGAATTGGTGGGTTTTTGTTAAATGTGAGCCAAAATCATCACAATCAAAAGAACCAAAGACTTCAACTCAGTGTGCATTGTATTTATTTAATACATGAGTTTCACAGTTTGAGTTGAATTACTGAAATAAATGAACTTTTCCACAACATTCAAATTTATTGAGATGCACCTGTTCAATCAAAGTTGCTGTACTGATTTTCATTCATTCATTCATTGACTACAGCTGGGCATCAAGGCAGGATACACCCTGGACAGAGTGCCAACCCATCACAGGGCGCACACACACACACACACACACACACACACACACACACACACACACACACACACACACACACACACACACTCATTCACTCACACGCTACGGACAATTTAGAGATGCCAATCAACCTACCACACATGTCTTTGGACTGGGGGAGGAAACCCCCGTGGCACAGGGAGAACATGCAAACTCCACACACACACACGGCGGAAATGTGAGGCAAACATGCTAACCACTAAGCCACCGTGCCCCCCCGTACTGATTTTATTTTATTTTATTTTGTTTTTTGTTTTTTTTTTTTGTTTTGTTTTGTTTTGTTTTGTTTTGTTTTGTTTTGTTTTGTTTTGTTTTGTTTTGTTTTATTTTATTTTATTTTGCACAGCTCTGTTGAGAGTTTGAGCTTCAACCATTAGGTGAAGGCCAGCTACAGTTATAGTGAAAGTTATTTAGATTCACCAGCTTTCTGTTCCACTCACATACATGGTCACACTGCTTCTAGTCCTAGTCAGGGCAATACACTTCTAGACACTACAACCATAGCAGATCCGGCTCTAAGTAACCTGATAACCCATATTGCTCAGCAGGTAGGGCAGACTACAAGGGATCAGCTTAACGATGAACGTGGAGAAAGTGATTTGAGTCATACACAAGCTCAAAACAGTGCAGGACAGTTATCAAATGAATCCCCATACCTTAACCTGACTGGTGCAAAATTGGTTTTACAGTCAGATGTGAGAGAGCCTCCAGTCTTCAGAGGAGATGAGTCAGAAAAGAATACGGTCTGTGAGTGGGAGGAGCTAATGGAAGTGTATTTCATGCCATGCCCATGAGAGAACATTACTTAAAAAATTATGTTTAAACTAATGGGCAATGCCAAAGACGAAGAAGCAGCCCTTTAATGAAACCTCAAAAGAGCCCAAAAGTCATTTATGATATCCTTCAACAACATTTGTACAACGACGTGACCTATTCATATATGCTTATGGCCAATTTCTACAGCACAGTTCCAATGGCAGGTGAGATCCCTGTGGAGTATTGGGTTTGATTGAATAAGGCCGTTGATGGAGCAGGGGAGGGCTTAAGAAGGTTAGGACAGCATTGAAAGGACTCGTGTCTAGAGGCAATGATGATGTTTAAAGCAGCAGGTTAATGGACAGCCGGTGAAATTTTAGAGCTTATCATTCACTACCAAATTGAAATGAAGGAACAAGTGTGTCCAAAGTAAAACTCTCAAACCAGTTGCAGTTCATGCCCAGTGTCCTGTTCCTGATGAACTTGTCACCACACATAACACAGTTGAGTCATCTACCCAGGCTGAGACCAATGTGAATAGAATAGAATATATAATAGAATACAATATATTTATTGTCATTGTAACATTAAAATGAAATAAAAAAAAATGCGAACCAGTCAGTGCATCATTTAGAGTATTATAAAACTAAAAAGGATCATAAAAATTGCTAAAAATAAATAGGTATCTAAAATAAATAGTGCACACATAAAATAAGATTAGAAAAACACACACCCATACATTCAGTCATCCGTCAATTGCACAATCCCTTGTAGCACTAGCAGCATGTTAAGTTTTGATTCTACTGAGTGTGGTTTTTGTCTTTTTTTATCCTTGATTTATCCTTGATTTTATTGATCTGTACCATCTACCTGATGGCAGAAGTTCAAGTAGATGGTGTCCAGGGTGTGAGGTGTCCTTTATGATTTTCTGTGCCTTTTTGAGACAGCAGGAATTGTGCAGGAATTGTGCAGTAATTGTGCAGTGAAGAGAGGGGCAGCCGATGATCTTATGAGCCATGTTAATGACCCTCTGCAGTGCTTTCCTCTGAGTCACTGTGCAGCTGGTGTACCACACACACATACAGTACATAGTAAGCTCTCTATGGAGCACCGATAAAAGTACACCACCAGTCTCTGCTGGGCCTTTTTCAGCAGCTTAGAGGCGTTCATGCTCCAGGTCAAGCCCTCCTCAATGTAGGCCCCCAGGAAGCAGAACCCTCTCCACACAGTCCCCACTGATGATTAGTGGTGTGATATCCATTTTCTTTTTCCTGTAGTCTATAGCCAGTTCCTTTGTCTTTGAGGTGTTATGGAGCAGGTTATTCCCTCTGCACCACACTGTCAGCCACTCCACCTCATCCCTGTAGGTGGACTTGTCCCCCCCAGAGATGAGTCCCACCATCATGATGTCATCTGCAAACTTGACGATGGTGTTGCTGTGATGTGTGGGGGTGCAGTCGTGTGTGTGGAGGGTGTAGAGCAGGGGGCTCAGCACACAGCCCTGTGGGGAGCCAGTGTTGATGCTGAGACACGTAGATGTGTGGTGACCCACCCTAACTCTCTGGCTGTGACCAGTCAGAAAACTATTGATCCACATGCAAGTGGAGTGTGGAAGTCCCAGGTCCCCCAGTTTGCCTAACAGTTTGTGGGGGAGGATGGTGTTAAATGCAAAGCTGAAATCAACAAAGGGCAGCCACATGTAGCTCCCCTGCTGCTCCAGGTGGGACAGTGCAGCATGAAGGGCTGTGGCTATGGCATTCTCTGTAGACCTATTTGATTTATAAGCAAACTGGTGGTGGTCAAAGCTCTGGGGCAGGAGTGACATGTTGTGAACCTGGACCAGTTTTTCAAAGCATTTCATCACCACTGGAGTGAGTTAAACTAGCCGGTAGCCATTACGGCAGTGGGATTATGGTGGGGGACTTCAGACAGGGTGGGACAGTGGACTGGGACTGGAACTGGTTGAATATCTGGGTGAGGACTCCAGCCAGCTGGTCCACACAGTCCTTCAGCACATGTCCTGAGATGCCAACGGGTCCTGTAGCCTTCCCTGGGTTGACAGCCTGCAGCGTGCACCTGACCTCACACTTCTCCACTGTGAGTGTGAAGCTGCTGTGGAGCATGGGTTGTAATGTAGCTGCCTCCAGTGGCTCCACCTCAAAGCGGGCAAAAAAGAGGTTCAGCTCCTCTGCCAGCACGACGTCACCTCCATCAGCTCTGAGGTTGGCCCTGTAGTTGGTGAGATGCTGGACACCTTGCCACACCTGCCATCTGTTGTTGCTGTTCAGGTGGTCCTCAATTCTCCTCCTGTAATCAGACTTGGCCTCTCTGGTTAGGTTCTTCAGGTTAGCTCGGGCCATGCTGTAGAGAGTCCTGTTACCAAAGCCCCCCTCCTCTGCTCTTACCAGAGTCCAATGTCCTGTCATGATGCTGTTCCTTGTAGCCTGTTAGCTCAATAGCTGTGTCCAGAATGGATGAATGAAGCAAGGTTTCTGTGATCAGCAGAATGCAGCTATCCTTCACAATGTTGTTAGTTGCAGTCTGTAGCCTCAGTTCATCCATCTTGTTAGCGAGGGATCTGGCATTCGTGAGAAAAAGGCTGGGGAGCAGTGGTCTGAGTGGCTGGTTCAGTAGCCTAGCTAGGGCGTCGGCTCTGCAGCCTTGCTTCTGCTTCCTCTCACAGTGCCACCTTCGCCTCCTCCCCGTGGGGATGATAATCCATGGAGAGCCGGGGCTATTTGCTATGTCCACCAGAATGTTGTGTGAGCAGAGAAACTCGCCAAGCACCAACAGGGAAAGCACTGAGCTGCTGCAACTGTGTGTGCCGCTATTTGTGACAACCAGACGCTCTTATAATGGTCACATGAAGATTCTAATTGGACTTTTTGACTGTGTACTGTCACACAATGACCAGGCAGCAGACAAATCAACTCCCATTAGCCAGCATCACCCTAAATCCTGCAGGGTCTGTCATTCCTTGGAGCACTCTACCCTCACACACTGCAGACAGAAATGTCTATGCTTGGCAAGCTTTGAGCCAAACCATATCAAAATAGACTGTCTCAATTGGCAACATTCTCAAGGTCAGCATGTCTCCCAGCCTTTTAACTAGCTGGCCCACACTGGGTGGGTGGGTGTGTGAGCACAGATGGAAAAACCCTCAACAGCAATGATCTTGAACAGCATTATGTGAAAACATGTGCAACTGCACCGATTGGTGCTAAAAGCACAAAGAGAGTGGGTCCATTTGATGAACTGTTTTACACCCCTGTTACAATGAGCAATTAATTTCAGGTGCAAGGGATGCTTGACTCAGGTTTCATGGCCTGCATGCTCAGTGAGCAAGCAGAGCAGAAGATGTTGAGTGACAATTTACTCACAGCACCCATTCCTTTGATTCAGGAGGTTGTGTTAGTGGGCTGTGGTGAGACACAGAGTAAGGCCAGGTGTATGTATGAGGTGGAGATTAAACTCTATAGGGAAACCTGTACTGTTCCTGTTCTTGTGGTGCCTGGCCAGCATCATAGGCACAAATGTCATCAGATTTCTCATACATCAGCTGAAAATAACCAATGATTGTTTGCACCTTGTTTCCAGTGGCAGTTTTTCTTCAGAGTGTGAGCTGTTTGTAAACGTCTTGGTAAACTCATCCCAGTGGATGGGTGGGAGCTTCCCAACAAGATTGGACAGTCAAGCTTCACCAGTAGGTCACTCTACTGGAAAGACGAGAGCATTTAGTCTGGGGTTAGCTACCAACTAATGTCCCTTTTTCATAAGGCAACCCAGTAATTGTTGAGCCCACCTCATCAAAAATCATGCCACGTAGCATCATGGTCGGCCGTGTCATCACATCATTGTGGAGTGATAGATAGATTCTAATGAAAGTCACTAATGCATCAGATAAGCCCGTTACCTTGAAAAAACAGCAAGCTGGCAGACATGTCTCTCTGTCTAGTGGTGGAAGATTTTACTGTTTTCTAGGGTGCTAAGCAGCATGATAATTCTAAGTCAACAGGTCTTAAACAGCTGTTGCGGCTGCAACAGACTGGGCTTGGTGATGTTGATCAGTGTCATGGTAGTCGAAGGGGGAAGGAGAAGCTGGTTAACCTGCTGGAGAAGTACCATGACATCTTCTCAGGTTTTTCATGTTTAAAAGGTTGTAGTATCTTCCTAGTGGCCAGACTGTCTTACTACAGAGTATATACTGTATACTGTCTATTGGCCACTATACTGAATAAATTTTGGTAAATATATTAAGCACAAGTAGGTATTGGAACTGCTGTTACGTCTACACATTATACACTACAACACATTTCTTTCATTGATTCAGAAACCATATGCAAAAAGACTTTTTTTCTATTATAACAACTTAATCACATTCTCACCATTATAAATAACACACTTTTAAAGTCTTTTTTTTTAAAGTCCAAAATTACACATATTTATTCACAAGGTTTAGGCAACCTTTCAAATTTTGGTATAGTAACACATAATAAATACTGAATAAAAAAAAAAGTGCACTTTTTTTCAACTAGTCACACATTGAGCAATTCCATTGGGCATCCTCTTCAAGTATAATGCCCAGAGATAGTCCAAGGCAGCATGCATGAAACCATCTTTAACACTGTTCACATTGTATCTTCAAAGGTAAACAGAAATGTACCTGTCACGTCCGCCGCAGCCCCTGCCCTATGCAGGGCTCGAACCCGGACCTCCGTGGTGCCGCGTGCTCCAGCACGCCGTGGAAACAGACCCAACCGCAGGATTCAGTGAAGCACTGTTTTTATTGACACAAACACGATACAGGGGAAAGACGAACATAACACTAGACTCCGTGGTTACATTAAACCAAAAACGAAACGTAACTCAACAAGCATAACTCAAAAACCTGACATAACACCCACGGGACAGCTATACACTAAACATTGACCCATGCCACACATGCACACCAGGATCCCTGGTCATGTTCTAGGCTGTTGAAATTTACTTACTTTCCTCAGGCTTTGGTGTGTAATTTGCTGTTGTCCTCCGAACAGGATTACCTCTATCATGTAGTGGTTTAGTATGTACAGTCTCTTTGTGCTTGCACTTTTATTCATAGAGGCATGAACATAGTACTCCATTGTCTGGAAAATAGTAAACAGTTTGATTTTTGTAGGTCCAGTAGTGAAATTCTGTTAATTTGAAAATCATTCATCATTCAAGTACAGAAAAGTTGCACTAACCTCTCCATTCAATAGATTGTGAGGCTTCAATGTGATGAAGTCGCTCTGTCTCAGAGACATCCAAGTCTTGTTGTCTGCCATTTTTTGGACAGCTACTACCATTTCACATTCCTTCTTTTCCCAGCGATGTTCTGGATGTAATAACAAAGTCAAGACAAGCTGTGATTTTACATGAATTATTTAATAATATTGTAGTGTACTATTTTCAGACTAATATAATTACATTATATTGTAAATTTTGCATACTTCATCTTGTACAATTAGTGGTGTTGTCTCCAAAGTAGCTGCAACACCCTTGTTCTTATGAGTGTAAGTATCAAGTCCAGTAGCTCTTATGGTGGTCAAGGAGGATAAGTGTACCTTCTCAAAGCTGAATGTTTTGGATTGTGTTTCACTTTCATTTGCTGTATGGTCATGCTTTTTGGGCTTCCTTTGCTACTTCTTTTTGGGAGCAGATGTAGCCTCTCCAAGCTTTGTAGTAGTAGGTTGCTGTTTTGAATTCTTTTCTGGTACTGTAATTGTTGACATATCTTGCTTTTGATTGCTTGAGACTTCGAATTTCTTTTCACTTGCATGATCCACAGCAGTTATGACATGCCTTTTGGCCATCCTTGACTGCGTCCTTTTAGGATGTGGTACTGATGTTGGGACGGAGTAAAACCTGGACTGTTCCATCTTAGAAGCATTCAGTTTCTCTTTTTTGGCCCATTATTCCTCTGCAAATTTCTTTATTTCCTTTAAATACAGAGGTTTTTGGAGAGGTTTTAGAGAAAAGCCATGCTGCATTGTATGCTCAATGTATCTTCCCTGCAAAGAAGAGTACATTTTGTGTACAAAGTTGCCTGGCCGCAGTCTATGGGCTTTCATTAGGATGTGTTGCTTAACAATGGCAAACCATCCTTCTACATGGCAATTCGTTTCTCACGTCTTGTTGTCTTTGTCCTCCATCTTCCACTGATGTAATGTCTTTGTCTGCTGCATGTCTTTTTATGTCATCATAACTGCACTCTAAATGGGAAAGATAGCCATGTGTGTGTTAAAAAGTGTTTGAATGATGCTTGTACTGTAGAACAGGTTTTCTTCTAAAGACTCTTCCTCTTCAGTGACTACTTTGGCTGCCTCATCAAATGTTCTTCTCAACACAGTTAAGAAGCGAGATCTTCCCACAATTGTTCTAGGCTGCTCATCCTTATCCTCTGCAGTTTTATCATCTGGACTCTGTTTTCAGGCATGTCTATGTCCAGGATGAAGCACTGAATGAGTCCTTGAAGAGCCTTAACACTCTCCTTTACAGAAGCAGTGTTTGTCCATGAATTAGGGACAATACAAAGAGCCTGAAAGATCTGAATTGCTTCATTTAGAGTCTGGGTATTTTGCAATCATGCAAACACAAAAATCACAAACTCCCTGTGTCCCTTATTTGTCACATGTCTGCAAATGGCCTGGGCCACAGCCTTAAGCACATGGGCTGAACTAAGGTGTATCACAGTGAAGCTTTTGCTATCCATCCCATCATCCTTACCTTGGCAAACATCAAAACATCTGTCAAGGTATGACAGAATGCTCTCTTTATTGAAAGCCAATAGAACAGCTTGTATAAGTGCCCAACTATAATCTGTTTCCAAATACCTGATTGTCAGTGTACTGAACTTTAACAGGCTGTTAAAGACAGCCTGTTAAAGTATACTATAAAAATACTCAGCCAGAAAGAAACAGATGGCACAGTGTGGTCATTTGACAGCATTTCAATTTAGGTAAATTTATGGGAACTGTACTGCATTTTCAATAATTTACTTCATATTTTCTTCATATTATAATGATACTATTACTACTACTACTACTACTACTACTACTATTACTACTACTACTACTACTACTACTACTACTACTACTAATAATAATAATAATGATTATTGTTTTTATTTATTTACTTATCTATTTATTATATATATTAATTAATTTATTTATTTATTTATCAGCGCCTAAATCCCTTGGGGCTGAACAGCAAATTCTGTCAAGTGAACAATAAGGGCTGTAATACTAATATTAACCACAAGAGGGAGCAGAATAATGCACCACTTTACGCCCAATATTTTTCAATCACTATTAATGCCAGTGAATTTCTTCTAAGGAGTTTCATCAAACCCTAACCTACATTGTCAGTGGAAGTAAATACAATGGTTTTGCATCGCCTTCTTTTTTCCCTTTGGTATATAAGCAACTTTTGAACCCCAGTAATTGATAATATATTCTTAGTTGCTTTTATGTTAACATAATGGGCAACATCTCTTAGAAAATAAAATCACAAGTTTATGCTACTTACAGTCAACTGACAGTCAGGATTAGCAATTGTTGTTATACTCACCAGTCACTTCTCACTTGCGGTAATCTAAGCGGAATAATCACAGTGACGCACTGTTGAATTTAACTTAAAATCCCTTAAAAGCCAGTGTACATCGTTCAAAACTAAACTAATTAAAGCCGGCCAAATAAATAAATATAATTTTACTTCTTTTTGTCACGCCCCATCCGAGATCTGGCAACGAGAGGGAGCCCTTGCCTGACTTTTGATGCGCTTCTGTGTTTCCACACGAGCATAAATATGGAGCGCACTTCCTGTTCTATGCGAATTATCGTCCCTCGTGACTACTAAGCATTTGCCTCGTGCTTTTGGATTGCTCTTTTGGATTACGCTAACTCTGGATTGTTATTTGCTTTTCAATTTCTGCTTTTGCCCTTTTTGTATTTTGTTTGATTGTCTTTGACTTTGGACTGTTTTCCGGACTTTGTCTTTGCCTCGCCCTTTGGATTTGTTTGTATTCTCGCTTCAGATTTCTGGTTATGACCTCTTCGCCTGCCCGACTACGTCTCTCTCCCTCAGCTCCTCCCCGACTACAGCCCCGTGCATGGATCCGGCTGCTGCCGCCGCTGGCGGACAACCATCACAGAATATTTTGCCTCCTACAGATCCAGCGGAACTATGGGCGATCATCGTTCGGCAAGGTGCGCTGATTCGCTCTTTTCAAGATCAAGTGGAAGCGCTACAGAGCCAGCTACAAAACGCTAGTGCCGCAGAACCCCCGTAGTAACCAGAAAACCCGCCAGCACTGTGTGGTGAGTCACCTAGAATGGCCATGCCAGAGAAGTATGATGGCTCTGCGGATCGCTGCTGCGGCTTTTTATGCCAGTGTGAAAATTTCTTTGCGCACCAACCCGAGGTTTATCGTGATGAGGGGACTAAATGTGCTTTCGTTACTGCCATTGCTGATGGGTAGAGCCCTGGACTGGGCCTCCAAGGTGTGGGACGTGGACCCTCAGATCCGGACGTCTTTCACATACTTCGCGGGTATGATTCGGGAGGTATTTGAGTATCCCGCCGGGGGCAAGGGCATTTCTCTCCAATTAATGGAGTTGCATCAGGGATCTGATTCGGCCGCGGATTATGCTATCAAGTTTCGAACTCTGGCAGCCCAGTCCAGTTGGAACGAAGCGGCACTGTGGGCAGTGTTTTGCGAGGGTCTGAGCCCTGCGCTCCAGACTGAACTGGCATGTCGGGAGGATGCTACCTCTCTGTCCCAGTATGTAGCCACTGCCATCCACCTGGACAATCTCTTGCATCAGCATCGTGCAGGGGCATGCCCACCCGTCTCGGCTCACCCTCGTCTGGACTATCCTAGGCCTCGTGAGGAGGCTCCCGGACCTATGTAGCTTGGGAGATCCCGGGTGACGGAACGGGAGCACCAGCGACATACCCAGATGAGGCTGTGCTATTACTGTGTGGGCTCGGGACATCTGATCCACCGGTGCCCTGAGAAGCCGTCGTCAGCTCAGGTGGGTGACAACTCCTTGTTCTTTAGTCTGACGGTGCCAGTGTCATTATGCTTTTCTGATCGGTGTGTTCCTGTCCCAGCCCTGATAGATTCTGGAGCCGCCATTAACCTGAATGACAGGGCGCTGGTGGAGGAGCTCCGGATTCCCACTATTCCCTGTATGCCATCTTTAAGGATAACGGCCATTGACAGTCAACCCATCGGAGGGGGGTATCTCACTCATCAGACTCATCAGAGCTGTTGGATTTCAAAGTGGGCCTGTTTCATTGTGAACGTCTGGCGTTCTACGTTACCTCCTCGCCTGCCAACTCCATTATCCTGGGCTTTCCGTGGCTGAGACAGCATGATCCTCAAATTTCCTGGCACAAGGGGGAGCTGGTTCGTTGGTCTGCGGTGTGTATAAGTAAGTGCCTTCATGAGCCTGTGTCACGTCCATGCTTGTCCTTGGTGGTTGAGGATTCTGCACCTCTAGCATCCGGACATGTTCTGCGCATCTACGAGGACTTTCAGGAGGTGTTCAGTAGGGAGAGGGCTGCTCGCCTACCGGTGCATAGAGCCTGGGACTGTGCCATAGACTTGCTGCCTAACACCTCGCCCCCCAAGGGCCGGGTTTATCCTCTCTCACTGCCTGAGGTGAGAGCCATGGAGGAGTATATTGAGGAGGCCCTGGCTATCGGTCACATTCGACCATCTACGTCCCTGGTGGCGGCGGGGTTTTTCTTTGTGGGGAAGAAGAACGGGGGTCTGTGCATCAATTACAGGGGACTCAACGCTATCATGGTTCGATATCCCTATCCTTTACCCTTGGTACCTGTGGCCCTGGAACAGTTAAGGGGAATCTGGTCCGGATCCGGGAGGGAGACGAGTGGAAGACCGCTTTTCACACCACCCATGGTCATTATGAGTACCTAGTCATGCCCTTCGGACTTACCAATGCTCCTGCGGTTTTGTCTCTAATATGTCTCTTATCAATGAGGTGTTCCAGGATATCCTCGAAACGTATATCGATGACATCTTGGTGTACTCGACTTTTTTGGAAGAACACGTACGTTACGTCCGGGCCGTCCTCTCCAGACTTCAGCAGAATCACCTCTACGTCAAGCCTGAGAAGTACGAGTTCCACCAGACCACGATCATGTTCCTGGGATACGTGATTTCGCAGCAAGGGGTCAAGATGGACCTCACTAAAGTGCGTGCGGTCACTGAATGGCCCAACCCTACCACGATTAAGAAGTTACAGTGGTTCCTGGGGTTCGCCAACTTCTACCGGCGTTTCATCCATAACTATAGCTCCATGGCCGGCCCGGTGACCTCCTTACTGCAGGGTAAACCCAAGAGATTGTCCTGGAGTGACCAAGCCCAGTCGGCCTTCGTTAAACTTAAGGATAGCTTCACCACGGCTCCCATTCTGAGCCACACTGACCCGGATCTCCCATTCGTGGTGGAGGTAGATGCATCCAGCAGTGGCATCAGGGCCGTGCTATTCCAATGGCATGGCGTCCCAGTCAAGCTTCACCCATGTGCATTCTTTTCCAGGAAGCTGACGGCAGCGGAGGCGAATTATAACGTAGGGAACCGGGAGCTGCTGTCCATCAAGGCCGCGCTGGAGGAGTGGCGGCATTGGCTGGAAGGGGCACGTCATCCGTTCTTGGTTCTCACCGACCATCGTAACCTGGAGTACCTCCGCAGCGCCAAACATTTAAATCCTCATCAGGCCCGGTGGGCACTGTTCTTCACCTGATTTGAGTTTTCGGTGATGTATTAAACTGCTATTTGCAGACACAGAAGTGTGTTTTATTTCTTTCCCAATTTTAATTAACCCCATACACTCAGCATAATCAGTTAAAGCTTGTGTTATTCTGGAAATGCAGCAAAATTCAGTTGTTGTGTACTGATGAGTGAAGGATGTCACTGGAGTCCTGAATAAGGGGTTAAATGCCACAGTCATGTATGTATAATGGTTGATGAGCCATCACATTCAAGACAAGGTGTATAATTGTTAGTGCAGCAAATGCAGCAAAATTCAGTTGTTGTGTAGTGATGAGTGAAGGATGTCACTGGAGTCCTGAATAAGGGGTTAAATGCCACAGTCATGTATGTATAATGGTTGATGAGCCATCACATTCAAGACAAGGTGTATAATTGTTAGTGTGTAATACAGAACGTCCATCAGTTGATGATTATGGCTTAAAAGTACACAGTAATTTAGCTCAGAGAAACCAGCTGTGCATCATTTACTTTGATTGATTTGACTGTTAGGACATTTTTAATTAGACAGACAAACAGACAGACAGACAAACAGACAGACAGATAGATAGTTAGATCACTTTATTCAAAGTATACAAAGAGCAATTTAGCCTTAGAAATCAAATGAAAATAAATAAGTAATGTTTATTAATATAACATACAGAATATCCATTGTTATATTGTCTGCATTTTATCATTTATTCAGCTATAAATATTTATACAGAAGCACACATAAATATGCATGTGTATTAAAAAATTATATACTGTCTGTTCATTCACATATCAAATATTAAATTTCGATTAAAAATTTCAGTAACTGAACATAAAATAGAAGAAAACAAAGTTCTCTGCTTTTCAACAAATGGCAATAGTCGCACTGGCTACTTTTTGATGGCAATAGTCACACTGGCTAAAATTTTCTTTAGGTGTGAATGAGTGTGTGTCTGTGTACAGATGCATCTCATTAAATTAGAATGTCGTGGAAAAGTTCATTTATATCAGTAATTCAACTCAAATTGTGAAACTCGTGTATTAAATAAATTCAATGCACACAGACTGAAGTAGTTTAAGTCTTTGGTTCTTTTAATTGTGATGATTTTGGCTCACATTTAACAAAAACCCACCAATTCACTATCTCAACAAGTTAGAATATGGTGACATGCCAATCAGCTAATCAACTCAAAACACCTGCAAAGGTATCCGTGTTGTGGATCAGGTTGCTTTGGCTTCATTGAAACTGCTTTATCTGCTCTCTCGGCTTCATCCTACCAACAATGTCTTAAACAGAGACACATGGCTTAATTAGTTGCAAAATGGTCTTGTGTGTTTTCTTTCATACTGTACTGACTTTCCAACATATTTTTTTTAGTTAGTCCCTAACCTAATGAACTAACCTAATGAATGTGACTGATTAGCAGAATATAAAACACGCTCCCTTGCTGATGCTATGGGAATGCTTCGTGTCTGAAGCTTTGTGTGATATCACGCCAATTTATCAAAGCGGATCACTACAGCAAGACCATAAAAGGGCATCTATGTCACATTACTTCAGCTTCTTTGTCTTCAGGAAGTGCTCTGTGTATGTTTGTGCCAATTGTTTTTCCCGTCTGTCTAGACTAGGGAAAAAGAAAATATATATAAAAGATGATGAAAGATGGCGAGCAAGTTCAGAAATTGCATGCATCTGTGCCATTATGAGGGATGACTAACACTTTTTCTGTGTTATTTGTTTAAAAGAGGAATGTGCACGTGTGGCTCTCAAGGGTGCTGGCTGCATGCACTGAAACTTTTCCTCTCCATAAACTCAAGTCAAGTCAAGAAGCTTTTATTGTCATTCCAACCACATATAGCTGACGCAATACATAGTGAAATGAGACAATGTTTCTCCAGGACCCCGGTGCTACATTGAAACAACACACAACAACAACACAAAGCTAGGACAGAAGTTTGTCCTAGCTACATAAAGTGCAAAGTGTGCAAACAGGTGCAAACAGTGCAAAGACAAGACAGTGCAAAGACAAAGTACAAAAACACAAAAACAACAGAAGACAGAATACAAAAACATGTGCAAGATGCAATGTGATGTGCATTACATATATGTTCGTAACTATATACATAGTAGCATGACCATTGTAGTGTGCAGAAATCTGTTAGCAGCAGTTAAAAATAGTGAAAATAATATATAACAGTGGTTGAGGTAGTGCAAGTAGAAGGTACATTGGTGGAACAATCCGGTGGAACAAACGCCTGTGCCTTTGGGCTTGAGTCCTGCGTCTGCTGAAGCAGTGCACCGATTTAGATCATGGGTCTTGCAGGTCGAGTTAGCAGAGGCGGAACAAGAGATGGGTGATCCCCTTACTTTTGTCCTCTCTCGTGACTTGCATTTCCTTGCTTCTGCTCCGGGAGCTTTCTATGCGATTTCTCTTGACCTAGATAAGGACATGATGTCTGCATCGGATTCTGAGGAGCTCAATGTGAGCAACAAGGAGCAAGCAGAAGTCAGATGGCCAGTGCATTCTGTGGTGTTCAAAAAGCTCCTGGATGTGATTACATGGTCTGTTACTAAGCTTAGCTTAGATTGGCCTTATGAAAGGTTAGCGTTGTCTGCTCTGAGCTAACTTCATGCTATCTTCCACCTCTATGCAGGCCTCTCCCATTTTTTCCCCCAGCCCTCCAAAATGAGGTTTTGAGGATATGGATTAATCATTAGGTCACTGTTATTCAGCCATTGTGGGCCTAGATGATGGGTATGTGGTGATGTCTAGGGTTGAAGAGATGCTTACAGGCTATTTTTCCCCTTCATGCGCCACATGGAGAAAGTCCACAGATCATGGCCACAGATCAAGCCGGTGTGTCGCTGCACACAATGGTGGTTTTGCAGGTGTACCAGGCTGGCCTGCTAAAGGAGCTCATCTGTGGTGAGGGACTCACCAATGAGATCTGAGGTGCCAAGCCATGGAGAGGCAATCTGACAGAGATAAAAGAAAAGGACAAAACCATTTTTTTTGGACACCACAACTTCTCCTAAGGGCCTGTTCTTCTCTCGCCACAGTAGCCAATAGCCACCGGCCCCAGTATGGCCTGCTGAGGCTGGAAAAGAAGGCTAGCATTGCAACCTAAGCCCCCCAAGCAGCCCACCCACCACTTAAAATCTGGGAGGCTGGCCATCACTTAGGGGCATAATGGAATCCTAATGCCTGAGGACTAGGGTTTCTAGAGACATCCTTTTATCTTCCCTGTTGCCTACCCAGTCACCTCCGCTGCTTTGGAGGTCAGCCATGCCCATCCATGCTCATGCTCCTTATGTGTCACCACCTCCTGGGTTAGCCCATGCCAGCTCACTGTTTCAGGGCACCAGGCAATACCTCTCTCAGGCCACTAGGCAGCATGGAAGCTTCTGCCAGGTGTGTTGCAGTGGGTTCTGGATACTGTGGGAAAAGTCTACAGAATCCAGTTCACCTCACCTCCTCTTTCTTTCAAGATGTACTGCTCACTGTTGTTGGCACAGACCAAACTTTCCTCCTGGTGGAACTTCTCTCGCATCTGAGAAAGGGGCCATTCCCTTCCCAGATCGAGCCTCTGGCTTTACAGCCAGCATTTATTGTTTCCTAAGAAGGACATGGCCTACGGCCAATTTTGGACCTGTGTGCTCCAAATTGTTTGCTGAAACGTACAAGTTCAAGATGTTAATGCTTAAGGTCAATGTGTCAGATCAGGTCCGAGGACTGGTTTGCAATGATAATCCTGAAGGATGCCTATCTTCACATGGCATCATGCCAGAGCACAGGAGACTCAGGAGAGTTAAGCATTCCCGGTGCTGGGTTCTGCCTTTTGGTCTTGTCTTATTGCTCACTCACAAAGTGCATAGAGGCCACTCTGGCATTATTGGCAATTTTTGGCCAGGCGGAATTGGCTTTGTTTGTTTGTCCACCTCTGAGGAATCGACCCACTTTCCCCTGTGGCTTTCTCTTTTCACCAGCCCCTTTTGGTGCTAGATACCATGGTGCAAATGTAGCCGAGGCTCCATCTGTACACTTTCCGGACCGAGTCCGGCTGTTACTGGTGGCTTCTCATTGGCCCACTTTGAGTGCTGCTCCTTTGGAGATTTCCATCAGGAGGAACATCCTCTCTAAGGTGCAGGGGGTGATTCTCTTGCCCCGTCCTGAGATTTGAAACCTCTTGGTCTCGCCCCTGAGGGGGACCATCTCCTAGACTCTGGTTTCACTCCACTAGGTGTATTGCCTTGTCCAGCACTCTGGCTAGGGGTGTTTTCCTCTAGCATATTTGTGCTGTGGTGGGTTGGTCTTCTCCGCACACCCTTATCAGGTTCTATAGCCTGGACCTGGACCTGACTCCTGGGTCCTAGGTCTTACAGGGTAAATGGTGCTCTGCCTCTGGCTTATTTGTGCCCTTTCATGATCTCCAGGACAGACATCTCCATGGCAGCATTGGTATTGGTGTTCCCATGGCGTCAGCCATAACGCAGCATTGAGTTCTCTCTAATTGTGAAGTGTATGTTCAGTTCAGCCATCGTTCTTGGTGTTACGTCACTGGTCACACTCCAGGCATCCACTCAAGCTTCCTGCAGACGAGTACAAGCTGGAGTAATGTGACAAACTTGCAGGTGCGCTCAGCTTGGTCACATTACCAACCCGAGCCAATAAATCGATGTGATTTCACAGTTTTTTCACAGTTTAAGACACAACTTCCGCAAGAAGCATTCCCATAGTGTCAACCATGATGCAGCACCTTGTTTCCTTCTCAGGGAACTGGGATATACATAACCTGGTGTAGTTTTTATACCATATCATGTGAAACTCTGCTTCTGTTTTATACATTTGTTTTTGCTGAATCTGTGGATTTATTATTTATGATAAATGTATTATTGAAAATAACCATTAAATATGTTACAGGCTGCATTCCTCTATTTTACAATATAGAATATTTTATATTTATTTGCAATTTCTGATTATTTGCCATAATCATGAGTGGATGTTCATTCTTATTTTTACAAACCAAAGAGTCGGTTCCATTTGCTAGATTATCTAGAACCTCTACTGCTGTAAACTGTAAGTTTAAATTTTATCTTGTGTGACTTTTTAACATTATTAAATCAATGCACACAATTAATTTTTAATTCCTTACACACTGTCATATAATGAAGTGCAGCAAGGACACATGAGCGGGTAAGGCAGATAATAAGAAGACACTAAACAATTAAAAGGGCAGACAATGGCAAACAACAATGGTAAGACATTCAGCAAACAGTATTAAAAAAGACTAGGCAAAAGCAGAGATCAGAAAAGATGGCCAAGTGAACACCAGGTAAACCTAAACAAATGCAAGACTTCATAACACCAAGAAAAATGACTGAACCGAATATACACTTCACTGGGGGCAGTGGTGGCTCAAGTGGTTAAGGCTCTGGGTCGTTGATCGGAGGATTGGGGGTTCAAGCCCCAGCACCACCAGGCTCCACTGTTGGGCAATTGAGCAAGGCCCTTAACCCTCTCTGCTCCAGGGGCGCTGTATCATAGCTGCCCCTGCGCTCTGACCCCAACTTCCTCAGCTGGGATATGCGAAGAAAAGAATTCCACTATGCTGTAATGTATGTGTGGCGATAATAAAGGCTTCATGCCCCCACTTCTTCTTCTTCTACTGACTCAGTGTCCTTTTGTGCAGTGGTTGTGTCAGGAGTAGCTGGACAGTTCCCTGCCAGGCCCGGGGAGGGCGCTGGCAGGAGAATCCTGGAAGCCTGTTTATGTCTGTGTGTTTCCTGCCTATTGTTCTCCACCCTGTTTGTGTCACTTGTCCCTTATTACCTTGATGTGTTTCCCTATAAAGAGGGATCCTGGTGTGCATGTGTGGCGTGGGTCAATGTTTATTTTATAGCTGTCCCGTGGGTGTTATGTCAGGTTTTGGGGTTATGCTTGTTGAGTTACGTTTCGGTTTTGGTTTAATGTAACCACGGAGTCTAGTGTTATGTTCGTCTTTCCCCTGTATCGTGTTTGTGTAAATAAAAACAGTGCTTCACTGAACCCTGCGGTTGGGTTTGTTTCCACGGCGTGCTGGAGCACGCGGCACCGCGGAGGTCCGGGTTCGAGCCCCGCATAGGGCAGGGGCTGTGGCGGTTGGCAGTGGGTTTGCCTCAGTGGTAGTCATTCTGCTGGTAAGATAATGCTCATTTTTTGCATCCCCACGGACAGCTGGGCTTTTACAGGCTTTATCATCATACACACTGTGTTTAAGTTCAACTGTGTGGAATTAATTGCACCAAATATTTATTCAAAAATACCCAGACAGAGTAAACTCAGAGGATCACCATATAGCTATCCAGAAGTTAATGAAGAATAAAGGCCACGGATAAATTGTACCATGTTGCCTGTTAAAATGGTCTATAACGCAGTTATAGCTATAGTTCTCTATAACATGGACATAAATAACAGATCTGAGGGTGGTGAGAGGATGAGAAATATCGTGCACAAACTCTTCATATTTCTCTTCATAATGCTTATTTTGACTTACATTACATGTGTACTTGCCTTTGAACCCTCTCTCTATTTCTCTTTCCCTCCCCCTCTCATTTTCCTGCTCTCCACCCTGTAGTTGTTTGGCATGTGACACCCAGCTCCAGCTGAATACTCAGGGTGTCTGGGGCAACGAGTGCTTAAAATGCTCTCATGGCTCTCATTCAGACTAATATGAAAAATCTTAGATAATATAGATGAAATACTCAGTCTCTTCCTGGATCAATTTGAGTTGATTTTGGTCATCAAATTTATTATTATAATTTTTTTCTTAGTTGAAGGAAACATACAGATGTACTGTATTGTGTAGCTTTCTATCCATTGCAAATGAATGCACATTGGCATGTGAGAAATAATTTATTTTTATTCTTGCAAGAAACCTTTTGATCACTGGATGTTATTCAGCAACATTTCTTCTTCTGCTAAGCAGGTAGTAGATGATGGTATAATATATTTTTCACTATTGAGATAAAGCTCATTACTCAACTTCACTACTGAGATCTCACTGCTTACTCTGTTTTCTTTTTCATTTTTACCTTTTAAAGACTTTTGCAGTACAATTTTCGAAGTTCACAGTGGCTTGTCTTTGTACATATGGAGAGTGAATCTGCAATGAAACTAGGTAAAAACGAATGAGTGGCTGCACTGGCCCATCACATCCCAGGGCAGAAGAAATGATAAAAGGCAAAAAGAAGCTCAGAGCCCAAAATGGAGTGTAACAGAACAAACAAACAAACCAACAATGTGGCACTTCTAACCAGATCTGATGCTCCTAATTGGTAAGATATAGTCTTGGTGCTTTAGTCTTTGCCAATAACATGAGTTTGTAATGGATTGTAATTTGGTGGGCAAATTAATAGAAATAAAATGTTGGAGTGTTAAACTTAATCAAATAGCATTTCAGTGAAAGACTGTGTTTATGTGAACATGTGTGTCGAGCTGTGTATTATAATTTCACTAACAATTTAACATTACAAGTCTCTGAGATGTTCTGTCATGTTTCAACATTAGAAAAAAATGTGCTTGTTGTTAATGTTGAATATGGTTGCATTAATTAAAAGTTTTTCATATGAAGTAAATTTTTAAAGCATAATCTGAATAACTATTTATAGTGTTAAAGCTGTGACTTTATCACATCTTCTACCGTGGTGGTGCGTGCATTCATGAATTTGTAAATTTAGTTTGAAATCAGTCATAGAGGTCATTCTGATTGTTTCATTGTAACTATATCAGATTTTAGATATATCTACTAGTTTAGAGTAAGACTTGGAATCTAGATTATTTAGTGTAGGATGTATGTTTTATGCAGGGGTTAGGGTTAGGGTTTATTAAATATTTAAGTATGTTTAATATTGCTTCTTAGAGAGACTATAGAAACAGCAGACAGATCCCCAGCTGTTGAGTCTCAGTATTTTAGTAGGCCTCTCTGACACAGCTACATTTTAAATTAAGGGACAGAATTAGCACCACACCTAATGCTTGTTTGATTAAATATTTTGATGAGTCTTATGACACCAAGAAGCACTGATTCTTATGGTCACTGTGACTGTACAAAGTTCAAGCACTGTCTGGACTGTGACAGCACATATCCATTGGTGAGCAGACAGATCTCTATTGAATAATTTATTATTTACAAATTTTGACTAGATTCCTTTTTCATGTCACATGATGTAAAAAATCATTGACTACCGCTTATCCGATCTATACTCGGGTCACGGGGAGCCTCTGCCTATCTCAGGTGTATGGCATCAAGGCAGCATACACCCTGGACGGTGTCATGTCCGGCTCAGCCCCCGCCCTATGCGGGGCTCGAACCCGGACCTCTGTGCTGCCGCGTGCTCCAGCACGCCATGAGTGCACAGACCCAGACGCAGGATTCAGTGAAGCACTGTTTTATTTACATAAACACAATACAGGGGAAAGACGAACATAACACTAGACTCGTGGTTACACCAAACCATAAACCCCAACCCAACATAACACCCATGGGAAAGCTATACACAGAACATTGACCTACGCCACACATGTACACCAGGATCCCTTTTTATAGGGAAACACAACAAGGTAATCAGGGACAGGTGACACAATCAGGGTGGAGAACAATGGGCAGGAATCACAGAGACATAAACAGGCTTCCAGGATTCTCCTGCCAGCACCCTCCCTGGGCCTGGCAGGGAACTGTCCAGCTGCTCCTGACATAACCCCCCCTCTAAGGCACAGCTCCCGAAGCGCCTCCAGCCACGCTGAAAAGATGCCCCAGGGCTAGGCAAAAAGGGCAGTTCATACCAGAGGGGAGGGGAAACACACGATGTAGTCGGCGGTTGCAGTCCGCGGCGGTACCCCAACTCCAGGGGTCCCGTGACACCCGACAGCTGCTCAAGCAGGTAGGAAGCGTCCTCCACCCAGGATGCCGGGCGACGTCCCTCATGGAACATTCCCTCGTGAGGCGGCGGTCCCGGCCGAAACGAGGTGGACGCCACGCTTCCAAAGGGCCAAAAAATAAAAAGGGTATGCCCCCCAAAACACGGTGTCGAGCGGCGTCCTCCGCGGCAATCCATCGCGAAGCAACGTCCTCCGCAGCAATCCATCGCGAGGCAGCATCCTCCGCGGCAATCCATCGCGAAGCGAAGTCCTCGACCCACCGGAAAGAGGCACCACCCTGGGGAAACGGGAACAGGGAGCCACCTGCTCGGCTCTCTCCGAGGCAGGTGGTCTGCTGGATGTCCTCCACCGCCAGACTGCAAACCTCGCCATGGTCAGGAAGCAGCTGCTGAATCCCGCTGGGTCTTCAGGTTGGTGAGTCAATCTGTCACGTCCGCCGCAGCCCCTGCCCTATGCGGGGCTCGAACCTGGACCTCCGTGGTGCCGCGTGCGCCAGCACGCCGTGAGAGCACAGGCCCAAACGCAGGATTCAGTGAAGCACTGTTTTATTTACATAAACACAATACAGGGGAAAGACGAACATAACACTAGACTCGTGGTTACACCAAACCATAAACCCCAACCCAACATAACACCCACGGGACAGCTATACACAGAACATTGACCCATGCCAGGATCCCTTTTTATAGGGAAACACAACAAGGTAATCAGGGACTGGTGACACAATCAGGGTGGAGAACAATGGGCAGGAATCACAGAGACATAAACAGGCTTCCAGGATTCTCCTGCCAGCGCCCTCCCCGGGGAACTGTCCAGTTACTCCTGACAGTAGCTGGGTGCCAACCCATTGCAGGGCACACACACACACACACACACACACACTATGGACAATTTAGAGATGGCAATCAACCTACAATGCATGTGTTTGACTGGGGGAGGAAACCGGAGTAACCAGAGGAAACCCCCAAGGCAGGGGGAGAACATGCAAACTCCACACACACACACACACACACACACACACACACACACACACACACACACACACACACACACACACACACACACGGCGGAGGCGGGAATCGGACCCCCAACCCTGGAGGTGTGAAGCAAACATGCTAACCACTAAGCCACCGTGCCCCCCTGTAAAAAATCACTTCTTGTTTAATATCTCTGTTAATTACAATCATTCTAATTTAAATAAAATGCCAGCCGTAGTGATTCTACTCTGTCACCAGTACCAATTCATCTCAGTCGTACTGAGATAGACAGAGACTGTAAATTTATAGAATGTGCTATCATATACATAAGCAATAATATAATGTATTCACATGTCAAATTTAAACTTTCAATTTCAGAATTTTACTAATAATTAAACATATTATTTCCATGTGAATCATATGTTAAGGGGAAGAGGAATATTGTTCTAGTGCAGCTAGTCTATGATGTGGGATAAAAAGTTTTCTTTGTTCTTCTCTGTTTCTTCTTTCTGCCTCACACTAACAAAGTTCTCTTCTGCTGTCTATATTCAGTGATCGTGTCATTACATGAGCCACTGATGCTATTAGCCTGTAAAATTGTGGGGGTGTGGTAGCTTAGAGGTTAAGGTGTTGGACTACTGATCAGAAGGATGTGAGTTTAAATCCCAGGTCCAACAAGCTACCACCACTGTGCCCCTGAGTAAGGCCCTTAACCCTCAAGTGCTCAGTTGTATAAAATGAGAAAAAAATGTAAGTTGCTCAGGATAAGGGTGTCTGCCAAATGCCGTGAATGTAAAATTGTAGATATTTCAAAGGACACATTTTAGGTGTCACATTATGTCCCTTGCTTACTAAGACATTTTGTCCACCAAGCCCGATGTCTGTAAGTGACAGAAACTGTCATAAATAAAATATAATCTGACCTGTGATGTTAGTGGGTTAGTGGCTCTCTTAAATATGGTTGTTTGTAGTTGTAGAAACTGTAGTTGTCACACTAATACATTTGGTTTATTTTTCCTGGCATTCACCACTGACCTTTATTAGAGTACACATGAAAAAAATTATCTTTGTTTGAAAAAGCATGTCTCACAGAATGCTGTTATATCGATTTGTACTTTTTAACTTTATATTCAGCCTTATACATGTTAGTAACAAACACTTTTCGGACATTTTTTGCCAGACAAGTCAATTATAATCCCAAGTTTTCAAATTATTGATTGTAAAGTCTATTGTAGGAAGTTGTAGGATTTTCTTGTACTGATAACAACACACAATAATCCTGTACTTTTATAAATGTCCATCTCCTGACATGCTATATAATGCTTTGGTGCTGACTTAAAATACACCCATGAGGTAAAAGGCCAGTCATGTCAACCAGCTAAGCACAAACTCAATAAAAGTGTAACACACACCCTACATTCAGGCCATGAGTTAGAGGGCAGATGAAATTTAAGCATGTTGAAATGCCAGGAACATATGACCTCCGTGATCATAAAATGCATCAGCCATATTTTTTGGTTGTCTGATGTATATAACATAGTGAGTTTTGTGGCTGTTAGTGGATTATATAATCACAATTATATTATATACAACATTGTGTGTGTGTGTGTGTGTGTGTGTGTGTGTGTGTGTGTGTGTGTGTGTGTGTGTGTGTGTGTGTTTTAATGTAATAGAATGTCCAAGCAACCTGCTTATTTTGGCAAGATGTCTGCCTGTGTTGAGAATGATATCCTGATTTATGACACTGTGATACCAACTAATCTATCTTTAAGCTATCCAAATTAGGTCCTGGCTTCATTATATATTCCATTGAATGATTCCTTACATTAAAAAAATCACAATATGTCACAGTACTTCTAAAGTGAATAAATATGAAGCAGGTTTTTCAACCAAGGTCCATGAGACCAGGTCAGCATTTATTTCAGACAGAAGTATATGTGTTAATTGCTGTGGCTGTCACTTCATATGTGAATTAAATTTTGATTTTTCTATAATAAGCAGATCCAAAACTAGCTCCAGTAATAACAGGTGTTGTATATCTAAATATATCTCACAGCCCTGACACACTTTATGCAGATAGCTATATTATTCTTAAACTATTAGAGTTATTCTGATTATTATTTATTTTAATTTTTATTAAAATTTTAATTATTTATAGTGTAAGCTATTCATGTTGTATGTGACATTTCAGTATTTTCAATAATGTGCTAATGCATTGGGTGACCTTCACTCTTTACGACTTATACCGTGACCTCGGATGGCTGGATGTCTATATATGGGACCCATCATACCATTTACGAGTTTACCCTGCTTGTGGTTGTGTATGGATATAACAGACTGTGTGCCTGTGTGTGTGTGTGTGTTTGTGTGTGTTTACTACCACTGAGAAAATTGGGCAAGAACTACTAAATCTCCCTGCTTTCTGTGTACTTGCAAATTAGCATGATAGACAGTTAACATGGTGGCATAAACATAAATGGTACTTAAGTAAATTGGGAGAACAACCTGTAAATACTTCATTACTTGAAATATCTGATTGAATGCCAGTGAGCCTCATATGTCTTACCTTCTGTTTCTGTATATGATTGCATAGGAAGCCATATTACAATTTTATATTACTTTTATATCATATTTATTATAAAGGGTATATCTAGTCACACTGCAGCAATTGTTACATTGAGTGATAGTCTTGGTTATTTATTTTTTCCTTAAGGAAATGGCTTATCTGAAACACAGTGATCTGAACAAAGAATGATAAGACCACCTTTTTTTTTATTTTTTTTTTTTAAATTAGATGGCCATTTAGTACTTGTTCATCATTTGGTAGGACACTATAATAATGGGGGAAAATAGATTACTTCATTAATTTGTATTAATAATTTCTATTTATATTAAAGTACATATTTGCTGCTTATTTGTCAAAAATCAAACTCTTTTCAAATCAAAAGAATTTTGTGATATTAATATTTTTAAATGGATGCAGCTACATTGCATATACAAAAAGAAAAACATCCCTGTCATAATATCTCTTGTGCAATTTGTTTTTAATTTATTTATGTTAAACCAGGCAGTAGCTAGTTAAAGATACCTATCTGGTTAAAAACACATTGTGCAACACAAAACTAAAATAATACGCATGGCACTTTTATCTTGTATTTTCTTTGTATAATTGGTTATCCAATCCGTTTTGTGTGTATCTTGACTTTAAGCTAATGTTGACAGGCTAGTTTGCTGTTGTTGAAGGCTCTGCTCTGCTCTTTCAACACTGTCTGTGCATGGTCACCCTAATCCCATTCCTGCTGGGTAGCAATGTACAACTCAGCAGTTCCAGTGCAGCTTTTGTGGGATCAGCCTTGAATGGGACACTTTTTGTATCTGTTTTGATCTGTCTCTGGCAACCAACAGATTAATGTTGAATTAATTCATGTGATTGAGTGGATGTGAAATGTTCTTCTAATTTCATTAACATACTTTTACTGAAGACACCTCTAGTATTCAAAATCTGAATGATAATAATTTATTTTCACATTAATTTAGTTTTTAATGTGAAAGTATACAACATGGCAAATCAAATGTTGCATGTAATATTTTAGTATTTAATTCCTATTCATGTTGTTCATTATCATATTTGTGATGTAGCCAAGCAGTATGTCAGTAGAGAGCAGTAAAGATTATATTGGATCTTGTACTGGCCTATCTTTTTATTTTACATGTATAACAACACTGTTATACGCCATTAAGTCTAGGGTGCAAACTGCTGTGGTTTGAGCTGAGGATCCAGTGATCGTTATGTCAGCAGGCTTTTACATGTAGCAAAGGATTGAGGCAGCTCAGACTAGAGGTGCTGAGTTCTATGCTTTCCCATTAAATCCTAGGGTACATTTGTTTTTATTATGTCTGATTATCTGTCTGCCTAAGAGGCCACAGGAGACCCAAAACATTTGTTCTTAGCTGGTCCTGCCAGACAGACAGGCTGACAGACAGAGACAAATGGCAAATGGTGTCATGCTACTTCCACAACATGCAGCCTAGAAGATATGACAAATATGTAATATTATTATATAAAATAAATGTGGTGAGTGAGAAGTGTAAGTGATAAAATGAGAGAATGTTTGATGAATATAATAGTTTTAAACTACCTAATTCTCACTCTGTCACTGGTGCTTACCTGCGGTTTACTGGTAGCTGTTTTTGGCCTCTTGATTACAGTCTGTCACTATTCAGGCCTTGGATGTTCACCATGGCTGGTCACTCAAAGAACATGTACAAACAGGAAGGAGATAACGTGATAGAATTGGAGTGATATTATATGACTAGTACTGAGTAATTAGAACTTAGTGTGGATGGATAAATATTTGCATTGGTTCCTGATGTAATTACACTCACAGTTCATATGCAAGCCCTTATGTCCACTTGTGTAACTTGACCTGAACACTTTTTTGCACTCACATGACTTGACTCATGAACCTTAAATACTGTTTGATTGATTTGACTGATTTATTTATTTATTTTTCCTGACTGCTAATAATTTAGAATTAGAAAATGAATTACAATGCTGATGTCCCCTCCGTATTCTTGAATAAAATTTGTGAAAGAACGTCGAGAAACAAATGGACAATGGAAAATTTGATCATGCACAAACCAAAAGCAGTCACACCGTCAGTCAGTGACACCTCACAGAATTCACTTGTTAGACGTTAAAACATTGCCATCTAATGGACATCGTGAGTAAAGCCAACACATGAGTGTTTCTACCAATTAGTGGACAACATGGCTAAAGTCTGCTCAGTAGACCTTGGAGCCAAAGCATGCGCAGTAGATAGAGTGCAATGGTCAGCGCACAATCGTGCGTGTGCCGCATTACACCCCGCCTATGTCCATTATTTTCGTTTTACCGCACAGTCTAAAGAGTGAAATTCTGCTTATAGAACAGCGATCTGCCGATTACAATGTTATAATGTTTAATTTATTAATAAATGACGCGTCGTGCTTTTCAACATTTTATGGTTAGATTTAATGTTGTGGGACATCCGAGAGACAATGTAGTTCCTGTTCTCACTAAAGTTATAGCCGCGATAGTAATTCTTCAACAACAACAAAAAAAAACTTCACCGCATAACGGAGTGAAAGAATTGCTTTGCTAAACAAAAATCTTTTAAAAATCCGTTTATTGTTAGTCTTATATTACTCGGAGTGTCTGCCGTAAAAGTCCCTCTGTATGAACTGTTACTATATAAACAACGTATTAGAATAAGCGCATTAATATTAACCTATCGTTCACATTACACCCGGGACTACTTGAGCTGTTACACAAAATTAAACCCACACTTCTCGTGCATTATTATAAAACTAAAATAAATCACATATAATATGCACTGGTTATAACACGCTATCGTTTCTATAGTAAAATCTCACTCACGGAGACTTGTAATGCTCCACATCATCTACGTCTATTAATAAACGAATTAAATGTATGACAAATGCATTAATAAAGAAAAAGATTAGAATCATTAATATGGTGAAGATTTCTGTTAGGAGGCATTTATATACCATTTGTTGATGAAGGCGTCCCTCCCTCCACCACCTCCCCGTGTATCTGTGATCGATTGATCTGGGCTGCAGCACTGCCCCCATCTCTTCTTGCTGTAACCGGAGAGAGGAGACTGCGCTGAGGAAGAAGCGAATGGCTGAATAATTCTTGCGTACAAGACTTACGTTTGAGGAAAATTTCACCCTAACAGGTCTTATACACGAGGTATGTCTTATAGAAAAACACGGCTTATGTTGGCTGTGTTAACTGGGAACATAAAATGGCCGGTGTCTTATACACGGCCTGGTTAGGGAGAGCATGCCTGAGTAGGCCAGAGAGAGGCCTGTCAACGATTTAACCTTTGCCATTTTGTATGAACCAGGCTGTATGTTTTGTGCAGCCTATGTATGTTTCTGTCTTAGCTTATGCAAAACAACGAACCGGAATTATTGTTGTCTGGGATGCCTGTAATTATTGGATCCATCAGCTTTGCTATTTTAAGACGCGCTAACATTAGCTCTGTGATCACGCAGCTTTTCTTTTAATAGTTTAGTTCATGGCATGCTGGGGGAAAATGTGACTCCGTATTTATTATGCTTGATTCATTTCTAGATGTTACAGTTGTTGATTGTTTAGGGAGTATATTGTTTAGGAAGTGACCTGTGGTGTTGTGGTGCAGTATTGCTCAGCTTGCGGCCCGGAAAAGGAGCTCGCACGCCACGCAAGTGTCCTAATAAACAAAATAAACAAAAAACAGCTTTACTGAGTTAAGATTTTAGTCTTATAGTCTTACAGTTTATATGTCAAACCCAGTGGAATGATAAAAATGTCCAGGTCCGAAAGGGCAAAGTGCTTTAACTTGCCCACAATGCCTACTGTTGGCCTTTGGTCTACAGATTCATTGTGTTTGACATGTGTAATGGTTTTCCTGTTTTGTTATAATGCATAGGTGATTGTTTGAATAAAAGAATCAGCATTCCCCACAAATTCCATGTTTACAATAATGTGTCCATAGCGTTAATTAAGATATTGATCTAAAAATCTATTTTATGTCTGTGTATAACTGAGATATCTTACAATTTATAAGCTGGCATTTTGTGTGTTTGCTTGCTCAGGTTAAAATTCTACATGTCCATGTACGCTACATGATTTTAGCCACGATTTCCCAGTTTCTAATTTTGCCTGGCTTGACAACTGTAATAAAAACAATCATGATGGGGGTTTTCTTTTTTTTTTGGAGAACCGTTTAAAAATGGCTACTTTTTTGTACTATATCTCCAGTTCTCTTAACTTTACAGACAATCCTAACTGTTTGCATCTTCCCAACCAATATTTTCTCCAGATTCTCTTCCCCGACTTACTTTTCTGTAAAATACTGACAAACTCGAGAAGTCACATGTTAAAGAGCACTCATTCAGTTTTAAGGGTTTTGTGAAAACAGTGTGAGATGGGGATGAGGCATGTGGATTTGTGAAGGATTGTGTACTATGTAAACCTCTTCTGCGGGTGATTGGTGGATAGAGGGATCTGCACATTACACAAACGCCTGAGTGATGAAAGCTGTGTAGTGTCGTGTGTGTGTGTGTAGAGTCAGCACAGTTTGAAAGTGTGTGTGCCCACCCACACATGCACACACTTTTTTGTTGCACAGTTTTTGTTGTAATATAGGTTTAATTTTAAAGGTGTTTAACTTTTTGTATTTTACTTTTATGGCCATTAGTCTATGCACAATAATAATGATAATAAAATACATATTTTAGAAGTTATTGCAAATGTATTACAAATCCAGAATTAAAAGAATTATTCAGACCCGTTATCCAGTACTTTGTAGAAGTACATTTGGCCGCAATTACTCCTTTGTGTCTTCTTGGGTTAGTCTCTACATGCTTTGCACACCTGGATTTGGGCAGTTTCTCCCATTGTTCAAAGAAGATCCTCTAAAGCTCAACCAGATTGGATGGGGACCATCTGTGAACTGCCAGATTTTTCTCAGAGATGGGGTTCAAGTCTGAGCTTTGGCCTCGTGGACATTCACAGACACTTCAGTCCTGAAGCAACTCCAATATTTTTTCTGGCAGTATGCTTCAGGTTGTAATTTTGTTGTATTTTGCTGTATTCGTCATACCCTTCAATTTTGATCAGTCTCTCTGTTCCAGCCACTTGGAAGCATCCTCGCTTGCTTTTTGCCAGAGAGTGTGCTTGGGAGTTCAACCCCAAAAGTTTATTTTTTTTTAATTAAACCAGAGAACCTTTTTTCTTCATGCTGTTGGAATCGTTTAAGTGCCTGTCGTGTACTTTTTACTCAGGATGACGCGTCATTACTCATATACTCAGGAGTGACTTCTAGCCACTCTATCATAAAGGCCTGATTGATGGAGTATTTCCGAGAGTTTGTCCTTAATACACGTTCTGCTATCTCAGTGAAGGACTTCTGAAGCTCTGATAGAGTGGCCATTGGTTACCTTCCTAACCAAGGCCCTTCTAGCCTGGTTACTGAGTTTGGCCAGTTGGTCAGCTCTAGGGAAGAGTCCTGGTGGTTACAGACTTTGTCCATTTCAATGATTGAGCCCTCTGTGCAAAGTCTTGAACCCTTTGTCCCAACACAGTTTGTTCACTGATGTCTACAAAGAGTTCCTTGGACTTCCTGGCATGGGTTTGGTCTGGCATGCACTGTGAACACAGGGCATTATACATACAGGTATGCGACTTTCAAAAGGTCCAGTCAATTGAATTTCCCACAAGTAGACTACAGTCAAGTTGTCTATGGACATCTCAAGATAATAAAAGCAAACAGGATGGACCTGATGTCAATTAGGAATGCCTTAGACAAGAGTCTTAATAGTTAGCTATTGGAGAAATTTTAATTTTTGATTTGTAATGTCATTATGCTTTATTGTATGTAGATCAATGGCCAATTAAACTTAATCCGTTTTAAAGTGTCCTATAATACAATTTCTTCTTCTTTATTGTATTGTTTCAGTTTGTCCCTATGAGGAACTTTCTCTGTCATTTTATTTTGTGTTAATATAAAATATCCCCCCCACAATTTTTGTGCCTTAAATAGAATAATGGGTGTTTCTGATTGAATGGCATTGAGTTTATTTGTAAGAACATTGCCTGATTTTTCCATACACAATATGGCCTAAAATATGTGCACACCTGACCATCACACCTATTTGACAGTTGTGTAATGAAATGTTTGTCTTTCTTACGGGTGTGATGACACAGCATATCTTATTTAATTTCATATGAGGCTCTTAATTCAGTACACCTGCTTGGTGAACAATACGTTCATATTAAAATAGGCTATTTATCATAAAATAGCACATATGTTAAATGTAATTCTCCCTCACACAGCGTTTTCCATGAGCTAATACTAGCAAGTATTAGCTTAAGAAAAACATCAATACTGCATTTAGTAGCAAGCAGGAGCTGAAAAATCCTCCCAGATTTTTAAGGTCTGGTGTATGGCAGCAGTTCGGCTTTTCGGGGAGTTACAGCGCAAGCAGTTGTTGACCACAGCGCAATAGTATACAAAACACAAGCTTTTAAATATGTTTATTTAAAATAATGCAATGCAATACACTGAGTACACACATATATGCAGGCAAACCTAAGGTTTGGTGAATTAAGGCATCATACATAATTCACATAGAATTGAGAATCTCAATTTTTGCTTTATTTTCATATCACACACTTACATAGAAAAGTAATGATCATCTGTCACTTTGTTGCTTGCTAGAATGAAGGCACGACTAGCACTCTTAGTTTCAGCATTTTTGAAACACCATAGGGTGCCAAAATGTCTTCAAAAGCCTTTTTACACTGAACATGTTTATTAATATTAATAGTTATTTACTGATCTGCATGATTAAAAGTTATTTAAATTTGTTTTATGTGTTTAATTGAGCTGAAGTCTATTTGACAACCACTTTTAAGAGTTGTACATTTTCCAGTTGATGTCCTAAGCTTAAGGTCATCTTTATTCATAAAATCATGCAAATATTCCCCGTCCCTGTAATTGTTTGCTGTTTTTCCCTTCATTAAAGACTACTAAAAGTGACTCTACATCTATATTCTGGATACAATGGGAAGACAAATCTGAAATGTGTGTAACAAAAATGGGGGTGGGGGGTAGGCTCAGGCATTACAACCTTCTTTCCGTTACGCTTTCTGGAGTTGAAAATGGCAAGCCAGTAACCCTGTCTGTGTTTTTTCCCTCAACTTTTTCAGCTTTGCATTGTTCTTGGAAAGTTGTGTGCCCCCTGTTGCGAATTCCCTGAGCAACTTTGGGAGTCTGCCTTTCTTTGGCCTTGTCTCCCTCCAGTTGGCCCATTTAAAGGCTCAGTTGGCACTGCACCAGCTGAATGTGATTACTGCCAGAAACTTCACTCCTCCTTTTACTGCTTTACCTGCTCTGACCTTGCTTGAATTGAACAAGGTTGCCATGTCCCATCCCATGTACAATCCCCGTGGGGGGCCATTCTCCAGTGGCCAGAGGCCCATTGCAGCGGGGCAGTATGGTATTGGGTCACAGTCTGGCCTGGACTTGGCAGGTGCTCGCCTTGGCCCTGACTCCATGTCTAGTACTCGTGGGGGAATGACAGCAAATCAGCAGATGTCATTTCCACTGAATCAGCGTCAGCCGCAGGTTTCCCACAACCTTGATGCATCTATAGATATGAACATTCGTGGAGCTCTTGAGGAAATGCGTCTTGTCACCCAGATGCTTCAACAGCCGAAAACAGTAGATCCCCGCCTGAAGAAAGATGTCAGAGATAAAGTGCTTTCTCCAGGAGGAGGTGGTGGTTATGCAGCAGCCAGTGTTTCAGGGAGGTCTGATGAAGGGGACTGGACTGGTTACCAGGCTCCCAGCAAACTTTTTTCCTCCCCAAGTATAGGTCATTCCTCAAGTTCTTCACAGAGATTTCAGTCTTCGGGTTTTGGCAGCAGTGCAGGACAGAGTGGTTTGGATAGCCAATCTCCTTCAGAACATCACCCAACACGTTACACTCCAGAGAGTGCCAGCAGCATTTTAGCAAACTTTGGACTTTCAAGTGAGGACCTAGAGCTCCTTAGCCACTACCCTGATGATCAACTGACTCCAGATAACCTGCCTTTCATTTTGCGAGACATTCGCATGCGCAAAGCCACAAGGAACATTGCTGACTGTGAAAGAAGATCATCTGATCTTCTGGTCTCTGATGCACGACAAGGACAAGTTATTGATTATGGACATTCTAGAAAATATGATTTTCCTGAGGAGAAACCAGACAACTATGCTCATGACCACCTTACTAAAGAATCGGTCAAGTATGGGAGGGAAGTCACAGGTTCCTCCTTCGGTAATGCTGACAAAAGTAATCGCCCACAGCAAAACCTGGCTACTCCGGTTCTTACACAGGCTTCAATTATGGTTCCAAAGCATCAGCAACCTCCAGTGATGGCTTCAAGACCCACTCCACAAAGCTTGGACATCCAAGGTGCCAAGGCAATCCCAAGAAGGCTGCCTACTTCCACAGCTGTACCATCGCCCAACGTCCGTCCACCACAGATTCTTTCCGCTGCTGCTGGTCCTCTGCCTTCTATGGTCCCGATGATCTCTGGAAGTTCATTTGCATTTGCTCCACCTCTTATCCCGGCTTCAGCTGCAAAGAGGTTACCAACTCCCACCATGATGAATGATTACTCAGCTGCTAGCCCAAGAATCTTTCCGCATACATGCTCTCTATGTAACGTAGAATGTGTCCAGACTAAGGTGAGTATTTTTTCTTTTTGTACTGTTTCATTTTTGAAGGATTTCTATTAAATTTATTGTATAAATTGTGGTTTGTGTGAA
>JAUCMX010000005.1:20999032-21304032 GCA_033459395.1 Hemibagrus guttatus | reverse complement strand
AATAGTTAAAACTAATAATAATGAAGGTCATATATTAAAGCTTTAATGTTTCCTAAACCCACAGGAGGTCCCGTGGAGGAGGAATATAGTTGAGATAACTGGTCTTCCAGAGGATGGAATTACTGAGGAGGATCTCACAAATCTTGCTAGTCCCCATGGTTTTATTTCAAAACCTGTCATTGCTATCACCCAGCACAAGGTACATATACCATCCAGACCACCAGTGTATACATGGGCAGTATTAACAGTGATCTAATAAAGTTCTTCAGTGGAATAATTTCCTGATAATTAAATTTGTTCATTAACCAGGCATACCTGGAAATGCCTAATACAAAGGCAGCTGAGGCACTGGTTAAAGCATATGCTGAGACACCAGCAAAACTACAGGAGAAAGAGATAAGCATCACAATGATGAACAAACCTGTTGACCTTCATAATACAGTAAGCACAAACCCAAAGCATTGCTTGATTTGTTGAATAAATATTTTAAGGCTGTGTGAAGGACACAAGAAAAAAAAATTTCTTAATTGAATTATGATTTGTTTAAGATCAGGAAGTATATTTCTGTGTCTTTTCCTTGTCTAGGAGTCAGTATTCAGAGTACTGATGGGATTGGACATGTCTGTAAGTAAACCAAGTCTCTTTTTTTCTGTGCAGTTTTTCTCGTTACTGTATGTTTTAAATGCATTCAGACATCTTGTGTTTACACACACGAAATTGATAATGATTTTAGAAACTTGAAGTACTTTGTAGATTTCCATTTCCATTCTGTTGCAAATGATGCAAACCTTGCATTGTGATCATAAATGGTAAATTAAATCAACAGCATGCTTGCGTAGAGATGCATACTTAAGAAATTACTAAATAGTCTGAATGGTGAAACTAAGTATTAACAGTAGTAATAGTTATGCCATTTACTGAACAGAACTGTAAGTCTAAGTCGAGTGTTTGGTTTTTTTTTTGTTTGTTTTTTCTTTTTCTTTTTTTTTTTAAATGTTAATTTAAATGTAAATTTTATTTTTTGTTTGCATTTGCATAGCCCAATGAACTTGCAATGCTCCCTGAACGTCTCCTCACAGTCAGTAATGTACCATATAAGGTTGGAGCAGTCAATGAAATTCACAGCCTCGTTAAACGTTTCGGGTCCTATAAGCAGTCTTTGGCCCTCAATGGAAGGGTAAGTATATAATGCAGAACATTTGCTGCGTCTCAATTTGCCTGCTTGTACTATGCACTACATGTATGTAATCATTTGTGAAGATAACGTACATACTTTTGAGTGTGTAGCAAAGGGTTTTGCAAGTACATATAAGGTAGAGATAATTGTTGCCTAGTTGCACACACTTTCACTGTAAACAAGCTCCTTGTTCAATTTCAGTTTCTCTTCATTCATTATTTCTTATATATTTTTTAATATGCAGCTTAATTTACCATTACCAATAAAAATAAGTTTTATTCACACTTCTCCAAAATGTTGTGAAGCAAATGCAAGACGCTTCCCTCACTTAAATAGTTGTTGGTAATATTAGCTGAAAAGTATGCACAGATCCACACTTTGAATATCTGCCAGAAATACACCACCATATGGATATTTTTAAGATAGTCATTTCCACATACTATAATTGAGACACAAAGATTCTGATCTTGGATACTTTTTAGGACAGATAGTAAGTGATTTGGGACTTAAGTAATGTCTAAATGTGCACAGATGAGCAGTAACATTAAAACAACTGAAAGATGAAGTACATAACATTTTGACTCACACATTATCTGTTAAGAAGTGGGTTATATTAGACAGCAAGTAAAGTCAGTTCTCAAAGTTAATGTGTTGGAAGCAGGAAAAATGGGTAAGGAAGGATCTGAGTGACTTACAGTAATAGTGTGCTGAAAAAGTTAATGCTGGCTCTGACAGAAATGTTTCAGAACACACTGCAAAATTTCAAGGTATTGAACTGGCCCCCAAATTCCCCAGATCTCAGTCTGATTGAGCATCGGTAGATTTTTCTGGACAAATAAGTCCAGTCGATGGAGTCCCCACCTCACAACTTACAGGGCATTATTAAGCATGTGCTTTTTAATGCTAAGGCTGATCAATGTATATTCCAGTGCCTGGGGTTGTATATCTTTTGGGTTGTTGTTGTAGATATGGTGCCATTGTATATTTTCAGGGAACCTCCAATCAGTAAGTGCAGAGTATAATATCACAGGGCTAGCAAACTTTCACTTATTTATTTTTTTTCCCCTTTCTGTTCTAGATCATTTTTGAAATGGATACCACTGCTATTGCCAGATCAGTCTATAGTCGGTTCCGAAAGTTTCCATGCATCATACAGAATAATTCGCTCATCTTCAGCCTTGCTAAAATGCCCAGGGTTGCTGACCAGGTATTGTTGGATTTTCAATTCAAAATTGTCTGTGAATTATTAGTTTTGATAATATTATATTGGTCAGTGGAGGAAATTGACATTCTCTTTTTTGCATTACAGATTAAAAAGAAACCTGATGCTAAAGGGTAAGTGAGTGTGCATCATGTTTACTATCTCTTTTTAAGGCTTTTCAAAAGTTCTTTCAAATTATTTAAAATAAGTCAAATACGTTGCTCAGCATAAGTAAATTTGGTAAATGGAATGTTTAAAATATAAATAATTCTATTTCTTTCATTTAGGTTTAAACAGCATGCCAAAAATCGGAATACAAATGCAGTTACTCCTCCAACTCCAGCTCCCTCAGTTACTTCAGTCATAGAAAATGTTGGCACTGATTTAGACCATGCTAAAGCAAAAGCTGGTTTTAAGAAAAGCACTGAAAAGTATATCAAAGACACTAAAACTGAAGTAAAGATTGAGCCAGGAACTAGTGCTACAGCCAGTAATGAAATTGCAGTTGCAATGCAGGCCCCTGTGGGTGAATCCAGCTTATCTAGCAAAACAATTCGAAGTGACTCTAATGATTCTCTTATGGACACCCGACCAAATGAAACAGTTTTAATTGAAAGCTGTGAATCCAAAATGGGCATCTCTGGAAATGAAAATAAGATTGACCTCCAAATGGAAAACGTTACCTTGGTGAAGACCAAAGAACCAGAGTTAGGACATAGTGATGTGCTTCCAATCACTGAAGAAGTTCCACTTTCTATGGACACAACAAAGCATGCTGAAAACTTACCAACTGAACCAACAGAGCATGCTGAAACTCTACAAATGAAAACGGAGCATGCAGAAAATTTACCAAATGAAACCGAGAATGCTGAAAATCTACAAATGGGACTGGAGCATGCTGAAAATTTACCAAGTAAAACAATAGAGAATGCTGAAAACTTACCAACTGAACCAACAGAGCATGCTGAAAACCTACAAATGGAAACGGAGCATGCGGAAAATTTACCAAGTGAAACAACAGAAAATTCTGAAAACGTACAAATGGAAACGACTGAGCAGATTGAAAAATTAAAAATAGACACAAATGAACAAACCGAAGATGTATCAGTTAACATTAATGAGCATACTGAAAAATTAAAAACAGACTTTGCTGAGCAGGATGAAAATGTTCCTGTGGGTACATCAAAACATGTGGAAGAATCATCATTGGAGGGGCATTGTACATCACTACCAAAAGATGCTTCAGAAGCTGTTGACCAGGTGCAAGTTGAAGACAATAAACTAACAGATAACCGTGTTGTTGAGTTGCCATCAGTAGTGGATACTAAGACAGTAGCTCTGACTGGTAGTAACAGTGAAGTAAGCACCATGGATCCTGTTGTTTTGGAAAATGAGCTACAGCAGACTTTCATAAAGGAGTCCACCCAGGATAGTGAGGTCGCACAGGGCAATTTGAGTCCTATAAACCAGAATGACGTTCAACTTAAGGATGACCTGAAGGTGCATGAACCAGTTCAAACTGATACTACTCCGCCGTCTTCTGAACAAAGCCAGGCTGAAAAAGCTACAACTATGCAAGGGTCTCTTTCCGGTGATGACATGACGCTGGGCTTTCCACCAGTTACACCAGAGATCTTGAAGGCCCTCGAGGCCGCAGTCCATCAGTGCCGTCTGCAGTCCTCCATGAAACGTGCTGAGGAGGAAGCCACTCGAAAAACTGAGGCAGAGAAGAATTCTACAGAGAAAGATGTTTCACAGGTTGACAGGAAAGTAACTAAAAGTGACAGGCAAAAAACCCAAGAAAAGGGAAGGAAACCCCAGAGTTCTAGAACTACTAGAAGCCAAAGTAAAAGAGCTGAGTCACCCGAAAGGGAGCTTTCTTCCAGACAGAGAATCAAGGCTGCTCCAAAAGAAGGGTCTCCCACCACTAGTAATGAAGGATCTTCAAGTTCTTCTACTGCATCTCGCAAGACCAGGCAAGAAAGCAGCACACTTTTAAGGCAGTCAAGGGAGCGTGAGGAGGATGGCTACAAGGTAAGAATGACCTATATATTATAAAATATAATTGTGAGCAATCTATTTCAGATACAAAGTATCTGAAGTTTTTTATAGTAGCTGATTAATTTGTTCAATTTGTTTGTTTCTACATAGACCCGTAGTAGCAGCAGAAGTACACGTTCTTCAAGGAATGATACAAAGGCAAAGAAACCTGGAAAGGTGAATTTTGAATATATGCATGTTTGTCCTTCCATTTATCTAGTTTTGATGGCTATTGTTAATCTGTTTATTTCTGTTTGTTAATGTTTCTGTTTAATAATAATCTGTTTCAGCCAGAAGAAGAAGTACACGCTTTTGAGGAACCTTTTCCCTTCAACCTGGATGAATTTGTAACTGTGGATGAGGTTGGAGAGGAGGCAGAGGAGCACACATCTCCTTCTACCTCAGCACAATCTAAACTGGAGGATGACCCCAAATCCACCATGAAAAAATCAGTACCTAAAAGGAAATCCAGTGCTGATACTAGTTCGGAAAAGTTTAAGAAGCTGCCATCTAGACTATCTGCAGATAATGAAGCAGAGGATCATGAAGCTACAGATATGATGGAAAAAGAACCTATAAACTCTGGGCCAGTCAAAGAGAAAGAAACAGAAAAGCTGGAAAGAGTTGCAGTTAGTAATGATGTACACCAAACTGTATTTGGTGAAATAGAAAAGGAAGCAACATTAACACCAGAACCACTAGAATCTGAGGTTAAAGACAAGGAGTCCATTGCTAAAGCAAAGGCCTCATTCATCAGTGAAGAGTCATCAAATAAGGAAGTCTCTCAGATGCATGATCCCAGCCTAATCGATTCATCTGCCCTTGTATTGAAGCATGAGCCCCTTCAAGTGTCTGAGCTACTGAAACAGGAGTCACCTGCAGTTTACCAACCTGAGAGGTCAGACAATGAACTAAAAGAGATGGAGACCAAGGAACTTCCATCCCAAGATATCCTGGTAACTCTTGATGAGGTGGGTGGTGAAGATGGAGATTTTGCTGATGAAGTTGATGAAGAAGAGCTTCTGAAATGCCAGGCTGGTGAGAATCCTGAAGCACTATTAACTGTTGATGAGGTTGGAGGTGATGAAGCAGAAGCTGAGGAGGAACATTTGCAGAAAGTACTTCAGGGCCTGGTCACTCTTGATGAAATTGTTGAAGATGAGGATGATGCAGGCTCATTTAACCCTGAGGTCAGTATTTTTTCATTGCTCAGTCTCTTTTTTTTTTTTTTTTTTTTTTTTTTTTTTTTTTTTTTGGTAACATGCATGTCACTGGGTTTAATGCTTATGGAGTGAAATTTGTTTGCTCTCTACAGACTCTTGTTACGCTGGATGAAGCAAGAGGTGATGAAGAAACAGATGAAAGTGAGCAGGCTAAAATCAATCCTGCCAAGACTGAAGTTGATAAATCAGCCCAGCCTGAGGTGCCTGTGGAATCATCTTTCCTAGAGGAGGATGCCTGTGATATAGAAGCACTACGCAGAATGCATTTTGTGACTGTGGATGAAGTGGGTGAGGAAGAGGAAGAAAAACAAGAGCAGCTGGTTGAAGAGAAGGTGGAAGAGGAGAAACCTATCACCCGTAGAGGTGGAAGGGCTAAGAAGAGATCTCGACAGACACCAGGTCCGTGCTTAATTAACATCTTGGTTTTTTTTTTTTTTTTTAAATGTTACAAAATTAGGTAGATTATTAAAACAATATAAAATACTTAATGTCTTTTAAATTGGAAATTATGTCTGTAAATGCATAGCAGTTACGTACAATATTCACTCTGGTTTTGTCTATAGTGAGGAAGTCTACTCGGGGAAAGAGGGGGAAGTCTAGTAACCAAGTAGAGGAACTCCCTGAGAATATCTCTCAGGAGGAACCAGCTTCCATCGATAATGTGCCCCCCTCAGTTACAAATTCAGAAGAAATAAGCATCAAACCAGAAAATAAACCAGATGATAAACCAGAAGAAGAAAATGTGAAAGAAATGGAAACCTCAACCTCACCAAACATACAGACTGCTGGAACAGTGGAAGAAAAGCCTAATCTCAACAAACAGGAAGATGAAGTCACAGTCAAGGAGAGTAATGCTGCTGGAGATGAAACTGAAAACAGAGCAGCAATAAAAGGTATTTAGGAGAAACATATCCATTTGTTTAGTGTTACTAGTTAAGGCCAGTGTTAAATCTGCCATTTTAACCCAAGTCTTTCTTACAGGTACATGAACTGGTAACTAGTTTCTTTTTTCTACATCATGTATAATTTTTTCTGTTTCAGAGGAATCTAAACGAAAGCGTGAGGACGAGCTGAATGAGGAGCCAAAACCTAAGAAGTCTTGCTCACAGCCCTTAATAACTAATGACTTCACTCTCCCCCCCTTTACCCCTGATAACCCTATCGGTAAGATGCCACAACTAAAAAATATGCAGCCATGATGTGTTTGTGTAATATAGATAAGTTAGGAGTTAAGGGTATCTAAAATAAACAACTCATTCTTATTTCATATTAAAAAAATTAACAAATAAAACAAACAAATAAAACAGAACTTGCTCTGGTTTCATAAGAAGGATAACATGGTATAGCTCATGATCAAAAGATAAACCTTTCAAATTCACAAATCGTTTCTTGAAACCGTTTATATATGAAGTACTGCATTAAACACTGAGACTAAAGAAGTATATGGTTCACCTCATTACTGAATAGAATAAACAGAATATTGATTACAATTTGGATCTTGCATTGAGCAAACAACTGTGGCTCATTACTCAAAGAATAGGCTTTCATATATTTGCTGATTGTCAGGTTCAAAGGAACTTTTAGTTTTTGGCAATCAAATATAACAGGATAGTGGACTCATTTAAACATATTTTTGCAACAGTCATCCTTGCCAAAGGATACACATAAATACGTAAATGTACACGGAAATAGCGGAAGTTAAAATGCCTAGTATTTATATTATTTACATTGATTTCTGTTGGGTTATGTCTTGTATTTCAGAAAAAAGACCATCTTTGTTGAATAAACACTTGATAATGAAAGAGATATAATCAGAGTAAGGATGTGAGAGGCAGCAGTTGCAGAAAAGACAGACAAACAGACTGATTTGTTTAGGGCAGGTCTCACCCTGCCTCCCTTTTCCCTGCTATAGATTACATTAACAGATTTGAACATTGTGCTTTTGTGTGTTCTCCAGGTGTGGACTTTGTGGTTCCCAAGACTGGATTCTTCTGTAAACTCTGCTCTTTGTTTTATGGAAATGAGGAAACTGCAAAGAAAACCCACTGTAGCAGTTTACGGCATTACGAAAACATGCAGGTAAACCATTACATCAGGTCTTGGCTTCTTTTATGTTTTCTGAAGTGCACTGTTTTTCTAAGACCATAATTTACTATTTTCAGCAATGCCATGAGCAGCACAGGACATTTAGCCAGTATATGTACATTCAAGGGAAAAAGAAAGTGCACCCTCCTTCACTTCTGTGTTTTTATTTATCAGGGCCTAAATAACGATTGTGTTGTCTGCACCAACTCCAATAAATAATGTGACACTTCACTCTTCTCATTTTGGAGAATTTTTTTGCTTACCCTTTAGTTCAATTATGTTTGAGGGTGTTTGTTTATACACAACTCTCTTAACATCCCACCACTGCATCTCAGTGAGTTAAACAAGAACTGGTTGAGTATTACTATGTCAATAAACGGATCAATAATTAAAGTGCAGGATAACATGTGCTGTGTTTAGTAATCAGATTTTTCCCAGATTGTACTGTATACTGCTCAATTATCTTTTTTTGTTTGTTGAAATATTCATTCTGTTTGGACAGAAAATGGGAATAAATGTGTTAAGGCCCCAGCTGTCCAGTTTAAGAATCTGATCAAACTACAGATTGGACATGCACTTATATTAATATTGTAACAGCTTTATAAAGTAAGATTACACAGTACATTCAGCTGGTTGCTTACAATCAGACAGTCCTGGGAGTTTGCACTGTTACTTACTAATAACTATTGCTCTGTGTATATCTGTTACAAATTCCATGTTCCTAGGCATTGGGTTTATGATTATGCTGCTGTTATTTACATTCTTGAAATTCTTTTTTTTTTTTTCCCTCAGAAATACTATGAGAAGCTCAAAGCTCAGAGTGGCATCTCACCTCAGACACCATCCACTCAGAATTCATCATATGATTAGACAGCATGGTTCTATATTTTACTTTTGTGTTAATTCTGGTAAATGGGTCCAATATGTTGTATGTGTAAGATTTCTGTTTTTTGTTTGCCGACAACTTGCGTTCATACTGAAAGCTGATTTCAACCTCCATTTTTCAATAAATTGAATAATTAATTTAGATGTTACATGGAAATAAACATGTTTTATTAAATAAATACAGTATGGTTTATTCTTTTTCACTTAATTTACACTTTTTCCAGTGTATGTCCAAATAAACATAATAGTTTTTTGTCTTGTTTCTATCATGATGCCCCAAAAATTATACTAATGCAGGTCAGTTCCTAACTCGGCAGAATACCTCTGCTCTGCATATTTGTTGTTTTTTGGCTACTCTCAACTCATTTCAAATCTTAACAAACCTGAACTTTGATGAACTGGATGACTTACCGGAAGGAAAACACAAAAATATGCAGGGCATATGGGACAGGATTTACATACACGACACTAAATCGAAATTTTATAGCAGGTTCATGAAATGTAGGTTGATTTTAAATACCTTCTGTGACCTACCTGATGACCAAAATTTAAATACGTATATGTTTATATGCAAAGAACGCAAGGACTTTGAAGTCCTTTATCTATAAATGGAATGATCTCAACACTCACAAAATTGGTGTCAGCATTCCAGAGAAAGGCCGATGGAAAAGAACCGAAAATAATAGTAATGAACCAAAACTTGTTAGACTTGATCTCAGCTGGAACATTAAAGATAAAAAATGTGCTAAAGCAGGATCTTGGGAGTATGTTGACAAGAAGCAATTACTGGCATATGACAGGTCATTTCACTTATATGCCTCTCAGCTTTGTTGATAATACAGCATCATTTTGGCCACTATTTTGCTAGTTTCTGGTGGCTGTAAAATATTATGAATACAGAGCTATTAAGAAGCCACAGCCATCAGGGAATACCGTTTCCATGAAAGGTTGTACATGGTCTGCAACAATGCTTAGGTTAGTGGTACGTGTCAGAGTAACATCCACATGGATGGCAGGACCCAAGGTTTCCCAGCAGAACATTGCCCAAACCATGACACAGCCTCCACTGGCTTGCCTTCTTCCCATAGTGCATCCTGGTGCCATGTGTTCTCCTGGTAAAGAAACGCACACGCACCTGGCTAATGTGATTCATCAGACCAGCCCACCTTATTCAACTACTCCATGGTCCAGTTCTGATGCTCACGTGCCCATTGTTGGCACTTTCAGTGGTGCACAGGGGTCAGCATAGGCACAGGAAGCTGAGGTAGGGTATACAAGTGCTCTTTTATTTTAGAAATAGTGGAGAAGGGGGTGGTGAGAGAGTGCAGAGTGGAGGTGTGGATTGCCATCATTGCATTCTTTCTGGCATGGAGTTCAGTGGGGCTCTGCATGTCTGGAGAAAGAAGTCCTTAATGCTGTCATTGGCTTCTGGGAAAAAGATGGAAGCATAGGTCAGCACAGATTGCCAGGAAATTTTGCTCATCTGTCTGTGTCTGCTGCACTTTTTTTATATTCCCACGTTTCTGCAGGAGGCTGAAGAGCTGTTGCTGCATTCACTGACCACCAGCCAGCAGTCATGTGAGGAGCATGTCTGCTTGGCTGTGTGTGAGAGGTGGCTCCACCATCATATAAGGCAATCTGTTTCATCCAAAAGATGAAGAAGAATAGGATCACATTGCTCCTAGCTTAGTCCTAGGGACAATCTAAATTTAATTAAAAATGTCAGAAGATGACCCTAAATCCCCATAACGGTGAAGCAGATGATCAGGAAGCTACAGATGTGATAGAAAAAGAACCTATAAACTCTGTGCCAGTCAAATGGGAGAAAGAAACAGAAAAGCTGGAAGGAGTGGCAATTAGCAATGATCTCCAGCAAGAGGCAGTTCACCTAACTTTATTTGGCGAAATAGAAAAGAAAGCAGCATTAACATCAGAGCCACTAGAATCTGAGGTTAAAGACAAAGAGTCCATTGCTAAGGCAAATTCTGAAAAGGCCTCTTTCATCAAAGAAGAGCCATCAAATAAGGAAGTCTGCATGATTCCAGCCTAATAGATTAATTTGCCCTTAAATTAAAGCATGAGCTCCTTCAAGTGTCTGAGCTACTGGTACAGGAGTCAACTGCAGATTACCAACCTGCGAGGTCTAAAAGAGATGGAGAACAAGGAACCTCCAAACATTAAACAGTTACCTAGTTTTTACCTATTTCAGAGGAATGTAAATGGAAGCGTGAGCACGAGCTGAATGAGGAACCAAAACCTAATAAGCCTTGTACACAGCCCTTCATAACTAATGACTTTACCTCTGATAACCCTATCAGTAAGATGCTATAAACTATAAAATATGCAGCCATGATGTGTTTGTGTAATATAGATAAGTTAGGAGTTAGGGTATCTAAAATAAACAACGCACTCTTTTTTCATAAATAAATAAATAGAACAAACATGACAAATATATATATATATATATATATATATATATATATATATATATATATATATATATATACATACATACACAATCATATTGAAGCATATATATGAAGTATTAGTTTAAACATTGAGCAAACAACCTTGACTCATTATTCAAAGAATATGCTTTTCTTTGTAGCATTTTTTTGCAACAGTCATCCTTGCCAAAGCATTTACTCCTGTTTGTACTCTGAAATAGCGGAAGTTATTTACATTGATTTCTATTGGGTTTGTCTTGTATTTCACAAAAAATGGCCATCCTTGTTGAATAAACAATAGATAACAAAAGGGAAATAAATAGTCAGAGTAAGGATGAGAAAGGCAGCAGTTGTAGAAAAGACAGGCAAACAGACTGATTTGTTTAGGACGGGTCTCAGTGTGCCTCCCTTATCCCTGATGTAGATTACTTTAACAGATTTGAACATTGTGCTTTTGTGTATGCAGGGTCTCAATGCGTTGAGGTCAGGACTTTCCATTCCAATATTATGTTGTATGTGTAAGATTATACTAATGCAGGTCAGTTCCTAAATCATCAGAATACAACTGCCCTGCATATTTGTTCTTGTTTTTTTTTCTTCTCTTAATTCATTTCAACTCGAGCTATTAACAAACCTGAACTTTGATGAACTGGATGACTTACAGGAAGGAAAACACAAAAATATGCAGGGCATATGTGACAGGATTTACATACACAACACTAAATCGAAATTTTATAGCAGGTTCATGAAATGTAGGTTGATTTTAAATACCTTCTGTGATCTACCTGATGACCAAAATTTAAATACTTATATGTTTATACGCAAAGAACGCAAGGAATTTAAAGAACTCCTTTATTTGTAAATGAAATGATCTCTCTGTTATCTCACAAATCACAAAATGGGTGTATCCGCAAAAATATGTATTGGCCTTTTTCCAGAAAAAGGCCGATGGTAAAGAACCGAAACTGATAGTAAAGAACCAAAACCTGTTTAGACTTGATCTCAGCTGGAACATATCACACCCTCATCAGATGTGTATCTTCCACACCCTTGTCAGATGATTCATTTATTTTCTATCACTTATCTGATCTATTCTCGGGTCATGGGGAGCCTGTGCCTATCTCAGGCGTCACTGGGCATCAAGGCAGGATACACCCTGTACAGAATGCCAACTTCACACACACGGCAGAGGCGGGAATCGAACCCCCAACCCTGGAGATATGAGGCAAACGTGCCCTTGTCAGATCATATTTATCTTAAAGATAAAAATGTGCCAAAGCAAAAATAGAAAACAGGAACTTGGGAGTATGCTGACAAGAAGCAATTACTATCATATTACAGGTCATTTCCTATTATATGCCTCTCAGCTTTGTTGATAATACAGTATCATTTTGGCCACTATTTGCTAGTTTCTGGTGGCTGTAAAATATTATGAATACAGAGCTACTTTTATCTGGCTAACCCAGTGCAGATCTTTTGTGTTTGTTATCCAAAAAAATGATATATTGTGTTCTTAAGCAGAGCTTTTTACACCAGAAATTAACTTAACTGATAATGAAAGACATGTAAGCTAAGTACCATAATGTTAATGTCTGTAAAATATATATCAGCCCTTTGCAGTGTGAGCAGGGAACTGTTCAATACAGCAATGAAATATTTGATCATTTAATTTGTTAAAATACTGAAATCCGGCAAGACTGATTAATAATATGAATAATATTTGTAATATCATATTAATAATAGCAGCACTTTCTGAGTGGAAGTTATACTGTAGTATTTCTGCAAGCACTGCTTAATGATTGTATAATGAACAGGTTGAAAACGGTGCCCTTTTGTTCCTATACTGTGTCAATGATTCAGTAAGTTGCTTTTTCCAGGTTGGCCTGGATGTTTTCGTCCATAAGGTACTTAATAATATGACAAAAGTTTATGGGATTATAAATGGTTTAGAAAAGGAAACACTCAACAATGGAAGGGTAAGAACATCATCAGAAGGAGAAAAGGCAGTGGTCAATCAAAGGCAAGCAAATGATGAAATGAAAAGGGGGACAGTCCCCCTTTTCCCCTTCTGTGGATTTTAAATATATTTGAATAACTTGCATGAATATTTGTGTTATCTAAATATGGTTTATATGGGGCCCAAAGACTGCACTGAGATGAAAAAACTACAATGAAAAGCCACCGCGGCAGTTAACAATACCTCTTCTTCTTCTTTCGGCTTTTCCCTTCAGGGGTCGCCACAGCGAATCATCTCTCTCCACCTATCCCTATCTTCTGCATCCTCAACACTTGCACCCACTAGCTTCATATCCTCATTTATTACATGCATATACCTCCTCTTTGGCCTTCCTCTTTGCCTCCTGCCTGGCAGCTCCATGTCCAACATTCTCCTACCAATATACTCACTCTCCCTCCTCTGAACATGTCCAAAACATCTTAATCTGGTCTCCCTAACTTTGTCCCCCAAACGTCCAACATGAGCTGTCCCTCTGATGTACTCGTTCCTAATCCTGTCCAATCTTGTCACTCCCAAAGAGTACCTCAACATCTTCAGCTCTGCTACCTCTAGCTCTGACTCCTGTCTCTTCCTCAGTGACACTGTCTCTAAACCATACAGCATGGCCGGTCTCACCACTGTCTTGTACACCTTCCCCTTGATTCTCGCTGATATTTTCCTTTCACACAGAACTCCCGACACATTTACATTTACATTTCTGGCATTTGGCAGACGCTCTTATCCAGAGTGACGTACAAAATTGGACACCTTTCTCCACCCATTCCAACTTGCCTGCACTCGCTTCTTTACCTCTTTTCCACACTCTCCATTACTCTGGACTGTTGACCCCAAGTACTTAAACTCCTGTACCTTCTTCACCTCTTCACCCTGTAACCTTACTGTTCCACTTCCCTCCCTTTCATTCACACACATGTACTTACTACGACTGACTTTAATTCCTCTTCTCTCCAGCGCAAACCTCCACCTCTCCAGGTTTTCCTTCACCTGCTCCCTGCTCTCACTATAGATCTATAGTGATGTCATCTGCAAACATCATTGTCCAAGGAGACTCCTGTCTGACCTCCTCTGACAACTGGTCCATCACTATAGCAAACAGGAAGGGGCTCAGAGCCGATCCCTGATGTAGTCCCACCTCCACTTTGAACTCCTCTGTCTGACCTACAGCACCCTCACCACTGTCCTGCTCCTCTCATACATGTCCTGCACCACTCTGACATACTTCTCTGCTACTCCTGACTTCCTCATACAGTACCACAGCTCTTCTCTTGGCACCCTGTCATACGCTTTCTCCAAGTCTACAAACAGACTAATTTCTCAGAGCAAAAATTGCTTCTGTTGTGCTCTTTCTGGGCATGAAGCCATACTGCTGCTCACAAATTTCCACTACCTTCCTTAACCTAGCTTCCACTACTCTTTCCCATAGCGTCATTGTATGGCTCATCAACTTTATCCCTCTATAGTTGCTGCAACTCTGCACGTCACCCTTATTCTTAAAGATCGGCACTAACACACGTCTTCTCCATTCCTCAGGCATCCTCTCATTCTCTAAAACCCTGTTGAACAAACTAGTTAAAAATTCCACTGCTGCCTCTCCTAGACACTTCCAGACCTCCACCGGGATGTCGTCAGGACCAACTGCCTTTCTACTTTTCATCCTCTTCAAAGCCTTCCTGACTTCATCCTTTCTAATCTTATCTACTTTCTGTTCCACAGAGTTCACCCCTTCTACTCTTTTTTCCCTCTCATTTTCCTCATTCATCAGCTCCTCAAAGTACTCCTTCCATATCCTCTGTACACTTTCCTCACTTGTGAGCACCCTTCCATCTCTATCCTTAATAACTCTAACTTGCTGCACATCCTTCCCATCTCAGTCCCTCTGCCTAGCTAACCTGTACAAGTCCTTCTCTCCTTCTCTAGTGTCTAACTTAGTGTACAACTCGTCATATGCCTTCTGCTTGGCCTTAGACACCTCCCTCTTCACTCTGCGCTGTGACTCCTTGTATTCCTGTCTATTCTCTTCATTCCTGTCCATGTCCCACTTCTTCTTGGCTAACCTCTTCCTCTGGATACTATCCTGAACTTCCCCATTCCACCACAAAGTCTCTTTATCTTCTTTCCTCCTTCCATATGACACACCCAGCACCTTTCTCCCTGTCTCTCTGATCACTTCTGCTGTAGTTTCCCAATCATCTGGCAGCACTACCTGACCACCCAGAGCCTGCCTCAACTTCTGTCTAAATTCCTCACAACATTCCTCCTTGTTCGGCTTCCACCACTTGGTTTTATTCTCTATCTCTATCTTTGACCTCTTCTTCTTACAGACCATCAAAGTCATCCTACACACCACCATCCTATGCTGTCTGGCTACACTCTCTCCCACTACCACTTTACAGTCACTAATCTCTTTCAGATTGCCTCTTCTACATAGGATGTAGTCTATCTGTGTTCTCCTACCTCCACTCTTGTAAGTTACTCTATGCTCCTCCCTCTTCTGAAAATAAGTGTTAACCACAGCCATGTCCATCCTCTTAGCAAAGTCCACTACCCTCTGTCCTTCTAGGTTCCTTTCCTTAACTCCAAACTTGCAATCACCATCACCTCCTCATCACCTCTGTTCCCCTCACCAACATGTCCATTAAAATGTCCAGTTTTTATACCAGATGCCCTTCCTGACACAACACTCCCATTTTTTTTTTCCAGGCTTGGAACCAACATTGAATCCAGTGGCTGGGCCATTAGCTGGGAATTGAACCCTGGCCTTCTGCATGGTAGGCAAGAAACCTACCACTAAGCCACTAATGCCCCTACCCCTAACTACAAATGTACATCATTATTATATAAAAGCCTTTTTTTTCTTTATGCGTACTGTCAATCTGTAGAATTAATTAAGTATATTTACGCTACACTGTCAATTTTCCATGTGTAGACCATGTGTCCATCATGATGCAACTCAGTTCAACACTCACGGTTTTTGTATACCACCCATTAAGTTCATATATGTGAAACCTGTGAAACTTGTGAAACTTGTTTGACTGAAAGAAATTCCACTTGTCAGCTGATATTTACTGTAACTGTTGATTACAGATGATTACTGTAAACTTTGGCCCAAAGCGAAACTGAAAGGTTTCTTGGCAGTGTGCCACCTCTCTTAATATATAAATATATAATGTACAAGGTGTGCAATTTCATAACATATTAGTGTAATATTATACTAATAACATAATAAGAAAAGGCCTATCAGCTGCCGACATATAAATAATTTTTCGTTACTACTGGAGCCATACCTCCCAGTTTTCTGACGTAAATAATATGATAAATGCTTAGATGTTGTATTTTTCTTATCCAAAAAAACTTTTTTACTTTACAAAATAAGCAGCATAATGCTAATTTGTGTAGAAATGTCTATATGGTTTAAATATTACTTGACATTTTAAAGGTGGGCAATATTATGTTGTATCTGAGTAAAAGTGGTCTATATGCAGCCTGATCAGCTGGATGGTCTTTAATAAAAATCCCATGATTGGTCCAGTAAAGATGTGTTACAGTTTGCCATGACTCCATGACTATGAAGTGATTTCAAAATATAGAATTAATATAAATAGCTTTTCAATTCAATTCAATTCAATTTTATTTGTATAGCGCTTTTAACAAAGAGCATTGACTCAAAGCAGCTTTACAGAACATAAGAAACAATAAACATACAAACAAACAGTCCTAGATGTTAGACAAAATTTTCCCTAGTGAGCGAGCCTGAGGTGACTCAGGCGACTGTGGCAAGGAAAAACTCCCTTAGATGGTATTAGGAAGAAACCTTGAGAGGAACCAGACTCAAAAGGGGACCCATCCTCATCTGGGTGACACCGGAGAGTGTGATATGAACAATGTCCTTTCTGCATTAGTTGTGTGATGCAGATACAGCATGTGTAGAATGTTATGTGTAAATTAATTAGGAGGTTGTTTTCGTCCACATAGGGTTGGCAGTGCTGCTTTGAATACTCCAGTCCTCAGAAAGCAGAACCCAGCTGGAGCTGGTCCATCTCTGGATGCCACTGGAGCTGGCACAATCTCTGTGTGTCTCGGGGGTGGGTAGAAGAAGGGAAACAAATGGAAAGGAATTAGCGTAGCTGCTATTCATAATATTAGCAGGCACTAGATGGTGATGTGCATTTAATCGGATGTATTGGAGTACAACGTTATGGGATTTATTAGGTGTATGCCTGGCTAAAGAGATATGTCTTTAGTCTACTTTTGAACTGGGAGACTGTGTCTGAGCCCCGAACACTGTCAGGAAGACTGTTCCAAAGTTTAGGAGCTAAATACGAAAAAGCTCTATCCCATTTTGTAGACTTTGATATTCTGGGAATTACCAGAAGTCTGGAGTTTCGAGATCTTAAGGAGCGTGATGGATTGTAATGTGTTAGAAGACTGTTTAGATACGTGGGAGCTGAACCATTTAGAGTCTTGTACGTAAGTAGTGCTAGTTTATAATCAATTCTAAACTTAACAGGTAGCCAGTGCAGGGATGATAATATTGGGGTTATATGATCATACTTTCTTGACCTGGTAAGGACTCTGGCAGCTGCATTCTGGACTAACTGTAGCTTGTTTATTGAAGATGCAGGACAACCACCTAGTAATGCATTACAATAGTCCAGTCTGGAGGTCATGAATGCGTGAACTAGCTTTTCTGCATCAGATACAGATAAAATGTTCTTAAGCTTGGCAATATTTCTGAGGTGGAAGAAGGCTATTTTTGTAATATCGGAAATATGTTTTTCAAAGGACAAATTGCTGTCTAATATTACGCCCAGGTCTTTCACTGTAGAGCTAGTAGTAATAGAACATCCTTCTAAGTACAGGTTGAATTGTGAGAGCTTCTGTGTACTGGTTTTTGGACCAATCAGTAATATCTCCGTCTTATCAGGATTTAGTCATTTTCAGTCATAAGAAGTTGTAAATAAATGGCAGTGATTTCCGAGAATGTTTCCTGCTACAGAAAAATACTTTTATTATGTCAACAATAGCTAAGCAGATCAGTAACAAAGAACAATATATACAAAAAATTAACCCCATCAACAAAACATCTGAAATCTCATTGAACATTGTCAACTAGTTAGATAAAATGACTAAATAATGACTGAAATGAGTAAAATAATCACTTAGAAAAAATACAAAAAAAGTTCAATTGGTCAACTTCTACAAACTTCAACTTCTAAGATAAAGTTACATATAAGAAGAGCACTCAATTTATTTTTTGTAAGTATCTTTATTATATTTATGCATAAATGGTACAGTTTTTTAGGTTGCTTCATATACTTTATATATGATCAGAAATAAGAACCAAAATTAAAAGAATAACTCCATCTAACATTTGCTAATATGTTTTAAAAATAATAATATTCAAGAATATTAAATTAACACAATATAAATTTTTTTTAAGATATATTCTTTGAGAATTGTCAAGACATATGTGCTTCTAATCATATTGAATTTACAATTTATTATAATATTGTCAAAATATTAAGCTGAGACAATATGAATATTAAAGAGTCTACAAAAAAGATTTGGGTCACTTTGGGCTTTTAATGTACCAAGGATTTAGTTAGCTACTTTTTCCAGGTTGGAATGAATGTTTGCCTAGGAGCTACTCCATTTAAGCAAGGTAAAAAGTATGAGCTTGTTTTTAGGCATTCTACAGTGAGCTTTAAGCAAGAAAAGCAGAATTCGATATTACACTGATTACATATTATATTCTTACATCCTGTTGTGTCATGTTCCACCAGGTTTCCACATGTAGGACAAGCTCTCAGTGAGGGGCATATTAGGTTTTGAACCTCAGGAAGGATTGTATTATGACAGCTTGACAGCTTCTCAACTTTGTGGTTAACACAACCGTTGTTTTCACACTTGTCTGAGCGAGGTGCTGGCCCTTTCCAAGTCTTCAGACACTGCCAGCAAAACTCATACCTCTTACCACTATCAGCTGTACAGATGGTGCAGAGGACACTTAGATTGGTCAAATCCTCCCTCTCAACATATGATTTGCAACCAGGGCACTAAAGAAGATATTTATAATCAGCACAATTTAGCATGCCATACCTCCTTAATTAGTTAGATTGTTAGAGAGAGATGAGAATAGATATTTGATCATTTCTGATGACTTTCTGAGCACTGACCACTGAGTCACTCACTCTATTTTTCAATTAAATTTGTATTGCTGTATATTACTATACCTCCTTTGACAGAATACCTACTTGATTGTATTCACAGTATTTAGCTGCTGCTAAGTGAGCCATAGTCTCCTCAAAGTGACTCTGCTCCTCTTGACTCAGTACAGCAATCCTCCGCACTTCCATGTACTTCCACTCAGCTCCACACCTCTCAGTTGTTCCATCCTTTAGAGCTGGACACAGGAATAGGTACTGGCCCTGGATGCACAAAACTAAGCTATAACTGCAAGTCAAATGTCTATAAACAATTATATTATACTTTTATTTGTATAATCCCATGATATGGGAATAGGGTATACCAGGTATGATAGTTTTCCTTAGAAATTGCTGATTTTATAGCTTACCCGATCCAGCAAACTGCGGCAATATGCTGTAAGAGATTGTGAGCTGACAACATGCCCACAGGACATCTCTATTCTCTTTACGTCTGGATCATCATCAAGGGCTGATAAAGACAAATAAAAACTTATAGACCAGGGCTATTCAACTAAAATTTAAAGAGGTCCAGTTAGAGAAAATTTCTTGAAGCAAAGGTCCGGAAGATCAAAATGTCTAACTAGTTAGTGTGATATATATTTAAGTAGCTGTATCAACATCTGCATGTAATCAATACCTGACTGTCCAATCAAATGAATTCAGTAAGATTCAAAAACTTTCTGACAATATTTAGTCATGTAACATAGAACTGAACATATATGTATGACTTTAGATATGTATAATGTTCTCTCCTTAACTAAATAAAAGTAGGGCCACATTTCAAAATAAGAGAAAATAAATAAAATGTGAAAATTGTGTATGTTCAAATAAAGTGCTTAATTTCAGAAAAATAAAATAAAGGGAGGAAAAGCTTGAATTTCCCCTTTTCTGTTTTACATCTTGATTCAACAGTCTCAACCAATTTTACAGATAATAAATCTTAACACATCTTAACAATTGAACAGTTTTAGAGTATCACTTTCTTCCCCTCTTATATCCCACTCCCCCACTTTTTTGCTCAGTGAGATAACTGAGCTCTAGCATGTCTTGCTAGATTTTAAACCTGCGCTTGAATGGAGTCAGGGTAATTCTCATACACAGGTGGAGGTTGCTCATTGGTGATCCTGGAACGATATTTAGTTTTGATTATGTTCATTGTGGAGAAAGCTGCCTCGCAGTTGTATGTGGAGCCAAACATGGTCAAGATGTGTAGGGCTAATTCCCTCAGACCTGGGAAAGCTGTCTCAGGGACCATTTGGAGCGAGAAAGTGGAAAGGTCAGTTTTTACAAACTGCTCTTTCAGGGCCACATCCGCTTGGAGATCAACCAATTGCATCTGAAGAGGCCCAGCATTTACCCATTTAAAGTGCTGTGTGACTTCCTTTGAGAACCCCCTGACATCTGTGATGAGAAATGAGTTCTGAATGAACAGAAATGAGTCTGTCCATTCCGGATTGCTCTATTTTCGCTGTCCACTTTTCTTTTTTTGGAGGGCGCCATTTGTTCCTTATTTTTCTCTCCCTTTCTCCGTCTCACTCGCCTGTTTCTCTCCCTTTGTTTTCTACATGTATTGCTATCTTTCTTTTTCGTTCTATCGTTTTTTCATGTGTAACTTGCCTCTAACTCTCTTATCTGTTTGCACTGCAGAGTCATAATGTTTACCGTCTGGAATGCACAGACTTGATTGGCTGACTGGTATCACGTGGGATGGCTTAACTCACATGCAAGTGGTCTGTGCGTTTCCACTACCACTACTACCGTAAACACTACAAAAGCTGCGCAGTTAAAATAGAAGCGCCCCGTCAGGTTTTCAATCATAACCTTCAGTTTTGGCTGTAGGTCCGGGTCCGTATGGGATGGCTTCTGGGTCCGGACCCGGACCGCGGTCCGCCTGTAAGTGACCTATGTTATAGACGATGGTGCTAATAGATATATCAACAGATTTACACACACACACACACACACACACACACACACACACACACACACACACACACACACAGACTTATTGACTTTCTATGTATATAGCTACATCCCAAATTTAAGGGCAGACAATGCAGATTTAATGTGTACTTACGTTTTCTAACTGAATTAACATAATAGGGGATGACTACGCCTAACAAGTTACAAGCTTGAATCTGAAATGAAAAGCTATTATCAAAAGCTATGATAACTTTTAAAACAGCTATTCCCTAATAATGATCTTGAGTAAATAAGAAGTAATGATAACATAGTAGTCTACTTACTAATGTCATCCTTTCGACTGACAAATTTCAGAGGGGGTGGTTGCTCCATCGTTGTTAGATCAGTTACTGGTGTTCTTTTGCCTGCTTGACAGACTAACTTTCGCTTTCTTGGAAAGACTTACAATATATGCAAAACAGTAGGGTGGAGTTCTACTATGCAAAATTGAAAGACATTTTTAACTCAGGAAGAGCAGGGCACAACCTAACACTGTTTTCTCTTGTTTGTGGAAAAGTACTTAAGGTTCAAAGCATTTTTCACATTATTACATTTCACATTATTTTTTACATATATGTTGTACAAATAAGTGGTCTTTGAAATACATAGTTTTATGAATAAAACATACTTTTTTCATTATTTACTAAAAAAAAAGAGAAGTGAAATGTTAGAATGTTGTAAACTATGATATTATGTCAACTTATAACATACTAACTTATCATCTGATAAATAATTAAAAAATAATAATAAATAACTTTTTAAGTAAAAAAATAAATAACATACACAAACATAAGGCAAATGTTTTACTTATTTACTTTTATTTTACTTACATATTTAATTATCTGTAAATTAATTTCCACTGCTTTACCCACCTCCTTTGGACTCAAGCCATAGTGCATAACAGATGTCTCAAGACACTGGCTACGTACATCCTAATCTGCTCTGAAAACTTCCTGATGGTGGGAGTAAGAAACAGAGGGGCTCTGAATCACTGCCTTCTAATTTTTTTGTTCAGTGTGATATGCTATGCATCACATGCTACAGCTATTTTCTGGATTTTCCCTTCCTTACTTCATGTCCTGCCATTGACCAAAAAGCAACCTGTCTGATTCTTGGCCTGTTGCTGCAGTAAATAAAACCATAAATGGGACTTGTGTTACATGGCCTAACTGCACAGAACAGCATAGTTTCTTTCAGTAGCAGGGTAAGTTTAGGCACAATGTTACAATGTTCCCCACTGTGTGTAACTGAGATTTGGACCTGACTTCATAATTCTACAGGCTAAATAAGCATTTAGATACTATGTAGGATTATTATGAGAAATCAAAGATTAAAACTGAATTTGTTTAGTACTCGTTTTAAATTACCCTGCAGTAATGGGAATTCATTTGTTTGCCTTTCTAATATTTGTTTTTTTTTGCCTTTGCTAGTGATAACATATTGAAACCCAAGCACATATTATACCAGTACATTTCTCTAGAGAGATGTTTTGCAGTCTTCCACAGATTATTGTTTTTAGCTCCTCTTTGCTTGAGGGAATACAGTTCTCTACCTTCTTTTAAAGAGTTTACTTTCTGTGCTTTATACAGGTTGACTTCATGTAACCTTTGATGCACTGTCTTGGTGCTCACTGGGAGATGCTAGATTATCCCTTCTAAACGCGTGCAGTGACGCTAAAGGCTTCTGCTCATGCTTCAATATTTGACGCACTGGGTGTGAGAGTGGGATGGCAGCATAGTTTGTATAGAGAGAAAATGAAACTATGCAGCATTTGCTCGATTGTACTTCAAAAGGTTCGTTCAACATGGGGAAAATTTGCCAGGTTATAGTATCTGGTATTAGAGATGAAAAGAAAATCATCGACGTTGCAAACTCCGAGGATGAGTTCAACAAAACAACTATTTTGGCTTTTAAAGAAAAGCTTCTGGTAAAATATCCGGAGATTAGAGGTAGGCTTATTTTATTTATAGTACTGATGACATAATTCATGTATGACCTGGACTTTAAATGCATTTGAGTAAAAAATAATCTATTTTTTCAGGTGATTCGCTCAGGATATTGTTCACCACTACCCCGCTGCAGGACAATGACACTTTCGCCATGCACAACATAAAGCACCTCTCCACCCTCTTTGTGGTCATCAAGTTGCCGGGTGGAGCCGCACACACAGCGGGATGAAGAGAGAAGTGTCTGTTCGCAGCAGACCGAACAGCCGCACTAAAGACCCGAGCTAAAGATAAATGCAGAGACGTTGCATATATAATAAGAGATAAATGCATGACTCATTCTGAATTTGTCTGTTTGTTAATCTGGTCAATTCTGGAGAATACTATGAACAGAATGTAAAACATGTAAATGAAATAAAGTAACCTAATATCCCTATTGTCCCAAAGTTCAAATTTCTCATTTCTGTCTTATGTATACAACATATATAATGTAATATAACAATACTTTCTTCTTCTTCTTCTTCTTCTTCTTCTTCTTCTTCTTCTTCTTCTTCTTCTTCTTCTTTTTATAAATAAAAATGTGTATGTGTGTGTGTGTGTGTTATGGCGTGCACACCCTTCTATTAGTGCCCCCCCCCCCCCCCACACATTTTAATACCATGTTCAAATACAACAGGTTATTTATTTTGCAACATCATTGTTGTTCCGAATCTACTGTGAGTTTGTCATAATAAAGCAGATAAAAATAATTAAAGCCTCCCTCCGCTGCGCAAGTTTGTAACGCCCATCTACTGCTCGCAGCACAGTGTTTAGTGCGTGTTACTCACCCTACTCTTGACTCGCCCCCTACCCTTCTATTCTTTTACTTAGTTTCCACATTTTTTTTTTAGCTATTTGATACGTTTGCAGGAAATGTATTCAATATTCTCTTGTGTACACTTCATGGTAAAATCTCACAGTAAATGAGGTGTATAAGCTTTAAACAGTTTCAGTATTGTGTAATTTCTTTTTATGAGACATCATTTGATCATAAATGCTTGTGGACGATAGTGATTGGTAAATGGATAGAAAGCTATATGAACATGTCATTTATGTAATTACAGTGCAGATATACATTTATTTATTAATTATTCTTAGTGTTTAATTAAAGAATGCCGGAAATTACATTTTACCATTCACATTTTACCCCCAATGTTTAAATCAAACCTACGCGTATGTTGATATTTGGCATCGTCGCTCAGAGCAGAAGGGCTGGCAGCAGAACTGGTTTTAGCCCTAGAATAAAGACTTTACAGGAAACCAGAGCTGTGTCTGGAAACGAAAGTAATATCGATTTGTCGCTACATGGTTTGGTTCATTTTAAAGGGACGTTTCTGGTTAAAGTGTGCTAGACAGTAGGCTACAACAATGGATTTCAGAGTGCCTAATCATCATTATAAAACAAAACAAAAGTCAGCGGAAATGACTTGGATAGCGGAAAGGTAAGAAAGTTATTTTTTATATGCTTATCATGCTTATGTAGTTGGTATAGTATTGAGGATAAAGAGAAGCGCTGACTAGTAGAATATTTTGCATTGCTGGTCAGAGAGGACAGTAAAAAATAAAAGATGCACTCAGAAGCAGGTAAGGTAATATGGTGTAATCTAGCTAACGACAGTCCACATATATTACTGAGGTTAAGCCAGCCGTTCGCGTATGTGCGTTCGTGCGTAAATTTTGTTAATTTTTGCTAATTCATCTATCTATCTATCTATCTATCTATCTATCTATCTATCTATCTATCTATCTATCTATCTATCTATCTATCTATATAACAATGATATAATTGATATAGCCTATCTAACCAACTAATCATTCAGATCTGCTGGACAGCGTTACAATGGCTTGAAAAATCAAGGTGCAACCTGCTACCTGAACTCTGTACTGCAGTGTCTCTACATGACGGAAGACTTCCGCAGAGAAGTAGAAAAGTATTACTTTTTTATATTGTACTTCCTTCATTGCATGCTTCCTGATTTTTACCCTGACAAATTTTGCTAAATATTTTTTTCCTTTCAAATATTTTATTAGTGGCAGTAGACCCTAAATACTATACACTGAGATCATTTTCGTTTGCTATATTTCTGTTAGCTTTAGAAGTGATCCACAAAATTCTGAGGAGGAAAGCGTTGATTTGATGCAAGAACTGCAAGAACTCTTCAAAATACTAAAAGAATATGATGGTACAACTGAAGGTATAACTCGATGTTTGCGCATCAGCAACGGTGAGTTATTCCATATGACTATACACCATATTTTGGCCCCATGTCTTTCTGTCTTGTTTATGTTGTCATTATTTCAGTCCGTGAACAGCAGGATGCAGTGGAATACTATCAGAAAACTCTGAACATAATTAGACCACAAATGTCCAAGGTAGAATTATTTTCTTCTGTTTATTTTAGTTTTAATTCTTTTTGTAATGGCTTTATGTTGGATATTTACATATATTTTATGCTTTATGTTATATACATATGCGCTTATGCTGAATCACAGCAATACAACACAATTGTGGTTACAGATATTTGAAGGAGAGCTGAAAAACTGCACCAAATGTTTATCTGCCATTCAGCACCAACATTAAGAGAAGTGTTCATTTTTCACCATCCCTTTATCCATAGAATCTGAACCCAGTGAGGTGTTCAGTGTGGTATGTGGCGTTTTTTTAATTTGTGGAATCTCCAGCTAATATTATTTTGTGTTAAATGAAATTTTGATTAATTTTGCAGGAAAAGGGGTTAAAGAATTTTTCAAAAAAAGTTAAGTTAGATGAAGACAACTTGGTGTACTGTGAGCACTGTGGCCAAAAAGCTGAAGCTGAGACTGTGAGTATGCTACTTCACTAAATATCCTGCAAGACACAGCTGAATGAACATCCTGCAAGACATAGTTAACATATCTTTATCAGAAATGTTTTTTAATGCATTGATGATGTTACTGTTATCGAACAGAAGTATGAATAATGGTGTATAATTCTAGGTATATCTACTGTGCTTCAATATTGTAATTGTGTATATACATGGTTTATTATCAGTGAACCAGCAACCATTAACAATTCTAAGGAAACAATCAGCACATTGTTGTTTGTTCATTACAGCTGAGTACATTACAAGTGCTTACTCAACAGTTTTCCTCCTCACTATAAAACTTATACATATTTGATGACATAAATTTCAGGATTGCTTATGTGGAGCAGGTAATTTTGTACCCTCAATTTGAAATTGCATATAAAACTAATATGAATATAATATATATAATAAAAATAATAATAATATAATAAAAATAGGAAATAACAATATGTATCATTTTTTAACACAATATTTGCATAAGCTTGCACACATTTTAACAATTGCATCAAATTTCAAGACAGATTGCCAAGACCTGTTGACTTGAAAGTAATTAATTAGAACGTGATCTCCATAGCCTGAGACATGATTTTAACTGGAATAGACTACAAAATCATCTAAAATGTCTGACTTCCACAGCCACTGATCCAGAGATCTCTGACCATCACTCACTTAAAAAGTAGCCATTTTGGTAACAGTGCAGACTTTCCATAAAAGAAAATAATAACATGGCCAGAGTGCTACAGGCTAGACAGTTTGGGTCCTCTAGTGTTCAATCAGTGCAAGTGAAATAGGTGCATCTTTAATAGAATGCACATTTCCACAAAGCATAAGGTGGTTACACCTCTATGGCAAAATCTTTCTTGGTAAGGCTGTCTGCATAGAACCATACCACCTATGGAAATCCAATGTCTCCAGTCCAGAACATAATGAATTTTTGATACAGTAATTTAAACAAGAAAATCCCCCATGGAGGCTTAAAGGACTTCTTACACTGGTCATGCCACATATGAACACATCAGCATAAATTAACTTATGTATCATGCTTTGGTCAAGCCAATATCAAGTGTGGCATTTGTATTCAAAATCTGTTGCTGTTACATCTCAAGATGAAGTCCAAAAAAGCAATCACTGCCAGTGAAACAAGCCATCATTAAGCTAAAAATCATATATATCAAATAACTGATTGGCCGATTAAATTATTTGGGACATTCCTAATTTGAAAGAACATGTTGGTGAGCTCAGGAACACCCAAAGGACTAGAAGACCATAGAAAACAACTGGCAATTCCATTTCAGTTGTATATAATTTTTAACAATTGACATTGTCACAAAGCAGCTTTAGAGAAATATATAAATTTAGAAAATAAATGAATTGAATTGAACTTTCCCAAATGAGCAAACCAGAAGTGCAGGTTGCAAAGAAAAACTCCCTGAGACATTAGGAAGAATCTTTGAGATGAAGCAAAGTCAAAATGGAACCCAGTGGAATTCATAAAATATCTACAGTGGACTTTTGAAAATCTGTATCAACAATAACCATAAACTGATTTCTGTGAACCTGGAGTAAAATCAAACCGTTCCAAAATATTTGGCCAATTCCAGTTACATAACAAAGTGAATGAAATGTAATCAGGGTACACAGTTTCAATCTCATCTAATCTTAACTCAGCCTTTAATCTAAGTAAATATACTTAACACAACTGGATGAGTGGAAGGTTCAGTTTACTTAGGGTGTGTTTTATGTAAGAATGACACATATGGAGAGTTTAATTTGGGCAAGAAGTATACATACTGTATAGGCTACTGGTCAAAACTTTTCTTTCACACACAGTCTATTAAATCCACAGTGGACTGAAATTGAGGAGTTTCCTACTATCCTGACTCTGTACCTGAAGAGGTTTTACTTTGACTACTATCAAATGAAGCTTGTAAAGAATCAATGTTTTGTGGACATTCCCCTGCAACTGCTGATAAAAGTATGGTTTTGCCTTTTTTGATCCTACATTTGACTCTAACTATATTGAAATGAAATAAAATTTATTTTTAGCAAGAACTCAATATGAACTTTTTTATTCAAACACGTGTAACACCTTATTCTTATTTATTTTTTTATTTTAATTTATTTTTTTTTTAAAAAATCTATATGTGTCTTTACAGAATTGTAAATATGAGCTTTATGCAATTATTAACCACATGGGAGGACAAAATGGAGGGCACTACAATGCTGTCATCAAATCCTTTGAAGACAATGAGTGGTACTGTTTTGATGACTCTTTTGTCATAAAGGTACTAAAATTATATTATTTACCTGCTTTAGTTCATTGTAGTGTGTAGTATTTTGATGAAGTCCAAACATTTTTTTCAGAAACAGAGACAGGATCTAGAGGAATCTTTGCATTGGTAAGTAAACCAAAACCATGGTTTCATGTCTTTTACATTCATTCATTACATTCTTCTGTATTGTTTTGTCCTTAAATGACAGACTGACATATGTGCTGTTTTTAATTTTTGCAGCTCAAACCTGGGCTATTTACTCATGTACAGAAAAAGTAAGAATTTTCTTTGCCCTGCTAACCAGAGAGCAAATTTTTTTTAATCAACTAACTTCTTAATAAATATTGTAAATGGGACTAAAGTATGACAATGTAGCAAGTATTTTCATTTTGTTTTTTGGTTCTGATTACATTTTTAGATTAGTTAATTCACACTGTAAAAAAAAATCGTATATTTTACGGTAAAATACTGGCAGCTGGGTTGCCAAAATTTCACCGTAAATTGTACGGTGACACTGTTCAACACTTTACGGAATGCTTTATTAGCAACCGTAAATTTCACAGTTAAGAACTGTTGTTTGTTTACAACAAATTACTGTTAAAAAAACAGACAGAATGTAAACCTGTTTACGGTAAACTACTGTGAAATAACAAATATACTGTAATCCTAATTACAGTCTTTTTTCAGAGAGAAACACAACACAACCGTATATTATATTATGGTATTTTATTGTAAAGTTCAAAATTACAGTAAATTACAGGCAGCTGTGGTTGCCAGATTTTTTCCGTAAAAAAATGCAGTACAACACAATGTATTACAGTTGGTTTGCATAGATATTACTAACAACAACTGCTTACGATAAATTACTAAGTGAATAAGGTCCATTGTAAACCATTGCAAAAAAAAAATCAGTCAGACTTCAAGAAACTATTTTTTCATGTACATATTCCGTGTTAAAACAATTTGAGCTGATCTAATACCTTGTCCAATACTCACAAATTAGTAATGAAATCTTGAAAAAAACAGCATGTGACCATATGATTGGATAATCCATGGTGAAATGAATAAACATTATGTATCAGGGCTTACTTTCCCTGGTTGAACAAGAGGAATAAGTCAATGAGTCCAGACTTGTGTGAAGATATGGGATATAGTTAGACATGATGTTTGAGTAACTGGAACCAACAGCATGTACTGTCACTAGTTCAGCTTGAGGACTTGCATGTTGTCCACTGCAGGCTGCTATGATCATCTCTGCAGCCAGAAAACATACACAAAGCAAATGTTAGATTGATAGTGTTTGAGCATGTTGCCTACACACAGATAAACAGCCTTCTAGTTGTTCAAAAAGTGGTTAAAATATATTAAACTTTGCTCCAATGAATTATACACTGATGAAGGCACCCTTTAATATAGTTTTGCAGGTCATTTTTATAATTGATGATGTGTCGGGAGAAAGTTAGAAAGAGACATTTCATCTGTAAGTCATCATAAGCATTTATTTTATGTCTGTTGACTTGAGGTCTAAACAGTTGCCTCCACTGAAGCAATCAATAACCAAATTTACTACAACACTGACCAGTAACCAATCAAAACTACTTTTTTTTATTTACTAAACCACTTACCAGTATTTATCCTCAACAAAGACCATCGTTTGATCGAAAGGGGGGATTTGTAGAACAAGAAAGAGACTGATGAGGTCCATTTCAAGAACAACTGCTGGCAGAAGACAACAACAAAGTAGTAAAAAATATATAGTCCTAAGTGAAAGTGAAATCATCTCAAGCATCTCTAAATAGGTTGCAAATTACAATCAAATGGCTATATTAAACAAATAAATAAATGGCTTAACAAGTGCCTCACCTGGTAGAATGCATAATGCATACTACATACTGTTATTCAGGAAGTCAAGCTTCAGTTCCAGCTTAGGCCCTTTGCTGCAAATCATCCCATCTCTCTCCACTGTGTTTTTATTGCCACTGTCCAAAAAATGGCTAAAAATATTACAATCTTTAAAACACACAAAAAAAATGGCTTGCTTCTTGGAGCTTAAAGAGTTTAGAATCTCACCAATTTGCTGGTTGTCACAGTGGATAGCAAGTTGTTTCCTCCAAGTCTATAACCACTCATAGGAGTTTAAATGCATACCTGAAATTTTGCAGAAGTAAAACACTTCAACTCTCTTTTTATGATGGCAAGATGGCTTATACAATAGTAGTGTGTATAGATAATTGAGACAAACTGTTTGTGGTCAGTTTACTTACCTTAAAGGACATTCTTAGATCTTAGCAATGCCACCAGCCTTTAACCTAGCCTAAAGTGTCAGAAAATCTTTAAAGCAAAGGCCCAAATGCTCTCCAGAAATAGGTTTATTAACCTCAGTGTATGGATAGTTACCTTGTCCATATGCAAGTAGTCTAATTAGCCATTAGGAACTTTGCCAAAATGTGCAGCAAGTCAGTTGACTAATTTCACAGAACCAAAAACATATATATATATACATATATCTCCTCCTTGAACCGCCACCTTATTGTGGTGGAGGGGTTTGAGTACCCGAATGAACCTAGGAGCCATGTTGTCAGGGGCCTAGTGCTCCTGGTAAGTTCTCCCAAGGCAAACGGGTTTTAGGTGACGGGTCAGACTAAGAGCGGTTCAAGACCTTTTATGGAAATAAAACCAAGGACCGTTACGTCGCCTGGACTGGTGTCACCGGGGCCCCACCCTGGAGCCAGGCCTGGGATTGGGGCACGCAGGCGAGCGCCTGGTGGCCAAGTCTTTGCGGGACTCGGCCGGGCACAGCCCGAAGAAAAGATGTAGGCCCACCTTCCCGTAGGCCCACCACCCTCAGGAAGGAGCATAAGGGTCCAGTGCAATGTGTTTTGGGTAGCAGTCATGAGCAGGGGCCCCAACAACCCAAATCCTGGACAAAGAATCTGGCTTTTGGGACATGGAATGTCACCTCACTGGGGGGGAAGGAGCCCGAGCTGGTGAGGGAGGTTGAGTGGTACTGGCTAGAGATAGTCGGGCTTGCCTCCACGCACAGCCTGGGCTCTGGAACCCAACTCCTTGAGAGAGGTTGGACCCTCTTCTTCTCTGGAGTGCCCCATGGTGAGAGGCATCGGGCTGGGGTGGGCTTGCTTATAGCCCCCCAGCTCAGCCGCCATGTGCTGGAGTTTTCCCCGGTAAACGAGTGGGTTGTTTCCCTGCGCCTTCTGGCCGGGGATAGGTGTCTCACTGTTGTTTCGGCTTATGAGCCGAACGGCAGTGTGGACTACCCAACCTTCTTGGAGACCCTGCGAGGGGTGCTGGAAGGTGCTCCGACTGGGGACTCCATAGTTTTGCTGGGGGACTTCAACGCCCATGTGGGCAATGACAGTGATACCTGGAGTGGCGTGATTGGGAGGAATGGCCCCCCTGATCTGAACTCCAGTGGTATCCTGTTGCTGGACTTCTGTGCTAGTCACAGCCTGTCCATAACGAACACCATGTTCAAGCATAAGGGTGCCCATCAGTACACGTGGTACCAGGACACCCTAGGGCGGAGATCAATGATCGACCTTGTGGTCGTGTCATCTGAGCTTCGGCCGCATGTCTTGGACACTTGGGTGAAGAGAGGGGTGGAGCTGTCAACCGATCCCCACCTGGTGGTGAGTTGGATCCGCTTATGGAGGAGGATGCCGGACAGACTTGGCAGGCCCAAACGTATTGTGAGGGTCTGTTGGGAACGTCTTGCTGATCCCTCTGTTAGGGGGGTCTTCAACTCCCACCTCCAGGAGAGTTTCAATCAGATCCCAAGGGAGGTTGGGGACATTGAGTCTGAGTGGACCATGTTCTCCTCCTCCATTGTTGACGCAGTCATCCGGAGCTGTGGCCGTAAGGTCTCTGGTGCCGGTCGTGGCGGCAATCCTCGAACACTGTGGTGGACACTGGAAGTAAGGGATGTTGTCAAGCTGAAGAAGGAGTCCTATTGAGCCTGGTTGGCTCGGGGGACTCCGGAGGCAGCTGAGGCATACCGGCAGACAAGGGAACTACAGCTGTGGTGGTCTCGGAAGCAAAAACTCGGGTCTGAGAGGAGTTCGGTGAGGCCATGGAGAAGGACTATCGGACGGCCTCGGGGAAATTCTGGCAGACTGTTCGGCGCCTCAGAAGGGGTAAGCAGCTCTCTGCCAACACTATTTACAGTGGAGGTGGAGAGTTGCTGGCCTCGACTGGGGATATTGTCGGACGGTGGAAGGAGTACTTCAAGGATCTCCTCAACCCCACTGACAAGCCTTCTGTAGAGGAACCAGAGGCCAAGGACTCAGAGGTAGATTCATTCATCACCCAAGCTGAGGTCACTGAGGTAGTTCAGCAGCTCCTTGGTGGCAAGGCACCAGGGGTGGATGAGATTTGCCCTGAATACCTTAAGTCTCTGGATGTTGTGGGGCTGTTTTGGCTGACATGTCTCTGCAACATAGCGTGGCGGTCAGGGACAGTGCCTCTGGACTGGGCGACCGGGGTGGTTGTCCCTCTTTTTAAGAAGGGGGACCGGAGTGTGTGTTCCAACTACAGGGGGATCACACTCCTCAGCCTCCCAGGGAAAGTCTATTCCAGAGTACTGGAGAGAAGAGTCCGACCGTTAGTCAAACCTCGGATACAGGAGGAGCAATGTGGTTTTCGACCTAGTCGTGGAACACTGGACCAGCTTTATACCGTCCACAGGGTGCTCTAGGGTTCGTGGGAGTTTGCCCAACCAGTCCACATGTGTTTTGTGGACTTGGAGAAGGCTTTCGACCATGTCCCTCGTGGGAGTACGGGGTCCATGGCCCTCTGTTAAGGGCTGTTCGGTCTCTGTATAACCGGAGCAGGAGCTTGGTTCGCATTGCCAGCTGTAAGTCAGATCTGTTCCCAGTGCATGTTGGACTCCAACAGGGCCGTCCTTTGTCACCGGTTCTGTTCATTGTTTTTATGGACAGAATTTCTAGGCACAGCCAGGGGCTGGAGGGAGTCCGGTTTGGGGACCACAGGATTTCATCGCTGATTTTTGCAGATGATGTTGTCCTGTTGGCTTCTTCAAGCCTGGATTTACAGCATGCACTGGGGCGTTTTGCAGCTGAGTGTGAAGCGGCTGGGATGAGGGTCAGCACCTCCAAATCGGAGGCCATGGTTCTCAACCGGAAAAAGGTGGTTTGCACTCTTCAGGTTGGAGGGGAGGTCCTTCCTCAAGTGGAGGAGTTTAAGTATCTCGGGGTCTTGTTCACGAGTGATGGATCGTGAGATTGACAGACGGATCGGTGCAGCGGCAGCAGTAATGCGGTCTATGTCCCGGTCTGTTGTGGTAAAGAAGGAGCTGAGCCGGAAGGCGAAGCTCTCGATTTACCAGTCAATCTACGTTCCTACTCTCACCTATGGTCATGAGCTCTGGGTCATGACCGAAAGGGTAAGATCCCGGATACAAGTGGCTGAAATGAGATTCCTCCGTAGGGTGGCGGGGCGCTCCCATAGAGATAGGGTAAAGAGCTCTGTCACCCGGGAGGAGCTCGGAGTAGAGCCGCTGCTCCTGCACATCAAAAGGGGGCAGTTGAGGTGGCTCGGGCATCTGTTTTGGATGCCTCCAGGACGTCTCCCTGGAGAGGTGTTCCGGGCATGCCCCACCGGGAAGAGGCCCCGGGGAAGACCCAGGACACGCTGGAGAGACTATGTCTCTCGGCTGGCCTGGGAACGCCTCGGGGTCCCTCCGGAAGAGCTGGAGGAAGTGTCTGGGGAGAGGTCTGGGCATCCTTGCTTAGACTGCTGCCCCCGCAACCTGGCCCCGGATAAGCGGAAGACAATGTATGAATGAATGAATGAATATATATATATATATATATATATATATATACACATAATTATAGTATAGTTTAGTTGGACAGGTCCATCTTTAACGTGTCTTTCTCCATTCATAATCAGAAAGGTTATGAGGCATAGCGGAAGGTTCCTGCGAAGAAGATACAGGTAGAAAAGAATTAACAGCATACCAGCCAGTACCATCCAAAAAGTGCTAATTGTGATCAGTGGTGGCCGGTCAATAAGGGGCACTGGGGCTCTGCCCCTTAAAGTTAGCCAGAGAAGACTGCTACTTTAACACGTTAACAATAATTATACATTTTAATAATGAAATACAATCATTCAGTCGTACTATTCCTCTGTTAGTCGTATTATAATTTATTTAAAAAAACAAAACAAAACTGTATTTCGTTCATTATCGTTCACTATAAAAATTTTCATTGGATATATCACATTAATTATTAGATCCAACCCATATTTAAACATATTTTAATTTGTAATCAACCTAATTTAACACATTCCATATTTTTAACATCTTGTTTCTGTAGAAATGAAGGTATGCTTTTGCTGAATGATGAAAGGTTTTATGTCGTGAATTTAAATAAAAAATATCAGCAAAATCTGTAATATAGACAGCTATTTCACAGTTTTTTACTGTAATTTTCACAGACATTTTTTACAGTGCATGTTTATGCTGTATATTTAAAAATTATTTTACACAATGCTGGTTAAAACAACACATATTTGAATTTGGGTGTCACATTGAAGTGAATAAAGACCCATATGCTTTATCATCATGAATTTTATTTGATATTATTTTTGTTTAATTATTTTTGTTTAATTAATTTAATCAATTAACTAAGTAACTAATTATTCATTGATTAATAATGTTTCCTTTTGTTTAGTAGAAATGGATGTGCATCACCTTAACGAATCTACCAATTCTACCAATGTGAGTCTCTTTTTAGTACAAAAAGAAAATCAAATCATTTCATTGTAATCAAATAAGCAAAAATCATAATGTCATAATGACTAAGTTCAAAAACATGCTCAATCATGTCCATTCACAGCCCATCACAAATCTAAAACATCTAAAGAATAAAACATGATGGGGCATACTGTTATGGGACATTAACACACAACAAAGGGGTGCTGTGATATTGTACCTCCCCTGGTATTACTTTTTAATAATAGTATATTTCAAAATGTTTTATTCTACTTTCACCGTTACAGTTTACCAGTGGTTAAATTTTTGTTATCAATTAAAGAACAACACAGACAATATAATTGGTCAGTTTATAGTTACAAGTAATGTTGCAGAACATGGACCCAACAACAGTATCATGGTAATTCTGGGATCTAAATGCACAACCTTCTGATCTGTAACATTAAGCCTTTTCACTAAAAAAATTAATTTCTGTGCTTTACTGAACCAGTGTTTTAGAAGCATAGGAAAGGTAAACTCAAACAGGGTTTATAATCACCTAAAATAGTTGCTAAAATTAAGGTCACAAAAATAATCCACTAATTTGCAGATGTTGACACAGGGATTTTTTCCATTCTCACCATAAAATACTAGATTCTGTAGTTGTGCAATGGATTTAAGTGGGTGCCACAAGATCTGCAAAATTCAACCACCATTTTCCTCCTCAATTTGGTTTCCTTCAAATTACCATACACCGGTCAGCTCTCACATATGTGCGGAGGGTGAGAGCTAACACATACGTCTTCTGAGGCACATGAAGACACCCAAACTACATCTTTTTGAAATGCTGCTCATGTTACATCACAGGACAGTGTAGTACACTCAGAGGAAAGCACTATCTACCTTGATCTACATATAGTACCTCACCCACAACTGAGTAGTGTTGCTGTGGTTAACAGTGGAGGAAGAGTAATGGCATCACATTCCTATTTAAAGTATATGCATATGATTAATATGCTCTATTCATATAGTTATTCTATTTGACAGTTTGTCTTTGTACATGGCATCTATCCTCTACAGAGTGGAGTGCAAGCTGGTCAGTTTAAGATACATCCTGGCTACCACCCCACTGATGTGGAGAAGGAGAGGGATCAACATCATCATTGCGAGCAGCTGTTTAGAAGCAAACCTGAATGGTGAGATTGCCAATTTATAGACACAGTGTCTTCACTTTATCTCATGAACATTAAAAACTAAAATTACTGGTTGATTGCTTAGATTTTTTGACTTCTCAGATCTTTGCATTTAACCTTTAAAAAAATCATGCAAATTAATTGGAAACTTGCAAGTATAAGGCAAAATAGATGGAAAATGATTTCATCCTTGCAAATACTGGGAAATATTTAAAAATTATTATTATTAGTTTCCAGTGCAGTGACAGTATTTATAATTAAAAATTTTGAATAGTGTTGATGTAATGATGGGACAAGAACAGCAGTTAATGAATCCATATGTAGAGTTTATTCAAAGGCAAACAGTCCAAAACAGAAAGCTGAGACAAAGACAGAAAACAGGCAAGAAAATCCAGTAACCAAAGAGAGCAAATCCGATAAACACAGTCCAAAATATGAAAAACCAAATGAACAAAATGAGGTAAAAAAACAGCAAAATTAGGTCAAAAACAATGGAAATAACAAAGCTTGGTAATGCAGGGCACCAACAATACTTTGTGTCAAAACAAAAGCAGGAGCATCTTTGAAAATGAAAATGTGTGAACCAGTACTCTGGTGGTCTGGAGGGGAAAGTGTAGGCATAGTTGTAACAGTTGACTACATTAATAAATTCATTCATTCATTGTCTACCACTTATCCGAACTATTCTCGGGTCACAGGGAGCCTGTGCCTATCTCAGGCGTCATTGGGCATCAAGGCAGGATACACCCTGGACGGAGTGCCAACCCATCACAGGGCACACACACACTCTCATTCACTCACACAATCACACACTACAGACAATTTAGAGATGCCAATCAACCTACCATGCATGTCTTTGGACTGGGGGAGGAAACCCCCGAGGCACGGGGAGAACATGCACACTCCACACACACAGCGGAGGCAGGGATCAAACCCCCTACCCTGGAGGTGTGAGGCAAACATGCTAACCACTAAGCCATAGTGCCCCCACATTAATAAATTAATTACATTAATAAACACAGATAAGCTACAGGCTGACTTGTGTTTGTTGTAGTAATTTTATTTGCATCCACTGTCTGTCTACCAAACCTGTAATGGGAATGAAAAATTACTTTAAAATGTCCATGCTTTTAAATATTTTTTTATAGACATAATAGAATATAGCTAACAAAACACTTTTGCCTTTTACAGCAAAAGAAGCAGTTGTGTTTGGCAAATCAGAAAAAAATAAGAACTACATTTTAGAAGAGTCACCCCTTTTATCCCAAAGCTGTGTCTGCTTCTTCTGAGTAAGAAACTAGTACAGATTTCTGAAAATGCCACGAAGAAAAATACATTGAGCTGTGCGACACTACTGAAGACTAAATAATCACATTATTTGTGAAATTGGCAATATTCTTGCCATTGACTGCAAATGAACTAAAATATCAACTGCGCCACAACTGCAAGAATGTAATTAGTGTTATTTTGTTTGCTATACACTGTGTGCACAATTATTAGGTAAGTTGTATTTTTGAGGATTTATTTAATTACTGAACAATTACAGTGCTCTTGGTCAATGCATAATGTTAATAATCCTTAAGAAAGTAAAAGTGAGGTTTTGCCTTTCTTAGGAGAATATCTATCTGTGCACAATTATTGGGCAACAATCTCACTTGTTTATTTTCATCTGTTAAAGTGAGGATATTAAACAAACAACTCAGAATTAACAAATAAACATTTCTGACATAAAAAAAAAAGTGATTAATATAGCCACCCTTTTTTTCAATGACATTCATAAGCCTTCCATTCATGGAGTCTGTCAGTTTCTTGATCTGTTGATGATCAACTTTCTGTGCAGCAGCAACCACAGCCTCCCAGACACTGTTCAGAGAGGTGTACTGTTTTCCTCCACTGTAAATCTCCCGCTTAAGAAGGACCCACAAGTTCTCAATAGGGTTTAGGTCAGATGAGGAAGGAGCCTATGTCATTATTCTTTAATCTTTAAGGCCTTTACTGGCTATCCACGCAGTAGAGTACTTTGATGCAAGCAATGGAGCATTGTCCTGCATAAATATCATGGTCTTCTTGAAAGATGCAGACTTTTTGCTGTACTAGTGTCTTCTAAAAACTGGCAGTAGGTTTGGGAGTTTATTTTGAGTCCATCTTCAACCTGAAATGGTCCAACTAGCTCATCTTTAATAATACCAGCCCATATCAGAACCCCACCTCCACCTTGCTCCTTGAAGTCAAAGTCGAAGTGGAGCTCAGTGCCAGTTACTGATCCAGCCAGGTGCCCATCCATCTAGTCCGTCAAGAGTCACTCTCATCTCATCATTCTTAGCCCAGTCTTGACGTTTCAATGTGTCTTGTACTGTGGGGGTTGGGTTTCAGCCTTCCTTACATTGGCCATGTCTCTGAGCACCGAACACCGTGTACCTTCTGGGCACTCCAGGTAGATTGCAGTTCTGGAATATGACAGCACTGGAGCGTAATGGGTTCCTGGTAGCTTCACGTTTGATTCTTCTTAAATCTTTGGTAGTTAATTTGCTTTTTTTTTTCTTGTGACCCTGTTGACTACTTTCAACAAAACATTTGATGTTTCTGGGATCACAAGCCTATAGCTTAGCAATTTCAAGAGTGCTGCATCCCTCTGAAAGACCAATTTATGTCAGTTCATTCTCTTTTTTGGCCCATTTTACCTGAGAAAAAGAAGCTGCCTAATAATTATGCATACCTTGATATAGGGTGTTGATCTCCTTAGGCCAAACCCTCCCTCATTACACAAATACACTTCACCTGATGTGCTCAAATGCAATAAGCATTCAAGTTTATACAGCTTGAAGTTGGAAAATATGCATAGAAATGATGATTTGGTCAAAATACTCAATTGCATAACAATTGTGCACACAGTGTAAGTGGTATAAGTGATTGTTTAGGGCACAAGAAGGGGCCCAACAATTTTTAAAATAAACATGGAAAAAAGCTCATTCTTCTGTCACTATGTGATTTTTTAACATTTTTTTTTTATTCTGCTTGTTAATGGAATTGAAATGCAAACATAACAGCTAACCCTAGCTAGTATGTAGAGCACATATAGGACACTGCAGGATCATTTTATCTGGTGTGTGTGAACTTGGGAATAAATAATAGTGAAAGCATTCATAGTACACTATTGTGTGGTGCTGGCAGTGGTGTAACGAGAAATTAATTTCAGAAGGATGAGGAAATATATAAAATAAAATGATTGTTTTATATGGTGTATACCTTCAGAATTCCATTACATGCAATTATCCTCATTTCCAATGGCTGCTTATGTCATTATCCCTGTTGGCAATCCTGGGATTTGACCTTACAGCTGTTTAAGCAATAGCCCAACACTTTAACTACTGAGCTACCGCTTCCCTCAAGCTATGCTGTTGATTCGACACACTGAAAACGCTTCACCTTGCATACATGTACAGAAGGCAAAAGAAAATTTTATTTCAGTTGGCAAAACATGCAGTGGATATTTATTTTGCTTTTGTTTTTACACTGAATTTAACATATCCAGGCTTGACATACAGATAATATTGCCAAAAAGGGTACCATGTGCAGAATACCAAGATGAGTGTGTTAAAAAAAAAACAACTCCAAAATATTCAGAAAAAAACAGGTCAAAACAAGGTGCAAACAGTGGTACAAGGGCTAGGCTAAGTAAAGGTCTAAATGGGATATGGTCAAATAAGAGAAACAAGGGCTAGGTTAAAGGCAATACACAATGACAGGAAAGCAGGATAAAAACAGAGTATAACCTTTGTGTTGCAAACAATATAACACATTCAGGGGTTTAAATAGGTACATAAACTAAAAACAGGTAAGCTTAATCACGATACACAAGGGAAACGTCAGTGACAAGACATGAACCAGTACAAAACACACATGTCAACATAAACAAAACAATGAAAACACAGAATAGAAGTGAATATGAATGCCATAGAGCTGAGGGCTGCTGCGGACTTGGCTTGCAATGCACAGCACAAGGGGGAGATTTATGACAACCATCACCCTCTGTTTGGGTGATTCATTTGGTTGAAATAAGCACTTTATATTATTCACATGATGTGTCTGATACATTTCAGTAATGTTGCATTATAGTTAGTGACCTGTTATTTATTTAAACCTAGTTGGCTTCTAACTAATTGATTAACTCAAAAACAATGATTATCAAGATAATTCAATAATAGTTGGTTGCAGCCCCAATATATATACTGTATCTTCATGCAGCCATTGTTTGGCATTGACATTTTAGTTACCAGAGGTGTGTGTGTGTGTGTGTGTGTGTGTGTGTGTGTGTGTGTGTGTGTGTGTGTGTGTGTGTGTGTGTGTGTGTGTCTGTGTGTGTGTTTGTGATGTGTGCAGCTTGACACAGGGTTTTGCGCAGCTGGATTTAGGTGTTTATGAGGAGCAGCTGAACCAGATGGTAAGACACATGAACATAAACTCACTGTAAAAAATATGGACTAGTAGGAAGTGCAGAACACCAACTGATGCAATATGTATTTTAATGTATACTGATATTTATAATTAATGCTTAATGTATGTCTAATTAATGAAAGCTGATACTTTCTGTTCTGTAACTTTGTACTTATAAAATAAGAGTACATGTTCGGCCTCATGAGGTGAATTTGCTTGAATGCTGCTTCCTGTATTGTGGCATAATGTTCTTGACAGTGGATAATATGCAATTGGTATTATCATATTTGTACAGGAACATAATGTTATAGTTACTGTCAGCTGATGCTTGATGTAATCTAATATATTAAGCACTGTTCTATTAGTTTTTGGATTTTGTATTCAAGGCTGTTTTTTTTTTCCTTTTACCACTTTCTAAGGAAAAGTCTCCAAATGAAGTTAAGATGTCATTTGTTTACACTGAAGATCAAGCACAAACAGACATGTCTGACACTCAAATAGATAAATCTCATAAAGATTTTACAGGTAAGGAAATGACCTTGTTGGATGTCAGGGCATCAGACATGAGAAAAGAAAGACATATTGAACAATACTGCTCAGAAAAAATCGGAACTGTCACAAAAGATGGTCTTGACCAAGAATTCAGAGTGGAAAATCTTAGCAAATACTTGAAGAAATCCAGTGAGTATACAAGTTTCATTGCATTTGTGTACATAGAGGCTACTAAAGAGCGACTGTCAATCTACCAAACCAAGATGAAAAACTTGATTACAGCAGGTACTACATTGCAACTGCTGGAGGCTCAAGCAGCCATTGGACATGTGATTGATCTAAGCAGTGATGGAAATCTGACAGTCAGTGAAGCTGTAAAAATGGGAGTGGTTGGCCCAGAGTTTAAATCCAAGCTTCTTTTTGCTGAACAAGCTGTGACTGGATACAAAGATCCATACCTTCCCAATGGAAAGCTCTCCCTATTACAGGCCATAAAGAAAGATATAGTCCTTGAAAGTCAAGGTATTCGACTTTTGAAGTTTCAAATTGCCACAGGTGGAATCATTGACTCAGAGAACAGTCACCGTCTTCCGGTTGATGTGGCATATAAGTGTGGCCTTTTTGATGAGAAGATGTACAGAATTCTTACTGACCCATCTAGTGATACTAAAGGTTTCTTTGACCCAAATACAAAGAAGAATCTGACTTATTCACAGCTGATGGAGCAATGCATAACTGACCCTAAAACCGGACACTCTTTCTTATTGCTGAAGGAGAAGAAGACATTTTGTTTTTGAAATAGAACATTCATTACAAGAAATTAATGTGCACAGGTCCTTGACATGAAGAAAAGCTGTAGAAAATACCACAAATTACAAAACGTAATGAAATTAAATATTTCTACATTAAAAAATTACCATATAGAAACAGTAAATAAAGTCAATATTTGGCATGACAACTCTTTGCTTTTAAAGATTCAAAAGTAATCTCTGGTACAATTTCTAGAGTTTTAGAAGAAACATTTGACAATTTGATTTGAAATTAAAATATGAATTTGGGACAATAGATCAGAAATCCCGATGTTTACTTCTAGATGTGTTAAACAATGTAGGACAGGTCACCTTTTGTTTGAACCCACCCATTTTTTGAGTGATCAAAAAAATTTGAAGATGTGACTGTCAGATGTTTCTTGTTGCCAGGTGTTCCCTGTTAGATTGACTTTGATTCATTCATTGTCTACCGCTTATCCGAACTATACTCAGGTCTGTGCCTATCTCAGGCGTCATTGGGCATCAAGGCAGGATACACCCTGGACAGAGTGCCAACCCATCACAGGGCACACACACACACACACACACAACGGACAATTTAGAGATGCCAATCAACCTACCATGCATGTCTTTGGATTGGGGGAGGAAACCGGAGTACCCGGAGGAAACCCCCGAGGCACAGGGAGAACATGCAAACTCCACACACACGGCGGAGGTGGTAATCGAACTCCCGAGGCAAACATGCTAACCACTAAGCCACCGTGGCCCCCTAGATTGACTTTTTAAACAGTTAATAGCTCTGAATATCTACTCTTAGCTTGAGCCCTGGGTTTCACCTGTGAAGACAAAAACAAAATAATCATTGCATTGTATTGTTCCAATACTCTAAGAAGGCACTGTATGTTACTTTATTTACTGGCCTACAAATATTGTTCTGTAAGTTGTAATCTTTTGTTGAAAAAGTAATGTTTATCTTCTTTTAGTAATCTAAAATGTTTTCACTGACCCAATAATGTAGGAATGTATGTCTTAGAGATAATTTTTATTTAAAAATAAGGTGCCCCAAGACTTTTGCACAGTATACTAGATCGTCAAAGGTTTGTGGACTCCTAACCATCACAGATTTGTGTCTTCACACAAGTTTTTGTATCAGTAGCATTACAATTTTTCTTCACTGGAGCTAGGAGGCCCTGTTGCAGCATATCTATGCCGCTGTGAACAAAGCGAGATGCATGAAAATATAGTTTAGTTTTATAGACAAACATAAAGTAGAAGAACTTGAGTGGACAGAGCATTGACCTCAACCCCTGAACACTTTGATAACTAAAAGTCTGGATATTTGTATGACACTGATGATGTAATCACCAGAGGACACATAGACCAGACTGCATTAAACCAGTTTTATGCAGGCACCCTGCACATCACTAAACTTGCAGACATGCAATTTGCATGTAGAGAGCTGCATTAACAATTTGCATTAACATTCAAGAAAATGCTGCTCTTGACAAGAAAACATTGGATCTCAAACAGAGGGTTCTTCAATTGCTTTATTTATGTTTCAAAAAATCATTCTGCTTTGCATGTGGTTATTATGGGGCTACCCAACTGACTTATGTTTTTTCATATCAGATTGGGTTTTTTTGTTTGTTTATTTGTTGTATTACATTTTACTTTTAAAATCTGGAATAATCTGTATAATCTATATCTGTAAAATCTGTATAATCTTATATAAATGTGCATCATATCAGGTATAATTGTTTTAGACTCATTAAAACATTTTTAAAAGTCATTCACTTGTTATTTAATATATTCGTAATGTTTTTTCAAAATTGATAAACCTATTTCTTACATTGCAAAAAGTAAGACCTTGCCAATGTTATAACAATTATATTAATGCGTTAAAGATATTTTCTGAGTAAATACAGTGTTAGCAATAAGACAATGGTTACATAAAGAACTATGGCAAATGGATTTGATTTAACAAAGTATGAATGCATAAAATGTAACTAGGGACTTTGTCAAATGATTGATTAGTTTTTTTGCATTACCATCACTATTACTGATAATACACTTACATCTCTGAGATTAAAAACTAATAGACATTGGAAATGTAGTTTGACGATTGATGTTGATCAGTAAATTTCACACTAAAAGCACATGACACTAGCTTCTACCTGAGGGATTTTATTATGGGGTTATTTTGCCAACATAATTACCAGTATTGCGAGTTAGGATTTTGTAAACATAATTTTCATTTTTGCTGAAATTACACTCCCACCATTATCTCCTTAATGACAAGGCCAATTCTTTTGTATACACCAAAGTGTTACTACCTAGTCTCGGGTTTGGCCACACAGCAGCCCATAGCAAAGGAAAATCCAAGATGAGATCTCATGTTAACCTCTTCTTTTTCTCCTAGACAGAAATGAGCAGTATTTAAGAGCTGAATGAGATTTTAGGCATTTTCTCCATCTTCTCAAATGTTTCTCCTGAGAAACTGTTTCGCTTTGAGAAATACCTGAGAACTTTAAATGGTCTCAAATGTGGCTCATTATAAAGGGAAAAATTAAGTTCTCAACTTGGTCTCAAATATTGCTCCAAGATCATTACCTTTTTGTATATTATTTTTTTCTTTCCCCAATGTGCAATTAGTAAGTACCAGTCAAAATTTTGGACACACCTTCTAATTCAATGTTTTTTGTTTAGTGACTTATTTTCTACATTCTAGAACAATACTGGAGATTTCAAAACTATGAAATAACACACATGGATTTATGTAATCCATATGTAATGACAACAAAAAACAACAGTCAGTTATTTTGACACGAAGGGAATAGCCCTTGCAAGAACAGTATTGTCAAGTGCATTTGCAAAACCCATCAAGCACCACGATGAAACTGGTTTACATGAAGACCATCCCAGGAAAGCAAGACCAAAACTTACCTCTGCTGCAGAGGAGAAGTTCATTTAGAGTTACCAGCCTCAGAAATCACCATTAACAGCACCTCAGATTATGAAGGCTTTATAGAGCATAAGTAGCAGACATATCTCAATATCAACTGTCCAAAGGAGATTATTGTGTATTTTGGACGAATTTTTCACACCGGATTTCTGAAGTAACTAACATAGTTATTGTCGACTAGGAGCCAAAATGTAAGTTAAAACCACGTAATAGTAAGTTAATCTTACTGTATTATTAGTTTTAAATAAATAAATTTTTTTGTGGATTATCTTGATAAATATACTTTTCTTTAATGCGGTTGTTTCCAGAAGCATGCCACCTTCAAAAAGAACAAGAATTGAAAAATGCAGGAGATGGTTCCATGAGTCTCCATCTCCAACACATCATCAATCAGGTATAAATAACACTGCTTTAAGTCATTTTATATTAAAGAAAGCATTGTTCATAGGTTAAGTGGTACACCAGTAGAAAAGGCCATTTGGTGGAGAAAGACATATAACAATCTGAAATTATATCAATGCATTTATGAGTAGCCATATTCCCATGCCGAATTTGAAAGGCACAGCTTCAAAAAGCTTATTTCTGAGAAGTAGGCATTTGAATGTCACGTTTGAACATGATTGCATATTATTATATTAACATTTAGCTGAAAGCTTCCAATAACCCTCTTCCAAAAACCCATTTTTTCATATTGTCTATATTGTCTAGTCTTTTCACTGTACTTGTCATGTCTACTGTAAGACTCTTGTCTTCACAGCATCACAAAAATAGTTGACCAGTGTTCTGCTCAATGTCTTTTGTTACAGTTTATGTCCTGTGTTGCTCTTCATTGGATAGATGGAGTGAAATTGACCAGTCAAAGCTGAAAAAAGCTTTTATTGATAAATATAGACTGAGGGCAGTACAAAAGTAAATGACTTGAGAATGATGTCCTCAGATGATGTCCCTCATGCCTGCTTTGTTACGGGTTTATATGTTAAAGTAATGCACTTATTGTTGACTTTTCTGAACTGTTTTTCAAAGTTTTGGATGTTTTTCATTCCTTAACCTCCTAAGACTTGAACTTTGGTTTGGCTTGCATTTTAGATTTCTTATTTCTTATTTAGGAGGAACCAATAAATACCAACAGATGGCAGTGTAAGTGTCCACATTTGTGTACAACAGATTGAAAGAATTAAGTATTATGGTGCACACAACCAAAAATGTGATGTCCATGTATGTGGACGCCAGGTTGAAGGAGGTTAAAACTATTGAATGTTCGTGCAATTCATTTAAGATAATGTTATCAGGTTGTCTTTGTAGAGTTATTTTGTTGAGTTAATATTTCTTACTGTGTATTTAAACAGGTTTATATCAGTGTTATGGGGAGGGATATATGCACTTTATTATTACTTTATTATATTATTATATGCACTTTCCATTTTCCATTTTCAAAGCTGTGTCTCATTTTGTTTTCTGCCCAGCTACTCATTTTAGTTCACTTGATATACGTATAACTCAAGTATAACATACTTTGAGCAGTAATGATAATTTGAGCAGTATTGCACTTAATATCATTATGTTTTGTTTCAGTATCATTTAATATTTTTTTAGATTTGCCAGATTTTTGCCAGATTTTGTTATAATATATATATATATATATATATATATATATACATTTTGGTATTTGGTACTGTAATACATACAGTATTTTGGTCCACCTTATATGTATCCTCTTGCCTTTACTCTCCCATAGAAAAATTTGGTTACTCAGAAAGTTGTTTTTCTACAAACCCGATTCCAAAAAAGTTGGGACACTGTACAAATTGTGAATAAAAAAGGAATGCAATAATTTACAAATCTCATAAACTTATATTTTACTCACAATAGAATATAGATAACATATCAAATGTTGAAAGTGAGACATTTTGAAATGTCATGCCAAATATTGGCTCATTTTGGATTTCATGAGAGCTACACATTCCAAAAAAGTAGGGACAGGTAGCAATAAGAGGCCAGAAAAGTTAAATGTACATATAAGGAACAGCTGGAGGACCGATTTGCAACTTATTAGGTCAATTGGCAACATGATTGGGTATAAAAAGAGCCTCTCAGAGTGGCAGTGTCTCTCAGAAGTCAAGATGGGCAGAGGATCACCAATTCCCCCAATGCTGCGGCAAAAAATAGTGGAGCAATATCAGAAAGGAGTTTCTCAGAGAAAAATTGCAAAGAGTTTGAAGTTATCATCATCTACAGTGCATAATATCATCCAAAGATTCAGAGAATCTGGAACAATCTCTGTGCGTAAGGGTCAAGGCTGGAAAACCATACTGGATGCCCGTGATCTTCGGGCCCTTAGACGGCACTGCATCACATACAGGAATGCTACTGTAATGGAAATCACAACATGGGCTCAGGAATACTTCCAGAAAACATTGTCGGTGAACACAATCCACCGTGCCATTCGCCGTTGCCGGCTAAAACTCTACAGGTCAAAAAAGAAGCCATATCTAAAAATGATCCAGAAGCGCAGGCGTTTTCTCTGGGCCAAGGCTCATTTAAAATGGACTGAGGAAGAGGAAGATGCGACAAAGAAGACCTAAGACAGTTGAGCAACTAGAAGCCTGTATTAGACAAGAATGGGACAACATTCCTATTCCTAAACTTGAGCAACTTGTCTCCTCAGTCTCCAGACATTTGCAGACTGTTATAAAAATAAGAGGGGATGCCACACAGTGGTAAACATGGCCTTGTACCAACTTTTTTGAGATGTGTTGATGCCATGAAATTTAAAATCAACTTATTTTTCCCTTAAAATGATCCATTTTCTCAGTTTAAACATTTGATATGTCATCTATGTTGTATTCTAAATAAAATATTGAAATTTGAAACTTCCACATCATTGCATTCTGTTTTTATTCACAATTTGTACAGTGTCCCAACTTTTTTGGAATCGGTTTGTATTAATTCTTCTTTTGTGAAGCTTTGTCTGGCTTGTACTGCAGCTTCTTTTAGTTTTTTTCTTTAGGGAGTTTCTTCCTTCAGTCCTGTGGCACCCATATCAGTTTTTTGAAATATCCCATTCCAGAGTAACTCTGCTGTTATAATAACCTCCACTGTTCTGAGAAGGCTTTTAACTGAAGCATGTATTTGCCAATCCAGTCACAAGAGTAGTAATAAGGTGAAGTACAATGAGATGTTGGGTGAGGAGGCCTGGGGTAGCACACTCATTTTTTGGCAAATTGCATTGTCATTCTAGAATATGTGAAGAGAAACTGTAATGTTATAACATGCAGACATTCAATAGGGTTGACCCACACATGGATATGAAAGTAAGCTCTCCACAAACTTTTAGCCATATAGTGTTTAAAGAAATTGTTACTGAGCTATAAAGTGTAAAATAAAAAGATACACTGAGTGTGCAGAGTTTATATGAATTGTACAACATAAGAGGAATTAAATGAGAGGAATTAAAACTTCAGTTAAATAGAGATAAGTTAATAAAAATTGCTTATAAAAAAAACAAATATACACGTAAACAATGCTTTTGTGTCTTCATTTGCTTAAGGTACAGTGCTTGCATCTTGGTCCATTTTGGCAAATACTGAGTGTGGTGTGATAGCCTCGGTCTACCTGTTACTATTATCTCATCAAACTCGCTTGCACCACCTGCTGGTGAAGCGGACAAGCAGCAGGTGTTGATTATGCATCGATGTTCGATTGCTCTTCCTGCGATACCCGGATGTGCAACGTTGAATTTCTGGGGGAATTTGAATCCCTGAATTTGTGGAAGCGAAATAATACACACCGAAATGTCCTGTCAATTATTAAAGGGTTGTATTTTAAAAATCGGAATATTTAGTATTGAAATTTTAAACAATGCAATCTTGTGTCTCCACTTGAAAAAAATCACAGCTTAATTATGCAGCCATGCTGAATTGCAGAATCTTAAAATGCTGTTAATACGATGTATTTTTTCCCAGTTACTGCTATTCAGCACCTTTTTTTTTTTTGCTACAAATACATTTGTCACTATTTTACTTCCATAGTTTCTGTGCAAAGCATTATATTGATTATTTTGTTGCAGGAACCTCTTTAATGGTCACAAAAATGTAAAGACATTTTACTAAATTATTATTTATACTCTTTAACAAGTGTTTTGAAAAAAGTATTAAACTGGGGTATTTGGTCATTAGAAAGCATGTTTGGACATTAAACAAACCGATTTGCATAGTTATAAAAATACTTGGTGTAGCAGTTTTCTTCAGAAATGTCTCATTTTTAAGCCCACCTGATCCAGAACAGTAGGCTAAGAGGGATTGAGGTGTGACAGCATCGCCACAAGGCATCTCTATCTTCTGAATTTTGGGATCATCATTAAGGTCTAAGTGGGTAAATGATTAGAGATGGTGCTAATATATATCATCAGGAACAAATCAATCACATGTTTATAGACATACACATATACAGCTGGTGCCACTGGTCTAAAGTTGTCTTTTTTATAAGAAAAAAGAAAGATTATTTTAGATTATAAGACGGATAGAAAATATTACGTATAAACGTCAAGGGTTTGTGATCCTTGTCAGTTGTTATGCTCCATCTAGGGTAAAGGCACAACATGAAAAAGTCGACGACACGGGAAAATATGAAAAAAGGCATCAAAGTTGTATTTTAATGGAAACAAAGGGGGTTAAAGTACAATGGGGGAGTAGCTTCAAGAGCTGACAAGGCCAAAATAACGAACAAAAATCCAACTACTTTCCAGGCCTCTAAATACCCTACCCTGGGTTTGGCACAAAGTAGACTGCAGGAACCAATCAGGCTTCTTCCTGGACAGAAGACAAACAAACACCTCTCAAAACAAAAGAAAACACAGAAGTAATACAAAAGGGATGCAACACCCCCATACACATGATTAAACATGTTTCAGGTTTATGAACAAGTTCTTGACAGAGAAACAGCAATAACATTATCTTTGCCCTACTTATACTTGATGTGCAAGTTAAAATCTTAAAGTAATGTAAAGTACTATCCAATGTGAATAATTGTGAAGCCTATCTTGATGATGTTGTGTGTTATTCAGAGACTTGGGAAAGTCATTGGGAAAGTGTTTACTGGATTTAAAGATGCCAATTTAAATCTAAATTTTGCGAATTTTGCTATGATACTGTTCACTATTTAGGGAAGGAAGTCAGCCAGGGTATCGTAAGACCAATAGAAGCCAACGTAAGTGCCATTGTTAATTTTCCCATACCTCACACCAAGAGAGAACTCTGTCGCTTTATGGGCATAGCAGGATACTACAGAAGTTTCTATAGAAATTTTTCTGATGTAGTGAAACTTACTGACAACCTTTTGATTTTTTAAAGAATTTGTTATGCAGTACACCTATCTTAGCCACCCCTGACTTCTCCAAACCCTTTAAACTTGAGGTTGATGCTAGTGGTACTGGGTCAGGTGCTGTATTGTTACAAGAAGATGAAAATGTAATCGATCACCCCTTGTGTAATTTAATCACCATCAATGTAACTACAGTACAATTGAGAAAGAAACTGCCAAAGGGGGGTGTTGGGTGATTGGTCATCTTTTTGTATAATTAGTGTGCGCTTAGAACTATTAGTATGATCTACTGAGATGCGTGGTAAAGAACGGGGTGACGAAAAAGCAACTTTGCGAGTGAGGACAAACTCATCTGTCTTCTGAATTTCTGAAGATAAGCCTCCAGAACACATACGCACATAACACTTTAATCGCATAATAATCCAAACTTTGTTCTAACGCTAGAGCGGTGCACACTTCCTGTGCTTTTCCTAATAGTTTGCACTGCAAAAGCAAAGGCCAAATATTTCTAGGCCACTGTAATGTGGTTGCAATGTGTTTGAAAACAGTGAAGTATGTGTCAACTTCACTCTCTTTAAACAACGGAACTAATGAGATTTGTTTACTAATATCAAACACAGAGGAGTTTTATGAGCTTAGTTTTCTTAGAAAGTCTCAAGACAGTTTGCAAAGGCAGGGCGGAGCCACTGGATGACATGCATATTGTCATTTGTGTGCAAAATATTTTTTAAATTTCTATAACATGTCAGATTATTAAGCACAATGAAGTATGTTGGTGCAGAGACACAGAAATGCATAAGGGCTAGATTGAGACTTAACGGAAAACCATGCAGAGGGATTGTAAACTGTACCATAGACAACTTCAAGAAATGCAAGCTAAAACCTTTTGAATGGTCCTCACAGTTCCCTAACTTGAATTATGGATAATCTGTGTGTCAAGCTTGCTTGCAAGACAGCTCAAATTTAAAAAAAAAAAAAAAAAAAAAAAAAAAAATATAGAAGACATGTGCAAGGAATAGTGGTTGAAAATGTATTAAACCAGAATAGAAAAAACAAAAACAAAGTAATGATTAAGTAGCACTACTAACTTGTGCATATGCCTTTTACTATTTTATTTGTTATCTTTTGTAAGTTAATCAAATATAAAGAAACTATGCATTAATATTTGCAGGTAAAAAATACTTTTGGTTTGTCTGTTCATCTGTCTGTTCAAGATATTGTTAGCACAATATCTCAAGATTTGTCTTAATTATCTGAACAGACTACTATTGGATAAGCCAACTTGTCATCAAAAATGGTGAGATTTCCAGGTTTCTATTTTAAAGATTGTAATTTTTTTTGGCATTTTTGCTTTTTTTGGACAGTGGCAGTAGAAACACAGTGGAGAGAGATGAGATGATTTGCAGCAAATGTCTTAAGCTGGAATTGAAGCTTGACTGCCTGAATAACAGTATGTGGTACATGTTCTACCAGGTGAGGCATTTCTTTGCTTGTTTGTTTGTTTAATATTGCTATTTGATCGTAATTTGCAACCTACATATTAAAAAGAATAAAAGAGATGCTTGAGATGATTTCACTTTCACTTAGAACAATATATTTCTTATTGTCTTTGTTGCTAACATCTGCCAGCAGGTGTTCTTGAAATGGACCTCATCAATCTCTTTCCTGTTCTACAAATCCCTCCTTTTGATCAGACACTTGTCTTGTCGACGATAAATATTGGTAAGTGGTTGTACTTTTCAGTGTACATCAATTCCTAAATAATGCAACAATATCATTTAACCTTCTCCTTAGCATGGCACAGCTGTAGAATACCTGATTGCTGAAAACTTGATTGCTTTCCTGAACCTTCTCCTTAGCACAGCACAGCTGTACAAAGTTGCCAACTTTGCAGAAAGGTGGGATGGCCAGCACTCTGATTTGTGTGTTATGAATTGTGTGTTATCAATACTCGGTTTCACTGAGTACATTTAATTCATAGGCTTTTGAACTGGTACTGCAGTGCATTAGTAATTGTGTCTTTTATGTGTCTTCAAACTTATGTGGAGTTCCTCAACAGTTGATCTTTGGACCTTGTCATACATGCTGCGTTTTGGTCACTTGCTCAACTATTTGAATACTATTTATAAATATTAATATGACAAAAAAAACAGCTAGAATTTTTTACAATCCTTCATGACTCTCTATGCTGTATAACAGAGTGGATGTCTCAAATTTTCATCTTAAAATGGAGGTCCTTATACTTGATCTCGGCAGCTTTATAGGTTACTCATTATGCTAATAATCATGGTGTTTTTCTGATCAACTTTTGAATTTGTTATTGTTATATATTTTTTTTTATATGGTCGTTTTTCCCCCACTGCAGAGGGGATTATGTTGGAACACAATGAACACCTAATTGACGATTTGTGATTCTTCAAGAAGAAATGACTCAAGATTCGAAGATTCGAAGTGTTTATTGTCATGACAATAAAGTGAGGAAACAAGGAAACAAGTTTCCCTGTACAAAGACATTCTTTCTTTGCTGACCACAGTGAATGCGAGACAAGTACAAAAAACTGTGTTAAAAAGTAAAATTAAAATAAATATCAAGCACACACATAAATACAAAACATAATTAAAAAATTAAAATAAACTATAGCAGAATTAGATATAGACTATGTAAATATAGAAATATAGACTGTTATCTGTATTTGCAAGTGTACAATATTTACTTATGTGCAAAACAATATTACTCTAGTATGTGCAAAAATGTAATACAACTGTAGATGGTAATAGCAGCTGTAGATGGTAATAGCAGCAGCAGTAACATTAACAATGTTCAAATTGAATACAACTGTGGATAATAATAGAGGTAGCATTAACATTAACCATTTGCAGTGAGATGCCACTACTTGATATAATAACAGCAGTAATATTAACAAATGTGCAATATGAGGAGGAGCAATTTAGTTCAGCTGATCTATGAGATAGATGAAACTAGACTGTGTCCTCTGGCTACCTGTTTAAAAATCTAACGGCTGAGGGAAAAAGGAGTCCTTTAATCTGGAGGTCCTGCATTTCACACTCCTGTACCTCCGTCCTGAGGGTAGGAGTGTGAACAGTCCATGTTGGGGATGGGTGGGGTCCTTAAGGATTGAGGCAGCACTCCTGTGGACTCTGCAGTGGTAAATGGTCTGCAGAGAGGGCAGTACCATGTCTGATTGAGACTCTGTCTGACCTGTCTTCAGACAAGTCTGGTCCCAGTGACCCCGGACCCAGTCTCGAGGCTAATTAGAGGCAAGTAGTGGTAGATCCAAGTAGAGTCAAGCACAACTTCCATCCAGCTTCCATCTTCCTAGGGTAAATGCTCCACTCTGAAATACAGTTTTGCAGATCACTTTTATAATTGAATATCAGGGTAATAGCTAGAATCAGATGCATTTGAGCAGTAAGTTGCCATCAGTATTTGTTTCACCCCTGTGGACTTTCAACATATATACACAGATACCTCCATTCACACAGACCATTAGCATGTTTGCTACAACACTCCTCAAAGTTCAATGGCTGGTATATCTGGTAGTCGCCAATTACCAAATCTTGAACAATTTAGCTTGTCAAACATATATAAAATGTATTTTTATTGGTTTTCCTTGTTTTATTCTTCTTTGGTATTTTCACAAAAACGTGTTTTGCCTTGGTATTTACATTTATTATTAGGTATTTATTAGCGGATTTCAAATATATTCAATTGCTGCAATTTTTACCACCTTTCTGTATTTGACTGGTTACTGGTGTAGTAAATGTGATGATTGATTTCTTGAGTAGAGGCTACTGTATTTTGGCTTCAAATCAACTGACATAAAATAAATGCTAATGATGACTTACAACTGAAATGTGTCTCTTTGTAACTTTCTCCTTAATACATTATCAGTTATAAACTTGACCTGCAAAACTATATTAAAGGGTGCCTTCATCAATGTATAATTCATCAGAGCGAGGTTTAACAACTTTGAACCAATTCAATTTAAGTCAAAGTCAAAGAAGCTTTATTGTCATTTCAACCATATATAGCTGGTGCGGTACACAGTGAAATGAAACAGCGTTCCTTCTGGACCAGAGGTGCTACACAGAACAAAACAAAACACAAGGTGATGCAGACAGACATAGAAATAACTATATCTATAAATTAAGTCTAAATTAAACTAAGTTTTAAGCTACTACTTTTAAGGTGCAAAATTTTTTTAAAGCTAAACATACAACATAAGTGCAGACAGTGAAGACAAACAAGACACGTGCAAAATGTAACAGGGTTAAGGACAGCGAGTGATAGCAGCACAGGATATGAATAACAAAAACAATAATTATTAAAAAAGTGGCGCAGCATTTTGGTGTGCAAGAAGGAAAAGTGACCAGTGATAACGTTCAAAGTGACGTGTGCATGTAAACAATATCAGTTGTGTGTGTGTATGTGTGTGTGTGGGTCCGTGTCCTACTCAGTTCAGTTCTCTGTTGAGAAACCTGATGCCTAAGGGAAGAAGCTGTTCAACAGTCTGGTTGTGTGGGCCCGAATGCTTTGGTACCTTTTTACAGATGGCAGAAGGGTGAAGAGTGTGTGTGAGGGGTGTGTGGGGTCATTCACAATGCTGTTTGCTTTGCGAATGCAGTGTGTGGTGTAAATGTCCATAATAGAGGGAAGAGAGACTCCGATGATCTTTTCAGCTGTTCTCACTATCTGCTGTAGGGTCTTGTGATCTGAGACAGTGCAATTCCCAAACCAGACAGTGATGCAGCTGCTGAAGATGCTCTCGATGGTCCCTCTGTAGAAGGTGGTCAGGATGGGAGGTGGAAGATGAACCTTCCTCAGCCATTGCAGGAACTAGAGATGCTGTTGGGCTTTCTTGGTGATGGAGCTGGTACTAAGTGACCAGGTGAGGTTCTCTGCCAGGTGAACACCAAGGAATTTGGTGCTCTTGACGATCTTCACGTTGGACCCGTCGATGTTTAGTGGAGAATGGGCACTCTGTGCTCTCCTGAAGTCAACAACCGTCTCTTTTGTTTTCTCAATGTTCAGAAACAGGTTGTTGTCTTTACACCAGGCTGTTAGCCACTGCACCTCCTCTCTGTATGCTGACTCGTCATTCTTGCTGATGAGACCCACCACGGTCGTGTCATTGGCGAACTTGATGATGTGATCTGAGCTGTGCATTACAGCACAGCTGTGAGTCAGCAGAGTAAACAGCAGTGGACTGAGCACGCAGCCCTGAGGAGCTCCAGTGCTCAGTGTGGTGGTGCTGGAGACACTGTTTCTGATTCGGACTGACTGGAGAGCCCAGCAGATTCAGCTTCTCAATCAGGTACTGAGGAATGATTGTGTTGAATGCTGAACTGAAGTCTATGAACAGCATTCGTTCATTCATTCATTCATTCATTCATTCATTCATTCATTCATTCATTCATTCATTCATTGTCTTCCGCTTATCCGGAGCTGGTTCGCGGGGGCAGCAGTCTAAGTAGGGATGCCCAGACCTCCCTCTCCCCAGACACGTCCTCCAGCTCTTCCGGAGGGACCCCGAGGCCGAGAGACATAGTCTCTCCAGCGTGTCCTGGGTCTTTTCTGGGGCCTCTTCCCAGTGGGGCATGCCCGGAACACCTCTCCAGGGAGATGTCCCGGAGGCATCTGAAACAGATGCTCGAGCCACCTAAACTGCCCCCTTTCGATGTGGAGGAGCAGTGGCTCTACTCCGAGCTCCTCCCGGGTGACAGAGCTCCTTACCCTATCTCTAAGGGAGCGCCCCGCCACCCTATGGAGGAAGCTCATTTCGGCCGCTTGTATCCGGGATCTTACCCTTTCGGTCATGACCCAGAGCTCATGACCATAGGTGAGAGTAGGAACGTAGATTGACTGGTAAATCGAGAGCTTCGCCCTTTCCCGGGTCAGCTCCTTCTTCACCACAACAGACCGGTACATATCAGTGCACTGATCTGTCTCACGATCCATCCTTCCCTCACTCGTGAACAAGACCCCGAGATACTTAAACTCCTCCACTTGAGGAAGGACCTCCCCTCCAACCTGAAGTGTGCAAACCACCTTTTTCCGGTCGAGAACCATGGCCTCTGATTTGGAGGTGCTGACCCTCATCCCGGCCGCTTCACACTCAGCTGCAAAATGCCCCAGTGCATGCTGTAAGTCCAGGTTTGAAGAAGCCAACAGGACAACATCATCTGCGAAAATCAGCGATGAAATCCTGTGGTCCCCAAACCGGACTCCCTCCAGCCCCTGGCTGCGCCTAGAAATTCAATTCAATTCAATTCAATTCAGTTTTATTTGTATAGCGCTTTTAACAAAGAGCATTGTCTCAAAGCAGCTTTACAGAACATAAGAAACAATAAACATACAAACAAACAGTCCTAGATGTTAGACAAAATTTTTCCCCAGTGAGCGAGCCTGAGGTGACTCAGGCGACTGTGGCAAGGAAAAACTCCTTCAGATGGTATTAGGAAGAAACCTTGAGAGGAACCAGACTCAAAAGGGAACCCATCCTCATCTGGGTGACACACGGAGAGTGTGATATGAACAATGACCTTTCTGCATTAGTTGTGTGATGCAGATACAGCATGTGTTATGTGTAAAATGTCCACATAGGGTTGGCAGTGCTGCTTTGATTACTCCAGTCCTCAGAAAGCAGAACCCGGCTGGAGCTGGTCCATCTCTGGATGCCACCGGAGCTGGCACAATCTCTGTGTGACTCGGGGGTGGGTAGAAGAAGGGAAACAAATGGAAAGGGATTAGCGTAGCTGCTATTTATAATATTAGGAGGCACTAGATGATGATGTGCATTTAATCGGATGTATTGGAGTACAAGGTTATGGGATTTATTAGGTGTATGCCTGGCTAAAGAGATATGTCTTTAGTCTACGTTTGAACTGGGAGACTGTGAATGAGCCCCGAACACTGTCAGAAAGACTGTTCCAAAGTTTAGGAGCTAAATACGAAAAAGCTCTACCCCCTTTTGTAGACTTTGATATTCTGGGAACTACCAGAAGCCCGGAGTTTCGAGATCTTAAGGAGCGTAATGGATTGTAATGTGTTAGAAGACTGGCTAGATACGTGGGAGCTGAACCATTCAGAGTCTTGTATGTAAGAAGTGCTAGTTTATAATCAATTCTAAACTTAACAGGTAGCCAGTGCAGGGATGATAATATTGGGGTTATATGGTCATACTTTCTTGACCTGGTAAGGACCCTAGCAGCTGCATTCTGGACTAACTGTAGCTTGTTTATTGAAGATGCAGGGCAACCACCAAATAACACATTACAATAGTCCAGTCTGGAGGTCATGAATGCGTGAACTAGCTTTTCTGCATCAGATACAGATAAAATGTTCCTAAGCTTGGCGATATTTTTGAGGTGGAAGAAGGCTATTTTTGTAATGTCGGAAATATGTTTTTCAAAGGACAAACTGCTGTCTAATATTACGCCCAGGTCTTTCACTGTAGAACTATTAGTAATAGAACATCCTTCTAAGTACAGGTTGAATTTTGAGAGCTTCTGTGTACTGGTTTTTGGACCAATCAGTAATATCTCCGTCTTATCAGGATTTAGTAATAGAAAATTATCAGTCATCCAGTCTTTAATATCTTTAACGCACTCTGTTAATCTAGACAGTTTAGATATTTCATCTGGTTTTTATGAGATATATAACTGTGTATTGTCAGCGTAACAATGGAAACTAATCCCATGCCTTCTAATAATGTTGCCTAAGGGAAGCATGTATATTGAGAAAAGCAGAGGTCCTAAAACTGAACCTTGTGGGACCCCATATTCCACTGGCATTACACTGGACATTTCTCCATTTAAATCTACAAAATGGTATCGATCAGACAGGTAGGATCTGAACCATTTTAATGCCTGTCCCTGAATACCTATGTAATTTTGTAAGCGGTCTCGAGAATGTTATGATCTAAAGTGTCGAATGCAGCACTAAGATCAAGTAAGACTAATACTGAGATGAAGCCTTGGTCCGAAGCTAAAAACAAGTCATTTGTGATCTTAACTAGTGCAGTTTCTGTGCTATGATGGGGCCTGAAACCTGACTGAAATTCTTCAAGGATATTGTTTTTCTGTAAGAAGGAGCATAATTGAGTAGACACAACCTTTTCTAATATTTTAGATATAAAGGGAAGGTTTGAAATCGGTCTGTAATTTAATAAGTCATTAGGGTCTAGTTTAGGTTTCTTAAGAAGAGGCTTAATAACTGCCAGCTTGAAAGGTTTAGGGACGTGACCTAAACATAACGAGGAATTAATAATGTTGAGGAGAGGCTCTCCAGCTGTGTGTATCACTTCTTTCAGTAATCTAGTTGGAATTGGATCTAACAAACATGTTGTTGAATTAGCCGTGGTGATACGTTTATACAGCTCTTCCTTCCCTATACCTGTAAAGCATTGTAGCTTTGAATGTGGAGCTTTAGCTGGACTAGATCACCGGATGCTGTCAAAGGTTGAACATCCATTATTTTGTTCCTGATACTATCGATTTTGTCGGTGAAAAAGTTCATAAAGTCCTCACTATTAAGCTGTGATGGAGTACTCTCTTCAGATAATCTAGCCATGGGGGTCACAGTCCAGTGACTTCTGTCCCGGCCCCAAGCCCGGATAAATAGAGAGGGTTGCGTCAGGAAGGGCATCCGGCGTAAAACATTCCCAAAATTTAACCATGCGAATCGTCAGTACGAATTTCATACCGGATCGGTCGAGGCCCGGGTTAACAACGACCGCCATCGGCGCCGTTGACCTACAGGGCGCCGGTGGAAATTGGGCTACTTTTGGGTCGAAGAAGTAGAGGAGGGAGGAGAGTGCACAGACAGAGAGAGAAGAGGAAAGGTAAGAGTGTAGGACTGAGAATAGGAACTCTGAATGTTGGTACTATGACAGGGAAAGGTAGAGAGCTGGCTGATATGATGGAGAGAAGGAAGGTGGATATACTGTGTGTACAGGAGACCAGGTGGAAGGGTAGCAAGGCTCGTAGTATAGGGGCAGGATTCAAGCTGTTTTATTATGGTGTGGATAGTAAGAGAAATGGGGTAGGTGTGGTCCTGAAGGAGGAGTTTGTGAGGAATGTTCTGGAGGGGAAGAGAGTGTCAGACAGGGTGATGAGTCTGAAGTTAGAGATTGAAGGGGTGATGTTGAATGTTGTTAGTGGTTATGCCCCACAGGTAGGTTGTGAGTTGGAGGAGAAAGAGAGATTCTGGAGTGAATTAGATGAGGTGATGGAGAGTATTCCCACGGGTGAGAGAGTGGTGATAGGAGCGGATTTTAATGGACATGTTGGCGAGGGGAACACAGGTGATGAGGAGGTGATGGGCAAGTTTGGAGTTAAGGAAAGGAACCTTGAAGGACAGATGGTAGTGGACTTTGCTAAGAGGATGGACATGGGTGTGGTTAACACTTATTTTCAGAAGAGGGAGGAGCATAGAGTGACTTACAAGAGTGGAGGTAGGAGAACACAGGTAGACTACATCCTATGTAGAAGAGGCAATCTGAAAGAGATTAGTGACTGTAAAGTGGTAGTGGGAGAGAGTGTAGCCAGACAGCATAGGATGGTGGTGTGTAGGATGACTTTGATGGTCTGTAAGACGAAGAGGTCAAAGATAGAGAAGAAAACCAAGTGGTGGAAGCTGAAAAAGGAGGAATGTTGTGAGGAATTTAGACAGAAGTTGAGGCAGGCTCTGGGGGGTCAGGTAGTGCTGCCCGATGACTGGGAAACTACAGCAGAAGTGATCAGGGAGACAGGGAGAAAGGTGCTGGGTGTGTCATCTGGAAGGAGGAAAGAAGATAAGGAGACTTGGTGGTGGAATGAGGAAGTTCAGGATAGTATCCAGAGGAAGAGGTTAGCCAAGAAGAAGTGGGACATGGACAGGACTGAAGAGAATAGACAGGAATACAAGGAGTTACAGCGCAGAGTGAAGAGGGAGGTGTCTAAGGCCAAGCAGAAGGCATATGAAGAGTTGTACACTAGGTTAGACACTAGAGAAGGAGAGAAGGACTTGTACAGGTTAGCTAGGCAGAGGGATCGAGATGGGAAGGATGTGCAGCAAGTTAGAGTTATTAAGGATAGAGATGGAAGGGTGCTCACAAGTGAGGAGAGTGTACAGAGGAGATGGAAGGAGTACTTTGAGGAGCTGATGAATGAGGAAAATGAGAGGGAAAAAAGAGTAGAAAGGGTGAACTCTGTGGAACAGAAAGTAGATAAGATTAGAAAGGATGAAGTCAGGAAGGCTTTGATGAGGATGAAAAGTGGGAAGGCAGTTGGTCCTGATGACATCCCGGTGGAGGTCTGGAAGTGTCTGGGAGAGGCAGCTGTGGAATTTTTAGCTAGTTTGTTCAACAGGGTTTTAGAGAGTGAGAGGATGCCTGAGGAATGGAGAAGAAGTGTGTTAGTGCCGATCTTTAAGAATAAGGGTGACGTGCAGAGTTGCAGTAACTATAGGGGGATAAAATTGATGAGCCATACAATGAAGCTATGGGAAAGAGTAGTGGAAGCTAGGTTAAGGAAGGTAGTGGAAATTTGTGAGCAGCAGTATGGCTTCATGCCCAGAAAGAGCACAACAGATGCAATTTTTGCTCTGAGAATTTTGATGGAGAAGTATAGGGATGGTCAGAGGGAGTTGCACTGTGTGTTTGTAGACTTGGAGAAAGCGTATGACAGGGTGCCAAGAGAAGAGCTGTGGTACTGTATGAGGAAGTCAGGAGTAGCGGAGAAGTATGTCAGAGTGGTGCAGGACATGTATGAGAGGAGCAGGACAGTGGTGAGGTGTGCTGTAGGTCAGACAGAGGAGTTCAATGTGGAGGTGGGACTGCATCAGGGATCGGCTCTGAGCCCCTTCCTGTTTGCTATAGTGATGGACCAGTTGTCAGAGGAGGTCAGACAGGAGTCTCCTTGGACAATGATGTTTGCAGATGACATTGTGATTTGTAGTGAGAGCAGGGAGCAGGTGGAGGAAAACCTGGAGAGGTGGAGGTTTGCGCTGGAGAGAAGAGGAATGAAGGTCAGTCGTAGTAAGACTGAGTACATGTGTGTGAATGAAAGGGAGGGAAGTGGAACAGTAAGGTTACAGGGTGAAGAGGTGAAGAAGGTACAGGAGTTTAAGTACTTGGGGTCAACAGTCCAGAGTAATGGAGAGTGTGGGAAAGAGGTAAAGAAGCGAGTGCAGGCAGGTTGGAATGGGTGGAGAAAGGTGTCGGGAGTTCTGTGTGATCAGAAAATATCAGCGAGAATCAAGGGGAAGGTGTACAGGACAGTGGTGAGACCGGCCATGCTGTATGGTTTAGAGACAGTGTCACTAAGGAAGAGACAGGAGTCAGAGCTAGAGGTAGCAGAGCTGAAGATGTTGAGGTTCTCTTTGGGAGTGACAAGATTGGACAGGATTAGGAACGAGTACATCAGAGGGACAGCTCATGTTGGACGTTTGGGGGACAAAGTTAGGGAGGCCAGATTAAGATGGTTTGGACATGTTCAGAGGAGGGAGAGTGAGTATATTGGTAGGAGAATGTTGGACATGGAGCTGCCAGGCAGGAGGCAAAGAGGAAGGCCAAAGAGGAGGTATATGGATGGAATTAATGAGGATATGAAGCTAGTGGGTGCAAGTGTTGAGGATGCAGAAGATAGGGATAGGTGGAGAGAGATGATTCGCTGTGGCGACCCCTGAAGGGAAAAGCCGAAAGAAGAAGAAGAAGAAGGAGTACTCTCTTCAGATATCTGATGTTTTGTCAATCTAGCCACTGTACTAAATAAGAATCTGGGATTGTTTTGGTTTATTTCTATAAGTTTGCTCAAATGCTCAGCCCTAGCAGCTTTTAGAGCCTGTCTATAGTTAGACATACTGTCTTTATACGCAATTCTAAAGACTTCTAATTTAGTTTTTCTCCATTTTCGCTCTAGGTTACGGGTTGCTCTCTTGAGGGCGTGAGTGTGACTATTGTACCATGGTGCAGATATTTTATCTATGACCCTTTTTAATCGGATGGGAGCAACAGTGTCTAGTGTGCTGGTGAAAATAGTGCCTATGCTGTTAGTTAATTCATCTAAGTCATCTGTATTTAGGGGTCTGGTGAGAAGTTGAGACAGATCCGGTAGATTACTTGTGAATCTGTCTTTAGTGGTCGGGATAATAGTTCTACCGAGTCGATAATGAGGAGAGACATGCCTAATATGTTCTACAGGTAGAGTGTACACTAAGAGGTGATGGCAAGATATAGTAGAGATTTTTTATTTATGTCTGTGAGTGTAACATTAAGGACAAGCGCTTCGAATGAGTTAAACCTGGTTCCTGTTTTCTGAGTAACGTTAAGAGAGTTGCTATAAATAGTTGCAACACCACCTCCACGACCAGTCTGACGGGGCTCATGCTTATAGCAAAAGCCTGACGGAGTGGACTCATTCAGACTAATGAATTCATTTGGCCTAAGCCAGGTTTCAGTAAGGCAGAGTGTATCAAAACTATGATCTGAGATCATTTCATTAACAATAAGTGCTTTCTGTGCAAGGGACCTAATGTTGAGAAGCCCAAACTTTAGAAATTGTTTTTCTTTAATTATTTGGTGTTTTTCAGGTATAACTGTGATTAGATTATTTCGAGGGCTATTAATGAATTTATTCTTTGATCTCAATATTCGGGGAACAGACACAGTCTCTATAAGATGAGCTATATGTGCACTCGTATCAATCTGGTGAGCTGAGCAGTAGCTATCATAATTGTAATCTGGGTTATGGCTTACCAGTCAGATGGTGCGTAGTGTCCTGGAGATGTTGTCTGAGAGGACAGCTGCTCCAACTCTGCTTGGGTGCAGGCCATCAGGACGGTAGAACCTAGGACGCTCCCAGAAAAGATTCCAGTTATCAACAAAAGGTCATTTCTGATCTTGACACCATGACTGTAACTATTCATTAAAAGCAAATAGTCTACTGAACCTCTCGATTCCTCGCTGGAACGTGGGAAGTGGTCCTGACACGATGATCCTCGTCGTGGGCGATGTGGTGCGTACCAGCTCCACCAGGCTCCTGAAGTCCTTCTTCAGGATCTCCGTCTGCCTCAGCCTGATGTCGTTCGTGCCAGCATGGAGGACCACAGCTCCGATGTTCTTCTTCAGGATCGCGGGTACCTGTGCAGAGACATCGAGAACACGAGCACCAGGAAGACAGCGAGTGTGCACCTTACCTTTAGCCACAGTAGCACGGACGTGCCGAACGATGGAGTCTCCGATGATCACCGCGTCACACGCCGTCTCACGAAGGGGAGCGAAGCGGTTCTGGGTCGGGATCTCGAAGACAGGTGGCGGCGGAGGGGGAGAGGTCCTCGCCTGGGGCCTGGCTCGCGTCTTCCGCTGCTGCTGCATCCAGGCTGCGTAGTACCCCGGCGCCAGAGTGAACGAAACCTGGGCGGGCCGTGTCCTTGCGCTGGGCCTGGGCAGAGAAGCACACGGAGTTGAGGTTGTGGGAGTGATTGTTTCACGCCGTGAATTTACCTGGGACAGGTGAGCGTCAGTCCGGGACGATTCCAACGCGGCTTTCCGCTGTCGCAGCTGGGCCTGCTTCACCTGTAGGTCGCGAATCTGCTTCTCCACGGCCTCCAGCTCCAAATCCACCGAGTGCAGCTCAAAAGAGTCCTCACCTGCACTCAAAGGCAGACACACAACCGATATAATGTTTAGTTGTAGTAATAAACAGAGATAACCGATGTGAAAAAGTAAACAAACTTGTGGTAGCCGGGCTAACGAATTAGCAATGCTATTAAGCTAACCCGCTATTGGCGAGTGTTTTGGAAAACAAATAAAACTAGCGATATAAAATGCGTTTGGAGTGAGAATATTATAGGATACTATAGGTACTGTAAAAGTTAGAATATAGGACTGAATTTAAGATACAAATCGCGAAAATTGTAGGTCAGCTTGGCGGGGCTCGGAAAAACACGTCTCGTCTCGACCAATCGATAATCGATCCAATCAATCCAATCCCAATCGATCCAATCGATCCAATCCAATCGTCCAAATTCTGTCCATAAAAACAATGAACAGAACCAGTGACAAAGGACAGCCTTGTCGGAGCCCAACATGCATTAGGAACAGGTCTGACTTACAGCTGGCAATGTGAACCAAGCTCCTGCTCTGGTTATACAGAGACCGAACAGCCCTTAACAGAGGGCCACGGACCCCGTACTCCCAGAGCACCTCCCACAGAATGCCACAAGGGACATGGTCGAAAGCCTTCTCCAAGTCCACAAAACACATGTGGACTGGTTGGGCAAACTCCCACGAACCCTCAAGCACCCTGTGGAGGGTATAAAGCTGGTCCAATGTTCCATGACTAGGTCGAAAACCGCATTGCTCCTCCTGTATCCGAGGTTCGACTAACGGTCGGACTCTCCTCTCCAGTACTCTGGAATAGACTTTCCCTGGGAGGCTGAGGAGTGTGATCCCCCTATAGTTGGAACACACCCTCCGGTCCCCCTTCTTAAAAAGAGGGACCACCACCCCGGTTGCCCAGTCCAGAGGCACTGTCCCTGACCGCCACACTATGCCACCACGCTATGTTGCAGAGACGTGTCAGCCAAGACAGTCCCACAACATCCAGAGACTTAAGGTACTCAGGGCGAATCTCATCCACCCCCAGTGCCTTGCCACCAAGGAGCTGCTGAACTACCTCAGTGACCTCAGCTTGGGTGATGAATGAATCTACCTCTGAGTCCTCGGCCTCTGGTTCCTCTATGGAAGGCGTGTCAGTGGGGTTGAGGAGATCCTCGAAGTATTCCTTCCACCGTCCGACAATATCCCCAGTCGAGACATAAACAGTGTTGGTAGAGAGCTGCTTATTCCTTCTGAGGCGCCGAACGGTCTGCCAGAATTTCCCCGAGGCCGTCCGATAGTCCTTCTCCATGGCCTCCCAAACTCCTCCCAGACCCGAGTTTTTGCTTCCGAGACCACCACGGCTGTAGTTCGCTTGGCCTGCCGGTATGCCTCAGCTGCCTCCGGAGTCCCCCGAGCCAACCAGGCTCGATAGGATTCCTTCTTCAGCTTGACGGCATCCCTTACTTCCAGTGTCCACCACTGTGTTCGGGGATTGCCGCCGCGGCCGGCACCAGAGACCTTTCGGCCACAGCTCCGGATGGCTGCGTCAACAATGGAAGAGGAGAACATGGTCCACTCAGACTCAATGTCCCCAACCTCCCTTGGAATCTGGTTGAAACTCTCCTGGAGGTGGGAGTTGAAAACCCCCCTAACAGAGGGATCAGCAAGACGTTCCCAACAGACCCTCACAATACATTTGGGCCTGCCAAGTCTGTCCGGCATCCTCCTCCATAAGCGGATCCAACTCCCCACCAGGTGGTGATCGGTTGACAGCTCCGCCCCTCTCTTCACCCAAGTGTCCAAGACATGCGGCCGAAGGTCAGATGACATGATCACAAGGTCGATCATTGATCTCCGGCCTAGGGTGTCCTGGTACCACGTGTACTGATGGGCACCCTTATGCTTGAACATGGTGTTCGTTATGGACAGGCTGTGACTAGCACAGAAGTCCAGCAACAGGACACCACTCGAGTTCAGATCAGGGGGGCCCGTTCCTCCCAATCACGCCCCTCCAGGTATCACTGTTGTTGCCCACATGGGCGTTGAAGTCCCCCAGCAAAACTATGGAGTCCCCAGTCGGAGCACCTTCCAGCACCCCTCGCAGGGTCTCCAAGAAGGTTGGGTACTCCACACTGCCGTTCGGCCCATAAGCCGAAACAACAGTGAGACACCTATCCCCGGCCTGAAGGCGCAGGGAAACAACCCTCTCGTTTACCGGGGAAAACTCCAGCACATGGCGGCTGAGCTGGGGGGCTATAAGCAAGCCCACCCCAGCCCGACACCTCTCACCATGGGGCACTCCAGAGAAGAAGAGGGTCCAACCTCTCTCAAGGAGTTGGGTTCCAGAGCCCAGGATGTGTGTGGAGGCAAGCCCGACTATCTCTAGCCGGTACCGCTCAACCTCCCTCACTAGCTCGGGCTCCTTCCCCCACAGTGAGGTGACATTCCATGTCCCAAAAGCCAAATTCTTTGTCCAGGGTTTGGGTCGCTGGGGCCCATGACCGCTACCCAAAACACATGGCACCGGACCCTTATGCTCCTTCCTGCGGGTGGTGGGCCTACAGGAAGGTGGACCTACGTCGTTTCTTCGGGCTGTGCCCGGCCGAGTCCCACAGGCAAAGACTCGGCCACCAGGCGCTCGCCTGCATGCCCCAACCCCAGGCCTGGCTCCAGGGTGGGGCGTAACAGTCCTTGATTTTCTTACCATAAGAGTCTTGAACCGCTCTTAGTCTGACCCATCACCTAGAACCCGTTTGCCTTGGGAGACCCTACCAGGAGCACTAGGCCCCTGACAACATGGCTCCTAGGTTCATTCAGGTACTCAAACCCCTCCACCACAATAAGGTGGCGGTTCAAGGAGGGGGCATTCGTTCGTAAGTGTCTTTATTGTCCAGGTGTATGAGGGCCAAATGGAGGGATGCACTGATGACATCGGCTGTGGAACGATTTGGACGATACGGAAACTGCATGGGATCTAGTGATGGTGGCAGCAGGTTCTTGATATGCCTCATGATGAGCCTCTCGAAACACTTCATGATGATGGGTGTGAGTGTAATGAGACAGTAGTCGTTGAGGAAGGACAATGGAGACTTCTTCGGGACGGGGATGATGGTGGTGGTCTTTAGGCACGTTGGGACGAAGGCGCTGCTCAGGGAGACATTGAAGATGTAGATGTGAAGACATCCTCTAGCTGTTCTGCACATTCCATGAACATTCTGCCAGGAATGTTGTCTGGTCCAGCAGCTTTCCATGGGTTAACTTTGCATAGAGTTTTCCTCACATCAGCCATGGTGAGACAGAGGACCTGGTCCTCTGGATGATGGATAGTCTTCCGCACTGTCACATCATTCTGTGCCTCAAACCAAGCGTAGAAGCTGTTCAGTGCATGTGCGTGCTTTGCCGCTCTGATGGCTCAAGACTTTTTGGCCTATGCTGTTCTTAGGGCATCTTTGTCTCCAGCTCTGAAGGTAGAGTCCCTGAATTTCAGCAGCACATGCACCTTTGCGGTCATCCACGGCTTCTGATTGGGTCATGTAGTGATGGACAGTCACGTCATTGATGCACTTGCCGATCTAGCTGGTCACCGATGATGTGTATTTGTCCAAGTCTATGGTTTCGCCATTGGTTGAATTGAATTGAATTGAATTGGATTTATTTGTATAGCGCTTTTAACAAGTATAACAGAAGTATAGAATCATAAAGACAAAAAAATTGTAAACTTTAAAGTTGAGTTACTATTTTATCCCTATTTTATCTCTAATGAGCAAGCCTGAGGTGACGGTGGCAAGGATAAGCTCTCTGAGAGGATATGAGGAATAAATCTTGAGAGCAAGAGAGAGAGCGAGAGAGACAGCGAGAGAGAGAGAGATTAGGTTTGCTTGTGATCATGTGATGATTAAAGACAATGTAAATTGTGCAGACAGGGACTCCAGCAAGACTATGACAGTATAACTAAAAGGGAGAGCCAGAAGGTGAAAGACTTGAAGGCTTCCTGCCACTTCATAGTCAGCAAACCTGGGTGACTTGCGAGGGTGGTAAGGCGACAGCATGCAAACATCCCAGTACACCAAACACTTTATGCCCATGAACCTTCCAGATCTACTCCTTTACCTAAGAAAACTATACATTGAAAGCTTGACTAAACAAATGTTTCAGCATGGACTTGAACACTGAGACTGTGTCTGAATCCTGAACACTTATTGGAAGGCTCTTCCATAACTTTGGGGCTTTGAAAGAAAATCCTCTGCCCCCTGCTGTAGCCTTTGTTACTTGAGGTACTACGAATAATTTTTTTTTTTCAATTCAATTCAATTCAATTTTATTTGTATGGTGCTTTTAACAAAGATCATTGTCTCAAAGCAGCTTTACAGAACATAAGAAACAATAAACATACAAACAAACAGTCCTAGATGTTAGACAAAATTTTCCCTAGTGAGCAAGCCTGAGGTTTTTTCATTCATATTTCAGCAATAATTTACTATTTTAGCAAAGTCATGAGTATCACGGGACTCTGAACTGGAATTGTTTATTTGGTGAATTCTTAACAGACAGTTAATATCTGTATGAATCAGTTATTTAAGCCTATTTAGCCCATGTGTATTGTACAGGGACATAAAAGCCTATAGTTCTTGGTTCCATGCTATGATAATACAGAACACACCTGAAAACGCCACTTGTATACAGTGGTGTGAAAAAGTGTTGGCCCCCTTCCTGATTTCTTATTTTTTTGCATGTTTGTCACACTTTAATGTTTCAGATAATCAAACACATTTAAATATTAGTCAAAGATAACACAAGTAAACACATCATGCAATTTTTAAATGAAGGTTTTTATTAAAATCCAAAACTACATGGCCCTGTGTGAAAAAGTGTTTGCCCCTAAGCCTAATAACTGGTTGGGCCACCCTTAGCAGCAACAACTGCAATCAAGCGTTTTCGATAACTTGCATTGAGTCTGTTACAGCGCTGTGGAGGAATTTTGGCCCACTCATCTTTGCAGAATTGTTGTAATTCAGCCACATTGGAGGGTTTTCGAGCATGGACCATCTTTTTAAGGTCATGCCACAGCATCTCAATCGGATTGAGGTCAGGACTTTGACTAGGCCACTCCAAAGTCTTCATTTTGTTTTTCTTCAGCCATTCAGAGGTGGACTTGCTGGTGTGTTTTGGATCATTGTCCTGCTTCAGAACTCAAGTTCGCTTCAGCTTGAGGTCACAAACAGATGGCTGGACATTCTCCTTCAGGATTTTTTGGTAGACAGCAGAATTCATGGTTCCATTTATCACAGCCTTCCATTTATCAAAGTCTTCAAGGTCCTGAAGCAGCAAAACAGCCCCAGACCATCACACTACCACCACCATATTTTACTGTTGGTATGATGTTCTTTTTCTGAAATACGGTGTTACTTTTACACCAAACATAATGGGACACAGACCTTCCAAAAAGTTCAATATTTCTCGCGTCAGTCCACAGAGTATTTTCCCAAAAGTCTTGGGGATCATCAAGATGTTTTCTGGCAAAACTGAGACCAGCCTTTATGTTCTTTTTGCTCAGCAGCGGTTTTTGTCTTGGAACTCTGCCATGCAAACCATTTTTGCCCAGTCTCTTTCTTATGGTGGAGTCATGAACACTCACCTTAATTGAGGCAAGTGAGGCCTGCAGTTCTTTGGATGTTGTTGTGGGGTCTTTTGTGACCTCCTGGATTAGTTGTCGCTGCGCTCTTGGGGTAATTTTGGTCAGCCGGCCACTCCTGGGAAGGTTCTCCACTGTTCCATGTTTTCGCCATTTGTAGATAATGGCTCTCACTGTGGTTTGCAGCAGTCCCAAAGCTTTAGAAATGGCTTTATAACCTTTTCCAGACTGATAGATCTCAATTACTTTCTTTCTCATTTGTTTTTGAATTTCTTTGGATCTCTGCATGATGTCTAGCTTTTGAGGATCTTTTGGTCTACTTCACGTTGTCAGGCAGGTCCTATTTAAGTGAGTTCTTGATTGCGAACAGGTGTGGCAGTAATCAGGCCTGGGTGTGGCCAGAGAAATTGAACTCAGTTGTGATAAACCACAGTTAAGTTATGTTTTAACAGGGGGGCAAACACTTTCACACAGGGCCATGTAGTTTTGGATTTTGTTTTCCCTTAATAATAAAAACCTTCATTTAAAAACTGCATGATGTGTTTACTTGTGTTATCTTTGACGTATATTTAAATGTGTTTGATTATCTGAAACATTAAAGTGTGACAAACATGCAAAAAAATAAGAAAACAACACTTTTTCACACCACTGTATATATTTTTTCTTTCAGATAAAGTGTTCAGACCAAACAAATACAAAAGTAAAAGAATTTGAATTCACTGAAAAGAAAAGTTCATGAAAGACAGGTTTTTTCAGTTAAAATTTGTGGTTATTTTGTGCCAAAGCAGTTTTGTGAAAAAGTATTTTTACAGTTCTGTTTGAGCAGACATTTTGACTGACTTGTTTTTATGTTTTATTTTTCACTTTGGCAATAAAATTGTGAAGGCCAGTTGTGGAGCTTATATATTACATTATGTTTCATTCTCTCTGCCGGGATTTTCTTTTTGGGTTTTTTTTTTTGGTCTAGCGTTTCCCTAAATCATTTCTGTTTTTTCCCTTTAGTGCATGACATGAGGGGGCACGGTGGCTTGGTGGCTTGGTGGTTAGCATGTTTGCCTCACACCTCCAGGGTTGGGGGTTCGATTCCCACATCTGCCGTATGTGTATGTGGAGTTTGTATGTTCTCCCCATGCCTTGGGGGTTTTCTCCAGGTACTCCGGTCCAAAGACATGCATTGTAGATTGATTGGTGTCTGTAGTGTGTGAGTGAATGAAAGTGTGTGTGTGTGTGCCCTGCAATGGGTTGGCACTCCGTCCAGGGTGTATCCTGCCTTGACGCCTGAGATAGGCACAGGCTCCCCGCGACCCGAGAATAGATTGGATAAGCAGTAGACAATGTGTGATATGACATGTAATAATACATTATATAAAATTAACCTTTTGATTTGTTATACATCACTGTTATACAAATCCTGCATTTGTCACAGGGGTGTATTGACTTTTTATATCCACTGTACCTGTTACAAAGACATGTTAATGTTTCCAGATTTTGGGTTAATTTCAGCAAAAATTCTATTTTTAACCAGGATCATCATGATGCAGGTCAGTTCTTCAATCATGATTTTAGAACAACACTTAAAAAAGGCAGAATTTCATATCACGTGACTGAGGGAAATTCCACTTGTCAGCTGATGTTTACTATAACTGATTATTAAAGATGATTACTGTAAAAGGTGTGGCAAAGCAAAACTGAAAGTCACAAAGTTTTGGTATAGTTTTAATGTTTACATGCCCCTCCCAGTGTGGTTATGTTGTATTTGTCATCTAAAAACTCTTTTCAGTTTGCATAATAAGCAGCAGCACTTGCTAGAAAATGTTAAAGTTAAAAAATAACGCATGCCTTCTTTAGGAATCTTTTTACACCACTGATCAACCAATAAGCTAACTGATATAACACGAAATGTAATCTAAATACCAAAATGCTGATTTCGATAAAAATGTCATTTCTAAGAAGTAGGCTTAATGGACATCTTCTCAGCTAGAGAAACATACTATTATTATGCCAGCATTATCTAAACAAAACATTAACCTTTCTGGAATTTCTGAGGAATATATGTAATTTGTAAATGACCAAAAATACAAACCTACTGTCAAATTAATGTAGTCTGATAAATATTCCATCTGCTTTAATTTTACTGTGCTGTGTATGTAGTGCTTATTAGGTTTCTCTGCACTACACTGTAAAATATAACTAAAGATGAATATTAACCAGAACCATGTGTCCATCATGATGCTTAAAAAATGTTAATGATCGCTTATGTAAGTCTGTTTATCAATCATGACCTGAGAATACAACCGCCCTGCATATTTATTCAACTCATTAGCTCATTTACAAACCTGAACTTGGTTGAACTGGGTGAGTTATAGGAAGGAAAACCCCAGAATGTACAAGGCAGCTGTACTCAAGAACAAGGACTGAGAAGTACTCCATGCTAAACCTTAACGGAATTTTTTTTTTTCTGAACAATAGGATGACCTTAAATACTTTGTGACCTACTGATGACAAGATTTTATTATGCATTGAACTTTATATCAAAGACCTTGTTTATCCATCAAGGAAATGTTCTCAGTGTTCATATTATACAACAGGTTGAGCAGCATTCATTGAGGGTAATTCCACATATTTATCAGGTGATGTTTTACAATGCAGGATGTAAAAGGCATGCCAAAGCAAAACAGAAATTCACTGTGAGTAGCTTTTTGGCAGTGCACTTACTCTTCAATCAGCTCAGAAAGAAAATATATAATGTACCAGGTATTTCATTTCATTGTAAGTCAATATAGTGACAAAAGGCCTAGAGCTGGTTGATATATTCATGTTTCACTCAGATGAAGGCTCTTAATTTTGTTTATAATTAAAGTTTATAAGTTGATAAAATAATAATTAGGCAAATATTTCAATGCTCTGCACTATGGATCCATTGTATTTTTGTTTTCAAAAAAGAAAAGCAACGAAAAACCTGCTGGAAAATGACTAAATGACTAAAAAGTATAAAAAATGCAACATATGTTCTTTCATCAAGTAAGGTAACTCATATTACAATAAATGTAAGTAGTACCTGCATGTTTTCTACAAAATGTATACTGTATATGGTTTGACTATAATTTGAAATGGGTGACCAATTGTGGCCTCAGGTTATACCTGAATTCATTTGGTCTTGTGCAATCTGACCAATCAAAATGACTTTCTCAGTGTTAGAAGTGAAAGTTATTTTGAATATCTATGACAATAAACCCCTTGAAACCACTTCAAGAGGTCATGATCTAAAGCCAAATTAGAGAAAGCATGTATTCAAAGTGGATGAAATGAGGTTAATAAAGGAAAATGGCCTATGAAAACAGAGAGAGAGAAAAAGGATTCTGTATTGAGGTGCTTGTAGATACCAAGCACATCATACAAGGAAACTTGTATTTTTCATTCATTAGAAACTTGACAGCATAATCTGTATATAAAAATATACAGATAATGCAAAATTCAATATCGGAATTAACTTCATAGCCTTAACCTTCATACACATAACCTTCACTCCCTTCAATTCTGTTTTATTTACCAGGCAAAAAGTTGTGTGTTCCTCACCAACTTCTACAAACAAAAAACACAAAACAATGTGTTGTCATTTTTCCCAAAACATAAGTTAACAGTGAGAAACCAGGTGGAAAAAATAAGTACATCCTTCCTATTTAAAAATGTTTTGGTGGATTGTTAAGATATTTGTTCATAAGCAAATGCCCTCAAACATCAATGAATGTAAAATTTTAAAAAATATAAAATTGAAGTAGAGTATGAAGAATTTACTAGATAAATCAGGTAATATTCAACTTAATAAACAGTGCCTATTTAACATTTACTATTAACTATTTAACATTAACTATTTAAAAGCCTTAGTCTATATTTTTATGATAATCAAACTTATGTTGTTATAAAACTACTAACAATAAAGACAAACATAATATTTTCAAGCTTGAAGATAGATGTGTTGACTGTTATGTTTTAGTTTTAATCATATTAAATTTGGATTGTATTTTGTAAACTATTAAGCTATTTAAAAACTATATTATGCCACGATTTCAACGACCTACTTTCTCCAGGTTGGAATGGATGTTTGCCGTGCTGCTACACCACCTGAGCAAGGTTCATAGTGTGAGCTTGTTTCTAGACAATCTTCAGTTATCTTCAAACAAGAAAAGCAGAATTCAATATGACAGCGATTACATATTATATTCTTACACCCTGATCTGTCATGCTCTATCAGGTTTCCACATGTTGGACAAGCTCGCAGTGAGGGACATACTATATCTTCAACCTCAGGAAGGGTTATATCCTCACATTTTAACAGCTTCTCTATTTTTAGATTAATGCAGTTGCTGTTTTCACACTTGTCTGAGCGAGGTGCTGGCCCTTTCCACTTCTTCAGACACTGCCAGCAGAACTCATACTGCTCACCAGTTTCTGAGGTACAGATGGTGCAGAGTACACACAGGTTGGTCAAATCTTTCCTCTCAACATATGAACTGCACCTGGGGCACTTAAACAAAAACAAAACCATAAATTAATATGACATTCCACTAAAATTAGCTAGATTAGGAAGGATAGCTCAGAATATACATTTGACTGGTGAACTAACAAAATATATTCTGGTAGATGATTAGATGCAAGCATTGTATAAATAACTAGACAAATACGTGTACGTTTGTGCTCTTAAAATAATGTTCTGAAATAATGAAAGATTGTAGTCCACCCCTTGTGAGCTACTGTAACTTTCAATATATTTGACATATCCCCATTTTCCTGTTAAATTTTTAAGCCCAGCATTTCTCCATCCTTTCTACACTAATCCTTTTCCGTGTATCTTAGTTTAATATTTTTTATTTTCACTTTCAATTTTTTATTTTTTTATTCAATTTAATTGAATAAATAAGTTGTGGCATTCAAGCTATGATTGGTATTAATGGCCCAAAATGTGCCAGTAAAACATTCCCCGCACCATCACACCACCTCCATTAGCCTGGACTCTTGACACAAGGCAGAATTGGTCGATGGATTCATGCCGCTGGTGAAAAATTCTGACCCTACCATCTGTGAGCCTCAGCAGAAATGCAGATCCATCAGACCAGGCAACAATTTTCTAGTCTTCAGCTGTTTAGTTTTGGTGAACCTGTGCCTACTGCAGTCTCAGCTTTCTGTTCTTGGCTGACAGAAGTGGAACCTGTCATGGTCTCCTGCTGTTGTAGTCCAACTGCCTCAAGGCTAGATGTGTTGTGCACTGTGAGATTTTCTGCTCACCATAAATGTTCAAACCTGGCATCAATGATCATGTAATGTCAAAATCACTGAGATCACATTTTCCCCAATTCCTCCATTCTGATGCTTGATGTGAACATTTCCTGGAGCTAATGGCTTGTTCTGGATGTGGATGGTTTTATGATTTGTACTGCTGCCACATGATTGATAACTGCATGAACAAGTAGGTGTACAAGTGTTCCTAATAAAGTGTTTAGTGAGTGTACAGTATATATATATATATATATATATATATATATATATATATATATATATATATATATATATATATATATATATATATATATATATATTTATATATATATATATATATATATATATATATATATATATATATATATATATATATATGTGAGCTTATTTTATAAAGTAGGCTACTTACTGGATTATATTCATAGTACATAGATGCTGCTAGTTCAGCCATTTTCTCTTCAAAGTGGTTCTGCTCTTCTTGAGTCAGTAAAGCAATCCTCCGCACTTCCATGTATGGCCAATCAGCCCCACAGGTATCAGTTCCCTGTTTTATCGCTGGGCACAGAAACTTGTAATGACCCTGGATACATAAAACTGTGCTTATATATTCTCCCATATTATTAGATTTGACTAACAGAATTATTATATTTCATTTGAGCATTGCAAAAAAGGTAACTAAATTTTATACCAAAATCATTTTTTATTATTGTATATTTAAGGCCCAGCATGCTTTCCTGTTGTTTTTTTATTAAATGCTATGGAGTGGGAAAAGTCTCTTAATATTCTGTGTAAAATTTTGTGTCAATTTCATTTGCAGGCAGTATTTTAAAATCTATAGTACATTGCATATGTATTCACCTCTTTTGAAATTTTGGAGTATTTTGTAGTGTTACATCCTTCAACAGAAATGAACTTGATTGTAATTTCTATCAGCTCCTATTGAACCAGTGTTAACGTATTCATTGACTGAGAACTAAAGCACTTTTGTATGTCGCTCTGGATAAGAGCATCTGCCAAATGCCAGAAATGTAAATGTAAATGTAAATGTAAATGTAGCTCACTTCTGGCAGATGTCTCTAGCAGTTTTGCATATTTGAATCCTGATGTTTTTTTTATTTGCCTTGAAAAAATTGCAATGTCAGATTTAATGTAGACCACTGAACCATTGCTGACCATTAGTTCTGGGCTTAGAATGGGGCATTCATTCTATTATTCTATTATCAACTTAGCTCCAGCATAGCTTTTGCATTCTCAAGTATCTTACAAACACAGACACAGGAACTGGATTTCTTCTAGGATTGCATTGTATTGTATTTCACTGTCTCTAATCTAACTTGCCCTCAATTCTGACCAGGTTCCTCAGAAGCTGCTAATGGAAAGCACACTCATAAATGATGCTGTCACCAACATAATTCACTGTGGCACTGTTGCTCTCAGGGTGATAAGCAGTGTTGGGTTTCCAGCAAATTTATCATTGTAGTCTAGCTTTGTGGAGTTTTTTTTTTTTACATATAAGATGTGTAAAAAAAAAAAAGTGGTAACTCTGACTTCCGCAGAGTTACAATTAGACTATGTTGCATCTCTTTAATGTCCTCTTTATTTTCTTATATAGCCTTTGGAGACTTAGGGTTTGCACAGCAACAGGGTGAACAATTATACAATTATAAGACTTCTGATTTTTTATTTAGGACCTTGCAAAATATATAGATAATACATTAAGCAGACAGTTTCAGACATTGTATATGCAGAATATTCCAAGCAGGAATGTTTTCCTCAAAGGACTGTTAGTTGCGCACCTGATCCAGAAGACTGCGGCAGTAGGCTGTGAGGGATTCGGGTGTGACAGCGTGGCCACAAGACATTTCTAATCTCTGGGTGTTGGGATCATCATCAAGCGCTGTGTGAATATATAAGCATTTAGGAGGTGGTGCTAAATGAACAAATAATTCATAAATATACAAACACACACTTCTGTATCATGAACTTCCCAATTTTTACAATCATGACATTTAGTTTCCAATGAATACTGTACTGCCAAAATTCTCTTGGCTGTACTTTTGGACGAATTATCACCACAATGTACAATAACAGTTAAAAACCCGAAATAATTGCTGTTCTAATCTGTTTACATGATTTTTTAGATTTTTAACATTCTCAAATAGCTTTTTATTTAACCTTTGAAATAAAACTTTAACACAAACATATCAAGCAATGGTAATAATACTGTAGCCTACTTACTTATGTCATCCGGCCTAGTAACAAATTTCAGGGTGCTGTCTTTAAGATTGTGGCGCCTTCTTTGTTCTGTCATGTTTAGATGAGTTACTGATGTTCTGTCGCCTGCTTCACTGTTTAACTTCCGCTTTCATGAACGTTTTTATGTCTGTCAAAATGCTTGCAACTTGTCGGCGGGGTGGAGCCAGACAATGGGGAAGGTAAGGCAGATAATGGGGAAAATATGTAACCAGGATACACTACAGGTCTTGAATACCATCACCGAATGGAGAATAACCCGATTTCATCAGCAAAACGCCGGAAAATCGGTCAGAAATTCATATTCCCACACGACAGTGACCCCTAAATCCGATTCAAAACAATGGGCTGACTTGCCTGGTTAAACAGTTCATCAAAGACTAGCGGAAGAGCAGTGAATTCATGTCTTATCTTTGTAACTTTTTGCAAATCGACAATAGGAAATTACTTATATAATTATCATTCATGAAAACCATATTTTCATTTGATACGCTACGTGCGCATCCAGTTTAATTTCCTATCAGCTGTGTAGTTTACACACAGTTTACACACAGTTTAACACACAGTGAACACAGTGAACTGTCCTGCGCATGTGACGCAAATATCATTTCTTTAAGGAGAAACCGAAACTATACTGCATTTAGCCGATAGCGCTCGACGAACCTCGATCAACATGGGCGACATTTATCAGATTCTGGTCGTTGGTTTTAAAGGAGAAAGGAAAACCGTCGACGTTGCAACCAGCGAAAATGATTTCAACAAAACAACTGTTTCGGTTTTCAAAGAAAAGCTTATGACGAAGTTTCCGGAGCTTAAAGGTAAGTTTATTTAATTTGTATTATTGATGGCATAGTGTAATATATAGGAGATTTGAAGTAGTGTAGTATATAGAAGTTTTGAAGTAGTGTAGTATATAGGAGTTTTGAAGTAGTGTAGTATATAGGAGTTTTCAAGTAGTGTAGTATATAGGAGTTTTGAAGTAGTGTAGTATATAGGAGTTTTCTTTTTATTGGGTTTTCAAGAGGTAGTATATAGGTTTTGAAGTAGGAGTTTCAGGAGTTTCAAAGTGTAGTTATGATTTCAAGTTAGTGTAGTTATAGGATTTGGGAATAGTGTAGTATATAGGAGATTTTCAAGTAGTGTAGTATATAGGAGTTTTCAAGTAGTGTAGTATATAGGAGTTTTGAAGTAGTGTAGTATATAGGAGTTTTGAAGTAGTGTAGTATATAGGAGTTTTGAAGTAGTGTAGTATATAGGAGTTTTGACTTGTTAACAGCTCTATTTTTTATCAGGGGCGGAGTTCAGAATGATGTTCACTGATGTCAAGCTTGAGGACACTGACACTTTCTCCATGCGCAAGATCCAGAATAAATCCACAATCTTCCTGATCGTCCGCATGCCGGGAGGAGGCAATCACAACTCGTGATGAAGAGAAGAGAGTCCGGGACAGCCGTACTAAAAACCCGGACTGAACATGTGTACAGAGACTATTAATCATGTCTTTCTGATCTTTTATATTAGCTCTGCAGATTAAAGCAAATTATGAATCATAATGTAAAAGAAATAAAGAAGCCTTATACTATTCCCTTTTGACATGTTCTGTTGTGTTTCCGTTTTATTTCCTTTAATTTAACCGCATATTATATTATATTATATTATATTATATTATATTATATTATATTATATGTACATCGAAGCAGCCCTGGTTTACTACTACTACTACTACTACTACTACTACTACTATTACTACTACTACTACTACTACTACTACTAATAATAATAATAATAATAATAATAATAGTAATAGTAATAATAATAATAATGTTCGCTAACTAGCATCTCTGAATTGTCCATATGTGATTTGTGTGTGTGTGTGTGTGTGTGTGTGTGTGTGTGTGTGTGTGTGTGTGTGTGTGTGTGTGTGTGAGAGAGAGAGAGAGAGAGAGAGAGAGAGAGAGAGAGAGAGAGAGAGAGAGAGAGAGAGAGAGAGAGAGAGAGAGAGAGAGAGAGAGAGAGAGAGAGAGAGAGAGAGAGAGAGAGAGAGAGACAGAGATTGTGCCCTGCCATGTGTGGGATGAGTTCCAGGTTTTGTAACCCTGTGTAGATAAGTACAGAAAATGGATGGATGGATAATAAAAATTATTATTATTATTATTATTGTTGTTATTGTTGTTATTGTTGTTGTAACTACTACTACTACTAGTAAACAGTAAACAGATAAACAAGGACAAGATAAACATAAGACAATCCTGTTTGACAGGATAACAATGAAAATAAAAGTGATTTTGAAAACTGATGAGTCCATTTTGCAGATGTTTATATTATTCGAGAAACTATGCAGATTGCATTCGTAAAATGCAGAAGGACTGCTTTAAAGACTTTACAGGAAACCAGATCTGTTCTATGAAACATGTCGGGTGTGTCCGAGGTTTGAAACGAAAGTGAAATGATTAGACACTGTACTAGTCACGATTTGCGCGTCTGTTTACTTTAAAGGAATCATTGGGACTGAAAATCAGTACGTGTATGCTAGATTCTAACTCGGCTGTATAATGGACCCTTATATGAGTTATTACGGATACCAAGAACCAAGAAGTAATGTACAGGAAAGGTAAGAACGAACAGATCACTCAGATATACTCGGGGTTTAGACAGAGCTCAGGCCAGCGAGGTAAAACTTATATGTTAACTTCGCAGTATTTTTGTTGAGCTCAAATAAACAGTGCAAATCAGTACATAAATAGTAATCAAATAATTAATATATTACGTAAAATATAATAGTAAATTTACAATTAGGTCAGAATTGTATCCATTTCTATATATAAACAAAAATACTGTTAAAAATACTGTTAAAAATAAACTTAATTTGTTTGGTTTTTGTTTGTTTTAATGTGTAGCTATAACGTATACCTAATTGATTCATTTAAACACTTTCATTCAGATCTGCTGGACAGCGTTACAATGGCTTGAGAAATCAAGGTGCAACCTGCTACCTGAACTCTGTACTGCAGTGTCTCTACATGACGGAAGACTTCCGCAAAGAAGTAGAAAAGTATGTTGCCTTTATTCTTTTAACCACCGTGTGGTTAACTGTGGTACTTTTATTTAGACTATAAAATGTATACTGACAAATCATTTTGGTTATTTTGAATTACCACATTTTAATATTGTCAAACATACAGTGGAACAAAAAAAAGTATTTGGTAAATGCATGAAGTTTACAACATTATTGAACAAAACGATGGCAAAGCAAGTGGTATTTATTTTAAAGCTAACACAAGCACACCCCTCAAGCAAAATGTTTCCCATAAATAGATTGCATGTTTTAAAAATATAATAATAATAATAATAATAATAATAATAATAATAATAATAATAATAATAATAATAATAATAATAGTTGGTCCATAGTTAGTGTGATGAACTATGCCACATGAAAGGAAGGTAATTTACTACATACAGGCACTAGAAATGAACTTGTTATAAGCTGGTCTAAAAGTAATTTCAAAATGATTAAGAGGAGGAAAGTAAGTTATAAGAAAGGTTCTATCATCATCTGTTCGCACAAAGAAGAAGAAATGGCGGACACAACCAGCAGATTCAAAACAGGAACAACGAGCATGGTTTTACAAGGAGAATAATATTGCAGAAACCATTCAACTGTCTCAAAAATAAATAAATAAAAAAAGCAAGGATGCAAAGAATATGCATACAAAGACAGCAGCTGAATCCAATCCAATCCACTTTATCTTTGTTGTATCTGAGGGTAGTATCTCTGTAAAAAAAAAAAAAAAAAAAAAAAAAAAAACAAAGGAAGAATTTCAACCAAGCATGAAGGTTACTATAAAGCACTGAGGTGGCAGTTGATGTTTCATTTTTTTAAAAGTTGGTGATCTTGTGTTCATTGATGGTAAAATTAACACACAGTAGAAGTGAACAGAAACATTTTGGATGCAAACTTGCTGAAGTCAGAATCAATGGCAGAAGTGAGTTTTTTTTCAGCAGGAAAGGGATCTAAAGCATACTAGCAAATGTTTCATAATAATATTCTGCAGACCCACTAAATTGGTTGAGCATGCAATGGAGATGAGATTGTTGGTGTTGGTGCTAGAGTAACTTGGAAGAAACTTCCAGCTGTTGCAGAAACTGGCTGATGCAATGCCCAGATGTTGTCACATTTTGTTTTGCGAAACAATAGATGGCAAACAAAATATTAAAACAACTGTGATCTTAATAACATAGCTATTTAATAACCAAATATTTTTTGTCGAAATATCTATAATACTATCTAAAATACTTTATATTTATATACATAATCTATTTTTATAGGAAATGATTAGATTGAAAAGTGTGCTTCGGTGTCTTTTAAGTGCCTTTTTAGTTTGATGTGTTTTCTAATGCAATGAAGTAAGTCTGGCTTAAAAGTCCAAATACTTTTTGGGGACACTATATATTATTGCTGAGAAACTGTCATCTTTATGTCTGTTCTTTGCATGTTAGTTTTGTACCAATTCAGATAAATTCTGATGAGGAACGTTTGGTGCAAGAATTGCAGAAGCTCTTTGTAAATATGAAAGAATGTGTTTGTTCAACTGAAGGTATAACTCAATGTTTGGGCATCACCAATGGTGAGTTATTTCATTTGGTACAACTAAAAGAAAAATTAAAACAGGAATTCTGAGTTCTACTTGACTCAGTTACCTTTGTCATGTTGTTATATTTTCAGTCTATAAAGAGGAGGATGTAGTAGAATACTATCAGAAAATTTTAAAAGCAATTGGGCCACAACTTTCCAAGGTAGAATCATTCTCTCAAATTCTTAAATCAGTTTGTTTTGCCTTCTTCCATAGACTTTCAACAGTATTTGGCAGTATTATATTTGACACAGTTGTGTTTTTCCAGGTATTTGAAGGGAAAATGAGCAACAAAACCAAATGTCTAAATGATCACATATTTGAAGAGAAGTGTCACTTTTTCACCATCCCTTTAGCCATAAAAGCTGAACACAGTGAGGTCTTCAATGTGGTAATCTTTCTTCTTTCTTTCTTTTTTTATTATATACAGTTGCTTAACATTGGTTATGAAAAACAAAGAGTTAGCAGGATTTTTTTCCTTTTATTTGCAGCTCAATGGATTAAACACTTTTTCTGAGCCAGTAAAGTTAGATGAAGACAACTGGCTATACTGTAAAGATTGTGGACAAAAAAATGAAACACAGACTGTGAGTATTTCACTGGATGACCAATGACACAAAATTAATGCTGTTAGTTAGCATACATAGCATGATATAGCATAAACACTTCTTTCATAATCTGACTATTCAATCCATAGTGGAATGAAATCGAGGAGTTTCCTACTATCCTGACTCTGTACCCAAAGAGGTTTTATTTTGACTACAATCAGATGAGGCCTGTGAAGAATCACTGTCCCATGGACTTTCCTCTGCACTTGCTGATAAGGGTATGGTTTATCCTTTTCCAGCCTACAACTAATTCTAAATGTACCGTACAGTGTGTTAACCATAAAATTATTTTACACAAACATCTGTACCACCTTTTTACTCACACATTTGTTTTCACAGAATAATGAATATGAGCTTTATGCAGTTATTAACCACATAGGAAGTGAATATGGAGGGCACTACAATGCTGTCATCAAATCCTTTGAGGATGACAAGTGGTACTGTTTTGATGACTCAGTCTCGATAGTCCTAAGGGTAATAAAGTTATATTATTTACTTGCTTTAATTTTCTGTTATGTATAGTATTTTAAATTTAGTGTTTTTCAGGATCCATCAAACTTTAAGGGCAGCATCAGGTGAGTACACTATAGCCGAGGTTTCACATCTTATTCATATAAAAACAAATAAACAAACAATAAATAAATGACTAAATAATAAATTGAATACATTATTTCCAGACTGTCCTTTGTGCTGTTTTTATTTTTGCAGTTCAATGAAGGCCTATTTGCTCATGTACAGAAGTAAGTAAGAAATTTCTGTATGTGTAGGCAGTAGTACACTTAAATATTAATCATAATGATAATGAATCATTATATTATTTTACTAGTGAAATACTCTGAGAAAGGGTGTGGGGGGCAAACACAGCAATGCAAAAAGATGTCCTCAGCTGAGAGTGGGGGCATAACAACATCCTCATCCAAGCAAAGGCACAGAGAAACGTCGGTCAAGAAAAGGGGCAGAGTGGCATCCTCAGCAAAACAAGGTGGTGGTGTGAAATTAATGTTGCACACATGCATTATCAGTGTAAATGGTGAAGCCCTTTGATTGGTTAATTGACCACTTCAGTTTGTTTTAAATGTTATATAGTTGAAGTTTAGAGTAGTTGGAGTTCTGACTGGTTGGGGTAGACTCTTTTTTTCCTGACAAAGGAAAAAAAGAACAAGGATAGCCATAGCATGGATGGAAAACTGGAAAGAGGAGAAATCCAGTGGAATTTGTGAATGAGTCATGAGTCCACCTTCACTGCTTTTCCCACATCTTGTTTTCCCCCACCAGCAGGATATAGTATCACATATCAAGATATATATAATATATGTATAGGTTTTAGGCAGGTAATGTAAAAATGCTATAAAAAATACAAGCGGCTGCAAAACAGCATCAATTCTTCTAGGTACACTTGTGCACAGTTTTTGAAGGAACTCGGCAGGTAAGTTGTTCCAAACATCTTGGAGAGCTAATCATAGATCTTCTGTGGATGTAGGCTGCCTCAAATCGTTCTGCATTTTCATGTAATCCCTGTCATTGGTTGTATGTTTGGGGTCGTCGTTATGCTGCAGAAAATATTTGAGGCCAATCAGACACCTCCCTGATGGTTCTGGTTCTATGTATTTCTCAGCATTTGCAGAAATGCAGCCCCAAACTTGCAAGGAACCTCCACCATGCTTCACTGTTGCCTTCAGACATTCATTATTGTACCACTATCCAGCCCTTCAGCAAATAACTTGCTACAGCCAAATCACAAACCTGCTACACATCAGTCCAGAGCACCTGTTGTTATTTTTCTGCACCCAGTTCCTATGTTTTTGTGCATAGTTGAGTCTCTTAGCCTTGTTTCCACATCGGAGGTCTGGCTTTTTGCCCACAATTCTCCCATGAAAATCACTTCTGAACAGACTTCTCCGGACAGTAGGGTGTACTTGGGTACCAGTGGTTTCTGCCAGTTCTTTGCTGATGGCACAGATAGACATCTTCCAGTGTCGAAGGGAAGTAAGCATGATGTGTCTTTCATTTGCTCCATTAAGTTTCCTTGGTTGACTGCTGTGTTTATGGTCCACAACATTGCCTGTTGCGCTTCTTCAAAATAGCTTGAACAGCACATCTTGAAACCCCAGCCTGCTTTGACATCTTTGCCTGGAAGAGACCTTGCTACTTTGTGACTTGTTGCTGTGCTCAGTCTTGCCATGGCGTATGACCTGTGACATGAAACTGTCCTCCACAACCTCACCTTAGTAACAGAGTTTGGCTGTTCCTCATCCAGTTTTAAGCTCCTACACAGCTGTTTCTGTTTCAGTTAATGACTTTTTTCCAACCTAAATATGAAATTAATGATAATTAGCACCTGCTTGGTATAACTGGTTAATCATACACCTGACTCTGATCCTAGAAAAGAGTTTTTGCAAGTGTAGAAAGTGTGCAAGTTTAAGAATTGATGGTGGTTTGAAGTCAAAAAGAAGTCACAACAAATATTAATTTGATTTAGAATTTTCTTCTATTTACTCACTTTGCATTTTGCAAATTGATTTTACATGTCATAAATTGATATTTTAAACGATTAAAATATATATTTTTTGAGGGAGTGGGGCACGGTGGCTTTGTGGTTAGGACGTTTGCCTCACACCTCCAGGGTTGGGGGTTCAGTTCCCGCCTCCGCCGTGTGTGTGGAGTTTGCATGTTCTCCCTGTGCCTCAGTGGGTTTTCTCCGGGTACTCCGGTTTCCTCCCCCGGTCCAAAGACATGCATCGTAGGTTGATTGGCATCACTAAATTGTCCGTAGTGTGCGTGTGTGTGTGTGCGCCCAGCAATGGGTTGGCACTCTGTCCAGGGTGTATGATGCCCAATGACGCCTGAGATGGGCACAGGCTCCCCATGACCCGAGAATAGCTCGGATAAGGGGTAGACGATGAATGAATGAAAAATATATATATTTTTGAAAGCATTCTTATATTACACCTGCCTAAATCTTTTGCACAGTACTGTATGTATGTGTATTAATTTTCAGATTATAAAAAGAAGTAGCACTGAAATGGTACACAACTGTACACAGCAAAATAATAATTATAGTGAAATAATTTGATGTAATAAAACAACAATTATGCATATGTCCATTTGAGACATGCACACTAACATTAAAAATATTCTTATTTTTACTAGTGAAATGTTCTCAGAAGGAGAAGCGACGAATGCGTAAAATCAAGGAATTATTAACTACTGTTATTAAATCCTTTGAGGATTCCAACTGCCACTGTTCTGATGACACAAAGGTAATAAAATTATATTATTTGCTTGCTTTAATTTTTTGCTGTGTGTGGTATTTTAATGTCATGTTTTCTGCCAGGGTGCAAAGAGCTCCTTCCAAATGTGAGTACACTATGGCTTCATATTATATCCTTACGTATATATATATATATATATATAAAATACATACTTTTGTGTTTCTGTTTATTTTTATTTCAGACTGACATTTGTGCTGTTTTTATTCATGTTTTATTGCAGTTCACAAAAATGGCAAGATGATTTAACATCCTCAGGCGAGCGAGGGCAGAAAGCAACATCCTCGGGCGATCGAGGGCAGAGAGCAACATCCTCGGGCGATCGAGGGCAGAGAGCAACATCCTCGGGCGAGCGAGGGCAGAGAGCAACATCCTTGGGCGCGCGAGGGCGCACAGCAACATCCTCAACCGAGCGAGGGAGCAGAACATCACACTCAGGTGAGCGAGAGCACAGAACATCACAATCAGGCGAGCGAGAGCACAAAGCTACATCCTCGGTCGAACGAGGGCGCAGAGCAACATCCTTGTGTGAGCGAGGGCGCAGAACATCACACTCAGGCGAGCGAGAGCACAAAGCTACACCCTCGGGTGAGCGAGGGCACAGAGCAACGTCCTCGGGCAAGCAAGGGCGCAGAGCAACATCCTCGACCGAGCGAGGGCACAGAACATCACACTCAGGCGAGCGAGGGCGCAGAACATCACACTCAGGCGAGCGAGAGCACAAAGCTACATCCTCGGGCGAGCGAGGGCGCAGAGCAACATCCTCGGTCGAGCGAGGGCGCAGAGCAACATCCTCAGATGAGCGAAGGTGTGAAGCAACATCCTCGGGTGAGGGAGAGCACAAAGCTACATCAGTGGGTGAGAGAGGGTTCAGTGCAACATCCTCGAGCAAGCGAAGGCACAGAGCATCACACTTGGACGAGCAAGGGCATACATGGACCTCCTCTGATAAGCAAGGGTGTGGAGCAGCGTCCTCAGCTGAATGGTATTACAATGCTCTCATCAAATCCTTTTTTAACATCATATTCATCAGAAAAAAATACATTTCAGTGTTTCTGTTTTTCAGACTGACCTTTGTGCTGTTTTTATTTTTACAGTTCACAAACACGGCAAGACGGCGTGACATCCTCCATAGATGCATTGTGCAAAGTGGTGTCTTCAGAGGATTTATGGCGGGGAGCAGCATCTTCAGCAGATCAAGGAGGTTTTGGAAGATTAGATGCTACAGGTTTTTTTTTTATTTATTAATGTCACACAATGTCCCACACATTTACATTTTCAGTGTAACTATAGAAGTTTTTTGATCGATTAATTGACCTGTTCAGTTTGTTCCAACTGTTATATAGTTAGCTTTCAGAGTAAGTGGCCTCCTAGGAGGTCATAATTAAAACATTAGTTGCATTCAAGTCACTTTGGTGAGCGCAAGATGGAGCTATAACTTAAGTAATACAAACACAACAAGGTTTTTCAGCTATACCTCTGCCAAATCAAGTGTGTTTTGCTTTTTTATATTTGTAAGAAATTTACAATTTACATATTATAACGTAATTGTAAAATGCTAGTGAACATAACAATTAGCTTGTTTTATTGTAGATAAGAAAAAAAAAAAAAACTGACTTGAAATTACCCCTTAGAGTGATTTCACATGCATTCAACTGCAATCTTTCCGGCATTACTTGCATACACCAACACACCGCAAGGAGGAGGAGCTTGCCACATTTCTGGTAAATTTCCTTGCTTTAGTCTTTGCTTAAAATACTCAGAAATTGCTCAGCAGATCTGTAGCTTCCACTTCAAGACTATGATTGGATGGATCCTAATACAAATACTAAATCAACAAAAATCATTATAATAATTATAGTTTTATAAGAAATCCTTAGAGGCGTTACACAGATGAGAAAATACACATACACACACACACACACACACCCCAATCTAATAACATTAAAACCTCCACCGTCTCCATGCCACACACCACAGCACACCTTCAGAGGTCAGACCTGGTTTGGTGGCACAAAAGGGACCTGCACAAGGTTAGGTAGATAATGTATACATAGTCTGAATCTTTGGCATTGAGGTGCATATAGATTAATTTGTATTATAATCACTATTTGAATTTGCTATTATTTTATACTCTAGTCTTTAAATAATCCAGAATGTTGCTTTTGTTTTTTTATTGTTAAGAAGAAATAGATGGGCAGCACCCCAGTGTGAAATCTACCTATGTGAGTCCTTTTTTTTACATACAGAAAGAAGTATTATATATCTATAATGGAATAAGCAAAAAAAAAACCTATAATTGCATAAAGTGGTTTACAATGATCTACCTTTCTAGAAATTATTCAAGTAAATAATGTCTGAAATAATGTTGTCACTACAGAATTAGTTAACACCTGCCAGAAAACAAACATATAAAGATTTTAGTATTTAGTAAATAGAAGTAAAATTGTAGTAATATGTGAAGGTGAGTGCAGCATGTAATAGAGTTCATGTGACAGGTTATGACGCGGGATCCAGAGGAGGGGAAGAAAAGCATGAACACTGTTCAAGAAGCTGGAGACAAATTGCTGGAGGTAGACCATCCAGCTCAGAGCACAATAGAGGCAAGACATCCCATCATCATCCCATCAACATCACCCTCACCATGTTCCGTTCACTGTACAGCAGCATATTAATTTTATAATTACGAGCATTTTTTTTAAAAGAAATTGTACAATAATATTTTGTCAGCAGAGCTTACTATTCCATAACAATCCACTTACAGAACACATTAATCCAAGTCAACATTATTCATAGGTTTATATTGATTCTTGGATTAAATCCATTTAAGTTACCAGTCAAATAAACTAATAAATATGTAGGGGAAATGGGTCTGTTTATACAGGAAGCACTAAAAAAGAAAGATAAATACAAAAATATGTGCTGCAATTTAAGTTAATCTTATAAAAATACTCTGTCTTATTCATTCAGTCTGATTAGATAATCAGTCTTACATAATCTCCAATTTTAGTTTAGAGTTTTAATTAGAAAATAGCTGTTTGTCTAGTTTCTCTTCTTGCAATATACAACGTAATAAGCACAACACAGTGAACAAGGTCAATTGAAATAGTATTTATTGAGATAAATTAGCTGTTTTTTAATTTAGGTTTAAGAAAAATAGAGGATAAAAATCTCCTGGACTGAAAACTTTGATCTGGAATGGTAGTTAATCCTATGTGAAAGCAAAATCATGGCTAATACATTCACACATATTTAATGTCTTGTTTTATTATTTTATTTATTTTCTTATGTTTAAGTCTCAGGAACACTACAGGGCTCTGGAAAACTTGAAGCAAGACAGTCACACCTTTATGAGCAGAAGCCAAGAGTCTGATATCTTCAGTGCAGAAAAGCACAAGCAGTCTGAGAGCACTTATAACAATGCCACACAGTATTACAACAACCTGCCCCAAACAGTGGAACAAGGTGACAATCTACTGGAACCATCAGTTTCAAGTTAATGTATTGCAATTTGCATGACATATTAGAATGCATTGTTTAATATTGGTATAAAAGAATTGTATCTTCTGAAAAAAAAAATATAGACAGAGAGACATGCAACCATGACAATCTAATCTTGCTGATCATAACACATACCCTATATATCAGTTTAGAGGTATTCAAACTGTCAGGTGTGCAAGGACTTGCAGGTGCCATGGAGGTGAGAAAGTAGTCTTATGTTTCCATAATGAAAATGGAAGATGAGCCTGAATGGAAGGAAGATTCTACATAATATAGAAATGCAGGTCAAACACATTTTTAGATCCCAAAAAGGACAAAAAAACTGACTTTTGGTCACTATAGTATTGATTGCCAGGGCAATTTCTCAAGAATGAGCTCACCTTGGAAATGGGGAGAGGCAAGTTTTTACCTGCCATCAGAATGTCATCTTATTTCTGCCTTTACATTTAGTTTAGTTTTTTAATTCCAAAAATAAAAAAAATAGATAGCATCATTCTGCCTGGTCACATTGTAATTTTGACTTGGCCATTTTCCATAAGTGAGATTGGCAACAGTTTTTATGTGGGGCAACAAAATTTGATCTCCTTACCACCTGTTTTAGTTTATTTTCATATTACAATTACAAAACAAAGGCACAATGCTATGTAGTGTCCTTTGATGAATGTCTAAATAAATTGACAGCAGGTGCACATGGGTTGTGCAGTACTGGAGTGAGATTAAGAGTAAGATTGCTGTGCAGTTTGGATTCTATGTTAATGGGAAACACTAACACCAAGAAGAGAACAAGAAAACCCTGTCACCATTTGATTCTCAGATATTCCTATTGGAATTAGCTTTAGGCCCCTTGGTGAAAAGGAAGCAAAGCTCCAAGATTTAGTTTACAGTATTAGTATTATGCCAGCGATCCCTCAATGTCTAGGGATGGCGGTGGGTCCTCACTGGCCACAGGTTCCCCAGCAGAAGAGTGCGCTGGCTTGAGGAGGGACACATGGAAGGTGTGGCATATGCGATACGATGCCGGGAGCCTGAGACGATACGCCACCGGGTTTACCTGGCGGATGGTCTTGAACAGCCCGATAAATTTGGGGCTGAGCTTCCGGCAGGGTAGCTTGAGGCGGAGGTTCCGGGTAGACAGCCACACCCTCTGGCCTACCTGATAGGCAGGGTGTGGATGACGATGTCGGTCAGCCTGAATCCTCTGCCTCCTTACTGCCCTCTGCAGACACACATGGGCCCGCTCCCAGACTTCCTGACTCTGCCTGTACCACTCCTCCACAGACGGGACGTCAAAGGGTTCCCCTGACCAAGGGAACAGAGGTGGCTGGTACCCCAGCATTCACTGGAACGGCGTCAGGCCCGTGGAGGAATGAGTGAGGGAGTTCTGGGTGTACTCGGCCCACGGTAGGAACTCACTCCACCTTTGTTGCTCCCTGCTGCAGTAGGACCTGAGGAACCTCCCGATCTCTTGATTGAGGTGCTCCGCCTGTTCGTTGGACTGGGGGTGGTGGCTAGAACTCAGGTTGACGGCTATGTCCAACCGGGCGCACAGCGAACCCCACACCCGTGAGGCGAACTGCGGACCCCGGTCTGAGACAATGTCCTCGGGCAGGCCTAAGTTCCGAAACACATGGCAGAACATAGCCTCCGCCGTCTGCATGGCTGTCGGTAGTCCCTTGAGGGGAACCAGCTTACACCCCTTAGAGAATCGATCCACCACCACCATAACTGCCGTAAAATCCTCTGAATCGAGTAAATCAGTAAGGAAGTCCACGGATAGGTGAGACCAAGGGCGTCGGAGAACTGGAAGTGGCACCAACAGACCCTCTGGGCGCTGGCGGCTGGTCCGTGCCTGAGCACACGTGGAGCACTGCCGAATGTACCTCTCCACGTCCGAGCCCAGAGAAGGCCACCAGAACTGGCGGCTGATGAGCTGCGTCGATCTGTGGGTCCCTGGGTGTCCCGAGCTGGGTACCTCGTGCACCCACTGCATTACCTGAGGACAGAACTGCTGTGGCACGAAGAGCTTGTGTGGCGGACAGCCGGTGGGAGGCGGCTCGTCGGCATGGGCCCGCCGAATCTCCTCGACGAGGTCCCACTGAACCGGCGCTAGCACAGCGGTAGCTGGCAGGATGAGGTCGGGTTGCCCTGATTCGTCGGGCGCCTCGAACTGCCTAGACAGGGCGTTCGCTTAGCCATTCTTGGACCCGGGGCAGTAGGATACCGTAAACATGAAGTGAGTGAAGAACAGGGCCCACCTGGCCTGTCTGGGGTTCAGGCATTTGGCTCCGCGTAGGTACTCCAGTTTGCGGTGATCGGTCAGGACCTGGAACGGGTGACGTGCTCCCTCCAGCCAGTGGTGCCATTCCTCCAGTGCTGCCTTAATTGCCAACAACTCCCGGTTGCCCACATCATAATTGGCCTCCGCGGCCGTGAGCCACCAGGAGTAGAAGGCACATGGATGAAGCTTCCCGGGTTCGCCATGTTGCTGGGAGAGCACCGTCCCAAGTCTGCTGCTGGAGGCGTCTACTTCCACTACGAATGGGTGATCGGGATCAGGGTGCCGCAGGATGGGGGCCGTGGTAAAGCAAGTTTTGAGCTACTGGAAGGCCGCCCTAGCCTGGTCCGTCCAGGTCAATTTCTTGGGTTTCCCCCTCAGCAGTGACGTCAGAGGGCCGGCCACCGAGCTGTAGCTCCGGATAACCCTCCGGTAGAAGTTAGCAAAGCCCAGAAAATGCTGCAGCTCCCGTACCATAGCAGGGGCAGGCCACTCAGTCACTGCCCGAACCTTGCCTACGTCCATCTCCACTCCTTGATGAGAGATCACGTAACCTAGGAAGGTCACCGTAGACCAGTGGAACTCGCATTTCTCCAGCTTCAGATAAAGACAGTGCCGCTGCAGCCTGGCGAGCACCTCCCGAACCTGACGTACATGATCCTCTATAGAGGCGGAATACACCAGTATATCGTCAATATAAGCAATGACATTCCTCCCTAGGAGGTCCTGAAAGACCCCATTGATCAGGGCCTGTAACACTGCGGGGGCGTTGGTGAGGCCAAAGGGCATCACACAGTACTCATAGTGCCCGTGCATCATGTGGAACGCGGTCTTCCACTCATCGCCCTCTCGAATACGTATCAGGTTGTAGGCACTCCGGAGGTCCAACTTGGTGAAGACCCTGGCCCCTTTTAGCTGCTCTAGTGCTGCAGGTACCAGGGGCAGGGGATAAGGGTACCGAACGGTGATCGCATTCAGCCCCGGTAGTCAATGCATGGGTGTAGGCCCCCATCCTTCTTTCTGACGAAGAAGAACCCCGCAGCTGCTGGTGACGTGGACGGCCGAATGTGGCCTGCTGCCAGGGCTCCCTCGATATAGTCCTCCATAGCTTTGGACTCCGGAAGCGACAGGGGGTAGATCCGACCCTTGGGGAGGGAGGTGTTTGGCAGCAGGTTGATGGCACAGTCCCATGGCACACCGGCCTGGTGTGCCGGTAGGCAGGCCACCCTCTCCTCACTAAAAACCTTCCTGAAGTCTGTATAGGGTTTGGGAAGATGCCCGTGCGCTACTAGGTTAGCCTTCTCAATAGAGGAAGTCTGGCAGGGCCTGGCCACCGGATCCCTGAGACACTCCCTCCACCAGCAGCCCGTCAATGAGGTTCACGGCCGCTCCAGAGTTGATTAGCGCTGGAACCCAAACACAACGGTCAGAGAAATGCAAAGACACTGGAACTGTAAGGCTAAAAAATAGGGGGCGACCACCCACCTGGGTAGATGAAGGCCTCTCCGGGCACCGAGGACTCAGGTGGCCGGAGGACCCGCAGTCGTAGCACCGCCTTATCTGCCCATGGGGTCAGTGTTCCTGCTCCGCCAACCTAGACCTCCCTAGCTGCATGGGCTCAGGGTCCCTCTCCCCTAGATCTGGGTAATCCATACGTATACAAGGGCAAGAGGTAGCTGAGGCTGAGGTCCCGGATCGATGCTGGCACCGCAGGTTGTCCAGCCGGATGGCTGTGGCCACGAACTGGGATAGCGAAGTGGCCTCCACGTGACATGCTAGTTCCGTCTGGAGAGCAGAGTTTAAACCAGCGCGAAACACGGCCCATAGCGCCGCATCGTTTCATCCAGACTGAGCCGCTAGGGTGCGGAACCAGATGGCATAGTCGGCGGCGGCCTCAGTGCCCTGACATAACTCCATGAGCTGGACCGAAATGTCCTTACCACCCGCGGGGTGCTCAAAGACCTCGCGAATCATTCCTGCGAAGGATGAAAATGAAGAACGCACCTGAGGGTCAGCATCCCACACAAGGGATGAGGCCCACTCAGGGGGCCCTACCCGACAGCAGTGATAGAAAGAATGCACATTTAGTGCCCTCTTCATTGTACATCCCCGGCTGGTGCGAGAAAAATACCTCGCACTGCCACAGAAACCCGTGACAGCGGTCCGCAGACCCATCAAACTTCTCTGGCAGCGCCAGCCGGGGTGACTCACCGCATGGTAGTGGCGCATCCCGCGGTGCGGTGGCGCTCATGCTGCGCAGTTGGTTATGCAGCGCCTCCACCTGATCTTGGTAGGAGCGTATGATCGCTCCCTGCCTCACTATAATCTCGCGCAGCTCTGCTGGATCCGTGATCGGCGAGGTATTCTGTAACGGCGTGCTGCCGGAGGCGGAAGTGGCCGGATCCATTCGCCGAGCTGGCGATAGGGGGAGAGCAGAAGATGTAGTCGGGGACAGGCGAAAAGACGGCAACGGGGAAGCAAACAACAAAACAAAGTAATCCAATAGCGTAATCCAAAAGCGAAAGTAAAAGTCCGATCCGAGGTCGATAATCCAAACAGTAGTTGTCAAAGGTAATCCAATAGAGTAGCAACGAGAAACAGTCCAGGTCAAACACGGTAGGCAGTCAGGGGTAGCACAACGCAAACGCTCAGTAGGTTCCATACAAAACAATACCTCGCGACGAGCAGGAAGTGCGCAGCGGTATTTAAGCCCACCGTGAACCGGAAGAGGCTCAAAACACAGGCAAGGGTTCCCTCTCGCGGTCGGTTCTCGGACGGGTCATGACAGGCAGAGTGGCATCCTAGGCAAAACAAGGTGGTGGTGTGAAATTAATGTTGCACACATGCATTATCAGTGTAAATCGGTTAATTGACCACTTCAGTTTGTTTTAAATGTTATATAGTTGAAGTTTAGAGTAGTTGGAGTTCTGACTGGTTGGGGTAGACTCTTTTTTTCCTGACAAAGGAAAAAAAGAACAAGGATAGCCATAGCATGGATGGAAAACTGGAAAGAGGAGAAATCCAGTGGAATTTGTGAATGAGTGATGAGTCCACCTTCAATGCCTTTGCCACATCTTGTTTTCCCCCACCAGCAGAATATAGTATCACATATCAAGATATGTATAATATATGTATAGGTTTTAGGCAAGTAATGTAAAAATGCTATAAAAAATGCAAGCAGCTGCAAAACAGCATCAATTCTTCTAGGTACACTTGTGCACAGTTTTTGAAGGAACTCGGCAGGTAAGGTGTTCCAAACATCTTGGAGAGCTAATCGCAGATCTTCTGTGGATGTAGGCTGCCTCAAATCGTTCTGTATTTTCATGTAATCCCTGTCAATGGTTGTATGTTTGGGGTCGTCGTTATGCTGCAGAAAATATTTGAGGCCAATCAGACACCTCCCTGATGGTTCTGCATGATAGATAAGCATCTGCATGTATTTCTCAACATTTCGAACACCATTATTCCTGTCCAAATCTAAATCTCCATTTGCAGAAATGCAGCCCCAAACTTGCAAGGAACCTCCACCATGCTTCACTGTTGCCTTCAGACATTCATTATTGTACCACTAGCCCTTCAGCAAATAACCTGCTACAGCCAAATATTTCAAATTTTCGCTCATCAGTCCAGAGCACCTGTTGCCATTTTTCTCCACCCAGTTCCTATGTTTTTGTGCATAGTTGAGTCTCTTAGCCTTGTTTCCACATCGGAGGTCTGACTTTTTGCCCACAATTCTCCCACGAAGACCACTTCTGAACAGACTTCTCCGGACAGTAGATGGGTGTACTTGGGTACCACTGGCTTCTGCCAGTTCTTTGCTGATGGCACAGCTAGATATCTTCCAGTGTCGAAGGGAAGTAAGCATGATGTGTCTTTCATTTGCTCCATTAAGTTTCCTTGGTTGACTGCTGTGTTTATGGTCCACAACATTGCCTGTTGCGCTTCTTCAAAATAGCTTGAACAGCACATCTTGAAACCCCAGCCTGCTTTGACATCTTTGCCTGGAAGAGACCTTGCTGATGCAGTACACCTACTTTGTGACTTGTTGCTGTGCTCAGTCTTGCCATGGCATATGTCCTGTGACATGAAACTGTCCTCCACAACCTCACCTTAGTAACAGAGTTTGGCTGTTCCTCACCCAGTTTAAGCTCCTACACAGCTGTTTCTGTTTCAGTTAATGACTGTTTTCCAACATACATATGAAATTAATGATAATTAGCACCTGCTTGGTATAACTGGTTAATCATACACCTGACTCTGATCCTAGAAAATCCCTGAGTTTTTGCAAGTGTAGAAAGTGTGCAAGTTTAAGAATTGATGCTGGTTTGAAGTCAAAAGGAAGTCACACCAAATATTGATTTGATTTAGAATTTTCTTCTATTTACTCACTTTGCATTTTGCAAATTGATTTTACATTTCATAAATTGATATTTTAAACTACTAAAATATATTTTTTGAGGGAGTGGGGCACGGTGGCTTTGTGGTTAGCACGTTTGCCTCACACCTCCAGGGTTGGGGGTTCGGTTCCCACCTTGGCCATGTGTGTGTGGAGTTTGCATGTTCTCCCCGTGCCTCAGTGGGTTTTCTCTGGGTACTCTGGTTTCCTCCCCCGGTCCAAAGACATGCATTGTAGGTTGATTGGCATCTCTAAATTGTCCGTAGTGTGCGTGTGTGTGCGCCCTGCGATGGGTTGGCACTCTGGCCAGGGTGTATCCTGCCTTGATGCCCAATGATGCCTGAGATAGGCACAGGCTCCCCGAGAGTAGATTGGATAAGCAGTAGACAATGAATGAATGTCCCACACATTTACATTTTCAGTGTAACTATAGAAGTTCTTTGATCGATTAATTGACCTGATCAGTTTGTTCCAACTGTTATATAGTTCTCAGAGTAAGTGGCCTCCTAGGAGGTCATAATTAAAACATTAGTTGCATTCAAGTCACTTTGGTGAGCGCAAGATGGAGCTATAACTTAAGTAATACAAACACAACAAGGTTTTTCAGCTATACCTCTGCCAAATCAAGTGTGTTTTGCTTTTTTATATTTGTAAGAAATTTACAATTTACATATTATAACGTAATTGTAAAATGCTAGTGAACTTAACAATTAGCTTGTTTTATTGTAGATAAAAAAATTTTTTAAAAAACTGACTTGAAATTACCCCTTAGAGTGCATTCACATGCATTCAACTGCAATCTTTCCGGCATTACTTGCATACACCAACACACCGCAAGGAGGAGGAGCTTGTCACATTTCTAGTAAATTTCCTTGCTTTAGTCTTTGCTTAAAATAAAATAAGATCTGTAGCTTCCACTTCAAGACTATGATTGGATTGGATCCTAATACAAATACTAAATCAACAAAAATCATTATAATAATTATAGTTTTATAAGAAATCCTTAGAGGCGTTACACAGATGAGAAAATACACATACACACACACACACACACCCCAATCTAATAACATTAAAACCTCCACCGTCTCCATGCCACACACCACAGCACACCTTCAGAGGTCAGACCTGGTTTGGTGGCACAAAAGGGACCTGCACAAGGTTAGGTAGATAATGTATACATAGTCTGAATCTTTGGCATTGAGGTGCATATAGATTAATTTGTATTATAATCACTATTTGAATTTGCTATTATTTTATACTCTAGTCTTTAAATAATCCAGAATGTTGCTTTTGTTTTTTTATTGTTAAGAAGAAATGGATGGGCAGCACCCCAGTGTGAAATCTACCTATGTGAGTCCATCACCCTCACCATGTTCTGTTCACTGTACAGCAGCATATTAATTTTATAATTACGAGCATTTTTTTAAAAAGAAATTGTACAATAATATTTTGTCAGCAGAGCTTACTATTCCATAACAATCCACTAACAGAACACATTAATCCAAGTCAACATTATTCATAGGTTTATATTGATTCTTGGATTAAATCCATTTAAGTTACCAGTCAAATAAACTAATAAATATGTAGGGGAAATGGGTCTGTTTATACAGGAAGCACTAAAAAAGAAAGATAAATACAAAAATATGTGCTGCAATTTAAGTTAATCTTATAAAAATACTCTGTCTTATTCATTCAGTCTGATTAGATAATCAGTCTTACATAATCTCCAATTTTAGTTTAGAGTTTTAATTAGAAAATAGCTGTTTGTCTAGTTTCTCTTCTTGCAATATACAAAGTAATAAGCACAACACAGTGAACAAGGTAAATTGAAATAGTATTTATTGAGATAAATTAGCTGTTTTTTAATTTAGGTTTAAGAAAAATAGAGGATAAAAATCACTTGGACTGAAAACTTTGATCAGGAATGGTAGTTAATCCTATGTGAAAGCAGAATCATGGCTAATACATTCACACATATTTAATGTCTTGTTTTATTATTTTATTTATTTTCTTATGTTTAAGTCTCAGGAACACCATAAGGCTCTGGAAAACTTGAAGCAAGACAGTCACACCTTTATGAGCAGAAGCCAAGAGTCTGATATCTTCAGTGCAGAAGAGTACAAGCAGTCTGAGAGCACTTATAACAATGCCACACAGTATTACAACAACCTGCCCCAAACAGTGGAACAAGGTGACAATCTACTGGAACCATCAGTTTCAAGTTAATGTATTGCAATTTGCATGACATATTAGAATGCATTGTTTAATATTGGTATAAGAGAATTGTTGTATCTTCGGAAAAAAGAAATGTAGACAGAGAGACATGCAACCATGACAATCTAATCTTGCTGAACATAACACATACCCTATATATCAGTTTAGAGGTATTCAAACTGTCAGGTGTGCAAGGACTTGCAGGTGCCATGGCGGTGAGAAAGTAGTCTTATGTTTCCATAATGAAAATGGAAGATGAGCCTGAATGGAAGGAAGATTCTACATAATATAGAAATGCAGGTCAAACACATTTTTAGATCCCAAAAAGGACAAAAAAACTGACTTTTGGTCACTATAGAATTGATTGCCAGGGCAGTTTCTCAAGAATGAGCTCACCTTGGAAATGGGGACAGGCAAGTTTTTACCTGCCATCAGAATGTCATCTTATTTCTGCCTTTACATTTAGTTTAGTTTTTTAATTCCAAAAATAAAAAAAATAGATAGCATCATTCTGCCTGGTCACATTGTAATTTTGACTTGGCCATTTACCATAAGTGAGATTGGCAACAGTTTTTATGTGGGGCAACAAAATTTGATCTCCTTACCACCTGTTTTAGTTTATTTTCATAATTCAGTGAACAGCTGACCAATTACAAAACAAAGGCACAATGCTGTGTAGTGTGTAGTGTGTGAATGTCTAAATAAACTGACAGCAGGTGCACATGGGTTGTGCAGTACTGGAGTGAGATTAAGAGTAAGATTGCTGTGCAATTTGGATTCTATGTTAATGGGACACACTAACACCAAGAAGAGAACACTTTGGAGAACATCAAGAAAACCCTGTCACCATTTGATTCTCAGATATTCCTATTGGAATTTGCTTTAAGCCCCTTGGTGAAAAGGAAGCAAAGTTCCAAGATTTAGTTTACAGTATTAGAATTGATAAATGGAAGATTTGGCAGAGACAGAGCAAAGTATGCAGCACTGTAGAGCATAATGAGATGTCTCCTCATTCATGTCTCATGACTAAGCTGCAGTAAAACAAAGAAATGCTTGTGGAAACCCATAAGGAGAGGACTTTAATAAGATTGTGATTGGCCCAGGATGGAAAGGAAGAAGTATGATGTATTGGCAGTACTTGGAGGATGAGAAGGTGAAGAAAAAACAAACTGAATCTCCATTAGATCCATTAAAGAGATTAAGCAGATGTCAGTGGAAAATAATGCATTATTTAAATGCACTGAGAAAATAATGCATTGAGGGAATGCAGAAGGTGGTGGGTGTTACAAATCAGATTGTTGGTGACAATAGTTGTTGTCAGGAGTAGCTGGACAGTTCCCTGCCAGGCCCGGGGAGGGCGCTGGCAGGAGAATCCTGGAAGCCTGTTTGTCTGTGTGATTTCCTGCCCATTGTTCTCCATCCTGATTGTGTCACCTGTCCCTTATTACCCTGTTGTGTTTCCCTATAAAAGGGATCCTGGTGTGCATGTGTGGCGTGGGTCAATGTTCTGTGTATCGCTGTCCCGTGGGTGTTATGTTAGGTTTGGGGTGATGTGTGTGAGTTTAGTTTATTGTACCACGGAGTCTTGTGTTATGTTTGTCTTTCCCCTGTATCGTGTTCATGTAAATAAAAACAGTGCTTCACTGAATCCTGCACTTGGGTCTGCGTTTTCACGGCGTGCTGGAGCACGCGGCACCACGGAGGTCCGGGTTCGAGCCCCGCATAGGGCGGCGGCGGCGGCCGGACGTGACAGTTGTGGTCAAAGTCAATATGTTGATGTTTTTATCACTTAAGCTTTTTATGTTACATTTTTCATTAAAAAAGTTCAGTTTAAACTGCAGTTAATGTTTTTTGGACTGTCTGCATAATTTGCTTTAACACATGAGACATGTATTATATTACCTATGCAGGAGAGCAGAATGAATCTGTGAGTAACAGTTATGTGACTCACATTATGAGACTAAGGCAGAGGCTTGAAAGAGTTGGGTCACATATCATCATCCGCTGCTGCAGTCAGCCAGTTGACACAGATCCGCCGAAAGCCTTTGTCCAGGAGACCACTGAGCAAAAGGTATGCTATTCTGTATGCTACTGGCCTTACTTTAATACTTTCAAATCTACTTACTGTAATACTTTTTAAAGATTTGTCAGTCTCATAAAACCCTTTTGATATCCCTAAGGCTGGTTATACTTGAAATATAACTTGAAAGTTTTTTAATACCTATAATATCCACAACTCAGCTTACAGCGGAATAAAAATGAATACTTCTAATTTTCATATTTAGTTGGCATGTAAGTTATTAAAAATTTAATAAATCTATTTCTCACTACTCTACACACAATACTTAACAATGTTTCTGTCTTGTGCACACTGTGCCCCTTTAAAAATAGCTAACTAACTTAACTTTTTTCACAGCACACATTTGAAGCAATAATTTTTAGGTTTAAAGTGCTGTTTGTCTGATCAAAACCTAATTCTAAAGATTTGTTGTTCATATGTTAATAAAAATCAGTTAATACAAGTCAGTTGTAACACCCTAAGGTTGTTTATGTCATAGTAAATCACTGCAAATACTTCAAAACAATACTTTGAACTTGAAAGAAAAATCCACTGTAAAATTTGGGGGGAAAATCTTAAAGAAAGAAAAATCTTAATCAAGGAAAAAACTGAACATTTGTACAGTGGGTAAAATATGTATTGAACACATCACCATTTTTCTCAGTAAATATATTTCTAAAGGTGCTATTGATATGAAATTGTCAACCCATGCAATCCACACATGAAATCAAACTATAGATGTCCATAAATTACGTGTAATAATGTGAAATGACAATGGGAAAAAGTATTGAACATGCTTACAGAAAATTAAAACTTGTGCAAAAGCCTTTGTTGGTAATGATAGCTTCAAGACGCCTCATGTATGGAGAAACTAGTTGCATGCATTGCTCAGGTGTGATTTTGGCCCATTGTTCCACGCAAACAGTCTTCAAATCTTGAAAGATCCGTGGGCCTCTTCTATGAACTCTGATCTTTAGTTCTTTCTATAGATTTTCATGGCTGGGCCATTCTACCAGCTTTATTTTCTTTCTCTGAAACTAATTGAGAGTTTCCTTGGCTGTGTGTTTGGGATCATTGTCTTGCGGAAATGTCCACCCTCGTTTCATCTTCATCATCCTGGTAGATGGCAGCAAATTTCTATCAACAATGTCTCGGTACATTTTTCCATTCATCCTTCCTTCAATTATATGAAGTTTGCCAGTACCGTATGCTGAAAAATACTGTTGGTATGGTGTTGGTATTTATCTTATGGTGATGTGCAGTGCCATTTGTCTTCCAAATAGGGTGTGTATTATGACATACAAAAAGTAAAATTTTGGTCTCATCTGACCAAACTAGTATTTTACAGGCTTGTCCAAATGTTCTGCAGCAAACTTTAAATGAGCTTCAACTTGCTTTTTCTTCAGCAATGGAGTCTTGCGTGGTGCGCAGTTGACTTATTGTTTTCTTTGAAATAATTGTACCTGCTAATTCCAGGTGTTTCTGAAGCTCTCCACAAGTGGTCCTTGGCTCTTGGACAACTCTTCTGATAATTCATTTCACTCATCTGTCAGAAATCTACCTGGTCATGGCTGGTCATGGAGAGAGCTCTTTGCTTTTACCAATCATGAGATGTTCCTTACGTGACACCTTGGTAATGAAACACCCTTTTTAGGCCATCAGTTGAGACTGAACCAGCTGATATTAATTTGCACTGACAAGAGGCAGGATTGCTTTCTAATTACTGATTGATTTCAGCTGGTGCCTTGGCTTTCCATGCCTTTTTGCACCTCCCTTTTTCATGTGTTCAATACTTTTTCCCTGTGTCATTTCACATAATTACACATAATTTATGAACATCAGTGGTTTGATTTCTTTGTATTCTTTGTAGATTACATGGGTTATTAACAACATCTGGTGAAAATTTCATGTCAATAGCACCTTTAGAAATATACTTACTGAGAAAAATGGTGACGTGTTCGATAATTATTTTACCCACTGTATATAATTCTAAACATTTGACCAGAACACAAACTCAGAAGAAAGATTCACAAGAAAAATCACAATTTAAATGAAAAACATTCATTTGTCAGTCTTAGTAATCTGAAAACCTTCAAATTTGATAACTTTATTGAATCATGATGATATGCAATATTAAACCATTCCATATCTTAATCATGCCACTCTTAATCCAGCATTATAGATAGAATAATGATCTCATTCTATACTCATTAACTTCTATACTTTCTTTTTCAAAACAGAACATTCAGGCTGTGTTGGAAGATATAAAGAAAGATTTAGATAAAGTGGTTAAGCAGAGTGAAGCAGCACTGACTTGTTCACAGCAGTCCACCTGGGCACGTATTCTCCGCTCAGAGATAGACATCACTATGAAGATGCTGGATCATGTTGATTCTCTCTTCTCTATCTACATGGACAAGTTAGTTATTATATTTTACTTGTTATCATTACACTCTTATTTCTCAGTGGAACAAACTTTGATATTATTTATTGGTTCATTTATTATTTATTAGTCATTTAATTATTGTTGATTGATTAATACATTCATTCACTCATTTTAAGTAGTAGAATTTTACAGCGCCTGCATTTAGCTTAATATGGAATTCATATGTTTTCTCATCTCTTTTTCAGGGTAAAGAGTATTGACTTGGGCATACATAGAACAGATGGTACTGGAGATGTTCTCAGGAAATTCGGGAACCAGCTGTATTATTTCCATGAAGTCCCTGCAAATGAGAAAGAGGTGGAGTCCAACAAAGCACAGCTAAAGGTGCAATATTAATATGTAATAGCTGACAAATTATATTTCTATAAACTCACATGCCTTGCAGAGAACAGTGATGTGCCTCATTTAAAAAGGCAGTGATTTATTGTTTTTGCTGTTCTTCTCCACTTGCAGACATGAGAAGCTCAAGACTCAGTAGACTCAGAGTGGCAGCTCAACTCAGACACCATCTCCTAACAATTTTTCATCTGACTAAATAGACCAATTGATTCTATGTTTATTTTGTGGTAACTCTTAAAAATGGGTCTAATGCTTTGTTGTAAGAATATATATAGAGAGAGATTCTGTTCAAAATGGAAAGTAATTAATTTAGATGTTACACAACAAATAAACTGTTTAGTAAATGACTGCAGTGTGATTTATTCATTATTTCACTTAATTCACACTATATTAAGTGTACACCCATGTAACCATGTTTATTTCATTTTCTGGAGGCTTTGACCTCCTTTGTCCATCAAGTAAATGTGTGTGTGTGTGTGTGTGTGTGTTTAAATCCCACTGCACACAGTCTACAGATGTGGCAGCATTCATGAAAGGGCTGAAATTTCACATGAGCTGATGATATGTGACTGAGGGAAATTCCACATACTTTTTGGATGATGTTTATTGTAAAAGGTGTGGCAAAGAAAAACAGAAAGTCACAGAGATTCTGTGCCTCTCCCAGACTATGGGAGTTTGGTGGCTCTTGATGTACTGAATCCAGCCTCAGTCAACTCCTTGTGAAGCTGCCCCATGTTCAAAAATTGGCTTTGCTTGACAATCCTCTCAAGGTAAGGGTCATTCCTGTTGCTTGTGCACCTTTCCTACCACACGTTGCCCTTACAGTCAACTTTTCATGAATATGCTTTGATACAGCATTCTGTGAACAGCCAGCAACGATCTTCTGTGGCTTACCAACCTTATGGAGCGTGTCAATGAGTGTCAAGTCAGCAGTCTTCCCCATGATTGTGGTAGTCTGCACTGAACCTGACTGGGAGATTTCTGGTATTTGTACTGCATTTAAAGGGATTTGCTCAAAGTGGAAATAAAATTTTCTAATGATTTGAGATTTGCTTTTTCAATGTTTTTGAGCTATAAGCCATAATTATCAACAAAATTCTTCTTATTTTGAAATGTGTTGTACATACTTGGTCATTCATTTTAAATAGTGTTAAACAGAATTCATTTAAGTTGAGAACAATGGATTCTACAGGTATGGCAGCATTCATGAAAGGATTGACATTTCACATGAGCTAATGATATGTGACTGAGGGAAATTCCACATGCTTATTAGGTGATATTTATTGTAAAACATGTGGCAAAGCAAAACAGAAAGTTACAGACTGGTAGGATCCTGGCAGTGTGCTGTGTCAGTAATTTTGATCAGGTCAGAAAGAAAATATATAATGTAGCAGGTATTTAATTTCACTATCATTAGCAATGATTATCATTATTAATGATTTGCTCATATATCTGAATTCCTGTCAGACATTTACCACTATTTGGTCATTTCTGCTTGCCAAAATTACTTATGAATACAGAGCTAGATAATAATTAGGTAAATGTTTAGAGGGTCTGCCAAACAAGCAAGAAATGTACGTCTTTTGTTTATTTGAGTAAAATGTGTAAATGGTTTGAATATAATTCTGCATGGCTAAGCAATTGTACAAATCAGAGTAAATTGGTGAATGGCATTGGTGGCTCAGTGATAGGTTTCTCGCCTACCATGTGGAAGGCCTGTGTTCAATGCCCAAACCCCAGCCACTGGATACAGTGCCGGTCCCAAGCCCGGAAAAAATGGGAGGGTTGCATCAGGAAGGGCATCTGGTGTAAGACCTGTGCCAAATTGTTGTGCGCACCAGTTGGTCTGCTGTGGTGACCCCGAACAGGGAGCAGTCGAAAGCAAAGTGTGAATTGGTGAATCTTTATTATTTCTGTAATTAGGATAATAAAAACAGTTTGGAAAAACAAATGAAAACAATTAATTTAACAATTTACTAATAACAATATTAAAAATTTTGCCTAAATAATTATACATTAACGTTATCACTGACAAAAAAAATATATGGGTTTAATAGGAAGTCCCACTGTGTAAAGACAGGGCCATGAACTAGATTTATCTTTTATAGTTAAGTATTAAAATTATTTTATATATATATATATATATTTATATATATATATATTTACATGCATTACCTAAGATTAAGAAAAAAATACAAGCAAAAAAAAAAAAGTTTTATTGGTGCTAATCAAAATTCTGCTATTATTAAACAAATGACAACAAAGACAAATACAACATAATTGTTTATATAACTTGAGGACAGTTGTCAAGACAGCTCATTTTGAATTTATACTTTGTTATTATATTGAATGAAAAGTATTAAGTTATGACCATAGAAACATTTAAAAAGACTGAAAACTGTGCCTTTTGGTATTATAATATGGCAAAATTTTAGACACCTACTTACTCCAGGTTGGAATGGATGTTTGCCGAGGTGCTACACCATTTGAGCATGGCCTGAAGTATGAGCTTGTTTTTAGGCATTCAGCCTTAAGCTTTAAGCAAGAAAAGCAGAATTCAACATTGCAGCGATTGCATATTATATTCTTACACCCTTTTGTATTATGCTCAACCAAGTTTCCACATGTAGGACAAGCTCGCAGTGAGGGACATTTTAGGTTTTGAACCGAAGGAAGGATTAAATCCTCACATTTTAACAGCTTCTCAAGTTTTGGGTTAACACAACCACTGTTGTCACACTTGTCTGAGCGAGGTGCTGGCCCTTTCCAGGTCTTCAGACACTGCCAGCAGAACTCATACCTCTTACCGCTATCAGCTGTACAGATGGTGCAACGTACACACAGATTGGTCAAATTCTGCCTCTCAATATATGAACTGCAACCAGGGCACTTAAACAAGAACAGAAACATAAGTATAATTATTTAATATTTAGATATAAATAACTCAAAATGCTATTACATATCTCTCAAATTAACTAATATCCTGGAGGGAGATCAGAATACACATGTGATTATTTGAAAAGGCAAAAGCTATTGTCAATTATAAATCTTAACCTTCAGCTTAATCGTAGTACCTGCAGATCTGTGAACATCTACCAAGCATTGTGTAAAACTCTACCTTTCCTCCTAGTTAACTTTCTATATTTTCCCATCTCTTGCCTCCAGTTCTTCTGGGAGTTTTTGATCTCTCAGAAGCTTTTGTTAAACTTGCCCTTGACTGCTATGACCACTATAGTGCCATACATTTACATAATTCATACCACTATCAAAGAATATCACTATGTATTATCTGTAAAGCACTTACTGAGTTGAATTCACAGTACTTAGCTGCTGCCAGTTCAGCCATAGTCTCTTCAAAGTGATTCTGCTCCTCTTCATTCAGTAAAGCAATCCTCCGCACATCTACGTACTTCCACTCGGCACCACACTTATTATTTGTTCCATTTTTTAGACCTGGACACAGGAACTTGTACTGGGCCTAGATGCATAAAACCAAGGTAAGGTTGTGCAAACTTAAAGATAAACTTATCTCTAGTGAAAGTGACGATATATTTTGTTTGTCACAAATAAGGTTCAATTTTCATTTTCATCATAATAATAATCAGGTAATTATTTTGTAATAATTTACATAGAAATACTTGTAGGAATTCAAATTCATCAAAATAATTTTCAATACTGTATATTTTATCTCCTAAAATGTTTTTATTGCTTTCATTTTCCTGTAGTCAATAAAATGCTGCTATAAATGTGCTATAAATAAAATCAGGGTTTCTAAACACTGTATTTCTGTGCAAAACATTATATTGATTATTTTGTTCCAGGTACCTCATTAATGGTCAGCAACAATGTAAAGACCCTTTAGCAAAGACCATTTTGAAAAAAGTATTAAACTGGGGTATTTGGTCATTAGAAAACAAACTAATTTGCATCATTATAAATATATCAGGCATAGCAGTTTTCTTCAGCAATGGCTTATTTGTAAGCTCGCCTGATCCAGAAGACTGCGACAGTAGGCCGTGAGGGATTCAGGTGTGACAGCATGGCCACAAGACATCTCTATCCTCTGAGTGTTGGGATCATCATCAAGGGCTAAGTGGATAAATGAAAGCACATAGGAGATGGTGCTAATATATATCATCAGAAACAAATCAATCACATGTTTATACACATACACACATACAGCTGGTGCCTCCGGTCCCTGTATGTACAGACTTCCTGAAACCAAGATTCATGTATACAACCATCTTGCAAATCTAAATAAAGGATTACATGTGACCTCACTTCTATTTGAAATAATTTAACAAGAGGAAATTATAAGCTCAAGAAGTGAAACCAATACTTAACACACATCTATGTATCTAATACCCAACTTTTCAAAATATACCGCTCTACAGAGTAATGATGATAATAGTTTAATCTTACTAATGTCATCCGGTCTATCAACAAATGTCAGGGTAATGTCATTAGGATCGTGGCGCTTTTCTTGTTCCATCTTTGTCAGATCACAGTCACTGATGCTCTGTTCCGTCCTTTCTAGTTTTACTTTTGTTTTCTTGGAAAGTCAAGACGGGTTGCAAAATGCAGGGCGGAGCCACTGGATCACATGCGCATACTGGTATTTGTGTGCAAAGTGTTTTATGACATGTCATATTATTAAAAGCACAGTGAAATATGTTGGTGCTGAGAGACGGAAATGCATTACTGCAATACTAGATTGAGGCTTTACGGAAAACCAGTTTTGTAACACGGAAGAAAAAGTAAATTTAGCCAAGACATAAAAAAAACAGAAAGCGAACACGATTTGTGGCTGTTCAGTTACAAACAAACAAAGAAAAAAAACAAAGTATGTGCTAGATACTAACAGACAAGGTAAGAACATTAAATCGGATGCCTATGCTATAGATTTCCTTTCACATGAACAAGGAGGACTAAATCTGTTCCAGCATTACAATGCCCCTGTGCACAACACAAGCTCCATGAAGTCATGGTTTGACAAGGTTCACTTTGCTGTCATAATAACTTGTAGAAAAGCTTTCTACTAAATTGTGGAGCATGGCTGTGGGGATTTGTGCTCATTCTCACAAGAGCATTAGTGAGGCCAGGCACTGATCAGGATCTGTTGAAGTTGCAGTCCATCCCCAAGGTGTTCAGTTGAGGGGTTGAGGTCAGGGCTCTGTACAGACCACATAAATTCTTCCATTTGTCCACACACATTTATGCGAACAGTTTAGAGTAAGCCTACATGGCTGTGATGATCAGGTGTCCACAAACATTTGAGCATATAGTGTAAATTATCATCATATTTTTCACAGTATCTTGAGTCACACGTTATACAAACATTTTGTTTGTTTAAATATAATTAAAGGGAATTATTTGCTGAAATCCAGCTTTATTTCCTTTTTTTTTTTTTTTTACTTTTGCAGTTAAAAGGATTGCAAGCTGTACCATGGACTACTTCAGAAATGCAAGCTAAAACCTTTTGAATGGTCCTCACAGTTCCCTCACTGGGAATATGTGTGTTAAGCTTGAAAAATTTCTACAACTAGAAAGCGTTTGCAGGGAATACTGGTTGAAAATGCATTCATCCAGAATAGAAGGGGAAAAAAAACAAAGTAATGATTAAGTAGCATATTACTTGATTGTGATTATGAGCATATTGCCTCAATTACTATTTTATTTGTTATATTTTTTCTGTTCAAGATATTAGCACAGTATCTCAAGAACAAGTGGCTTGATAAGCTATGCAATTTCTGATTCCTACAAGAATATTCCTCATTGCAGGGATAATTGAATATCTAACCCATTAATCTATAAACCCATTCATATGTCTTGAAATATTTTGGGCAGTGAGAAACACCCCAGTTCAAGGGATTGTCACTATGAAGCAAATTAATTGAATTCATCTATTGATGGTATAATGCCGAGCTTTATTAGGCTAACTGTATAACAAATCTGCATATGCACAAATGATTACACATGTGACTTCACATCCAAATGAATTAAGCTTGTACATGTACACCACCATTGCTTAAATAATACTTTTGTATACACAAGATTCTAGTTTGTGATCAATAAAAAAAATGAAGATCTAAAGATTTGAAGTCCTGAAATAAATGCTTATTTTTCATCACCATTCTATAAACACAAATCATTGTAGACAGTATGAAGTATGAAGTGTGTGCTTATCAGAACGAAACAGAAAGAATGTCCAGGCCAAATCAAAGGATAGACAAGGTCAAAGACAATGGTATAGACAAAAATGTAATAAACAAGTGGTATCACACAGTCAGGCCAGGACAGAGCATACCAAGATATATTCAAAATAGATCAACAATGTTAATAGTTTTCATCTGCACAGAATATGGACATACTGTTCATATTTATTATAAAACATAATGACAGAAAAAATGGCTTCAATTGTAACATTTATTTTAATAAGTGCTTAATTCTCAAATGTGTCAAAGCCCAGGAAACAGGTAGAATTTCTTGACAAGAGTAGTTCTGTCCAAACTTGGCATTTGAAAGGGAAAATCCACTTCCTTTGCTGCTTTTTCAAACCAGTAAGCAACCTATATTGGGAAACAGACAATTAGGTATGTGTTACTATATGCCTTAGTAGAGCTTTATGCAATATTTGTCATTTGTTGTTTAGATACAAACAACAAACATACATACCTTTCTGAACAGTTCCACTATGTCGTCCTCATGACACTGATCATTGAAGATTTTCACAAGGTTCTGGATAAAGACTGAACCAGAGCCAGTATTCCTCATGGATATAGTATCTGCAATGAAGATTTGAGTTAATATTTTCATGTAAAAGATACACATATGTCTTGTTGAAGGAAACTCCTCTTTATAAAAAGCTACAATAGCAGGATATAAAACCTGGTGTGCAGGATCTGAAGCAGGCAAAATCTTTCTCACGGTGTTGTTTTATTCCTTGTTTGGAACTTGGTATGCTATCACATACCCACACATGGCCAGCTTTATCTGAAAAATGTTCAGAAATTTCAAATGATGTAATTTTGTATGATAAATGGTGCTATGCTACTTTGAGTTTCTGTACCTCCTCTGCATGCCTGAATCAGGATGATTTTCGGCTTGTCTGTTAGTCCAGGGCAGTTCAAAGAGCCGAGGTAGTGGAAGATTTTGTCCACAGGGAAAACGTCTTCTTCATTTTTATCATAATTAATGCCATAAATCCCATCAGGTCCACCGTGGGACATTATGACAATAAATGTGCTGTCTGAATATCTGTGTTCACTGTGCTGTGAGAAGTCTCTCAAAGCAGCCTCCATTCCCTGTAGAGTTCCACAAAACAGACACTTAACTGCTCAGCATTATATCACTCTTATACCACAGGATGGAATTATGAATTCAGATTAGGCATTGATTTATTTTCTATAACAGCAGCTCTGACAGTACTTTGGCTACTAGGCAAATCTCAGGTTTATATTAAAGCACTTATTGTAATCCATTCTTCTTCTTCTTTCGGCTTTTCCCTTCAGGGGTCGCCACAGCGAATCATCTCTCTCCACCTATCCCTATCTTCTGCATCCTCAACACTTGCACCCACTAGCTTCATATCCTCATTAATTCCATCCATATACCTCCTCTTTGGCCTTCCTATTTGCCTCCTGCCTGGCAGCTCCATGTCCAACATTCTCCTACCAATATACTCACTCTCCCTCCTCTGAACATGTCCAAACCATCTTAATCTGGCCTCCCTAACTTTGTCCCCCAAACGTCCAACATGAGCTGTCCCTCTGATGTACTCGTTCCTAATCCTGTCCAACCTTGTCCATCTGATGTACTCGTTCCTAATCCTGTCCAACCTAATCCTGTAACTCCCAAACAGAACCTCAACATCTTCAGCTCTGCTACCTCTAGCTCTGCCTCCTGCTCTGTCTCTTCCTCAGTGACACTGTCTCTAAACCATACAGCATGGCCGGTCTCACCACTGTCCTGTACACCTTCCCCTTGATTCTCGCTGATATTTTCAGATCACACAGAACTCCCAACACCTTTCTCCACCCATTCCAACCTGCCTGCACTCGCTTCTTTACCTCTTTCCCACACTCTCCATTCCTCTGGACTGTTGACCCCAAGTACTTAAACTCCTGTACCTTCTTCACCTCTTCACCCTGTAACCTTACTGTTCCACTTCCCTCCCTTTCATTCACACACATGTACTCAGTCTTACTATGACTGACTTTCATTCCTCTTCTCTCCAGCGCAAACCTCCACCTCTCCAGGTTTTCCTCCACCTGCTCCCTGCTCTCACTACAGATCACAATGTCATCTGCAAACATCATTGTCCAAGGAGACTCCTGTCTGACCTCCTCTGACAACTGGTCCATCACCATAGCGAACAAGAAGGGGCTCAGAGCCGATCCCTGATGCAGTCCCACTTCCACTTTGAACTCCTCTGTCTGACCTACAGCACACCTCACCACTGTTCTGCTCCTCTCATACATGTCCTGCACCACTCTGACATACTTCTCCTGAAGCAAGCAAGATTTCTGGCTCTCACAGACCTGTAACTTCTTCTTTAAGAGGCTCCTCTGTCCTCCACTCGTTACCTGTATTAATGGCAGCTGTTTGAACTCGTTATCAGTATAAAAGACACCTGTCCACAACCTCAAACAGTCAGACTCCAAACTCCACTATGGCCAAGACCAAAGAGCTGTCAAAGGACACCAGAAACAAAATTGTAGACCTGCACCAGGCTGGAAAGACTGAATCTGCAATAGGTAAGCACCTTGGTGTGAAGAAATCAACTGTGGGAGCAATTATTAGAAAATGGAAGACATACAAGACCACTGATAATCTCCCTCGATCTGGGGCTCCACGCAAGATCTCACCCCATGGGGTCAAAATGATCACAAGAACGGTGAGCAAAAATCCCAGAACCACACGGGGGGACCTAGTGAATGACCTGCAGAGAGCTGGGACCAAAGTAACAAAGGCTACCATCAGTAACACACTACGCCGCCAGGGACTCAAATCCTGCAGTGCCAGACGTGTCCCCCTGCTTAAGCCAGTACATGTCCGGGCCCGTCTGAAGTTTGCTAGAGAGCATTTGGATGATCCAAAAGAGGATTGGGAGAATGTCATATGGTCAGATGAAACCAAAATAGAACTTTTTGGTAAAAAATCAACTTGTCGTGTTTGCAGGAGAAAGAATGCTGAGTTGCATACAAAGAACACCATACCTACTGTGAAGGTCCTGGAGTGGCCTAGCCAGTCTCCAGATCTCAATCCCATAGAAAATCTTTGGAGGGAGTTGAAAATCCATGTTGCCCAGCGACAGCCCCAAAACATCACTGCTCTAGAGGAGATCTGCATGGAGGGATGGGCCAAACTACCAGCAACAGTGTGAAAAACCTTGTGGCGACTTACAGAAAACGTTTGACCTCTGTCATTGCCAACAAAGGGTATATAACAAAGTATTGAGATGAACTTTTGTTATTGACCAAATACTTATTTTCCACCATAACTTGCAAATAAATTCTTTAAAAATCAGACAATGTGATTTTCTGGATTTTTTTTTCTCATTCTGTCTCTCATAGTTGAAGTGTACCTATGATGAAAATTACAGTCTTCTCTCATCTTTTTAAGTGGGAGAACTTGCACAATTGGTGGCTGACTAAATACTTTTTTGCCCCACTGTAAGTGTTAACCACAGCCATGTCCATCCTCTTAGCAAAGTCCACTACCATCTGTCCTTCAAGATACCTTTCCTTAACTCCAAATTTGCCCATCACCTCCTCATCACCAACATGTCCATTAAAATCTGCTCCTGTCACCACTCTCTCACCCGTGGGAATACTCTCCATCACCTCATCTAATTCACTTCAGAATCTTTCTTTCTAATCTAACTCACAACCTACCTGTGGGGCATAACCACTAACAACATTCAACATCACCCCTTCAATCTCTAACTTCAGACTCATCACCCTGTCTGACACTCTCTTCACCTCCAGAACATTCCTCACAAACTCCTCCTTCAGGACCACACCTACCCCATTTCTCTTACTATCCACACCATAATAAAACAGCTTGAATCCTGCTCCTATACTACGAGCCTTGCTACCCTTCCACCTGGTCTCCTGTACACACAGTATATCCACCTTCCTTCTCTCCATCATATCAGCCAGCTCTCTACCTTTCCCTGTCATAGTACCAACATTCAGAGTTCCTATTCTCAGTCCTACACTCTTACCTTTCCTCTTCTCTCTCTGTCTATGCACTCTCCTCCCTCCTCTACTTCTTTGACCAACTGTAGCCCAATTTCCACCAGTAGCCCAATTTTCACCAGCTGTAGGTCAACAGCGCCGATGGCAGGCATTGTTAACCCGGTCCTCGACCGATCCGGTATGAAATTCGTAATGACGATTCGCATGATTAAATTTGGCAATGTTTTATGCCGGATGCCCTTCCTGATGCAACCCTCTCTATTTATCCGGGCTTGGGACCGGCACAGAAGTCACTGGACTGTGACCCCCATGGCTAGATTATTGTAATCCACTATTGTATTGAAGGTAAATAAAGCATGGAACTCATGGTGGATACTCCATATAAACTATGTGGAATTATTCTGATGAGGCTTTCTGCAAGTAGAAGTTTATTTATATTTTGAAAGAAGCCTCCAGTGTCAGTGCTTTCTAACAGCCAGGGGTAAAGCTATAACTAAGTTTTCTGACACAAAAAGGCTTCAGGGATTTTCAATGAAATCAAAAGATGTTTTTTTTGTCTAATATCAAAAAATAAAAAAGACAGACAGGTCAGGAAACAAATGTGCATTGCTATTTTAATGGAAGAAATAACGTGAACTAGAATAATATTTAACTATGGCCTGATAAAAACATTTTCTTTAATTAACAAAATAATGCAAATCATTAACAATTTGCTGTGGTATAAGAAAAACTGATGGATTGCTGTTATAGGGGAATTAACCTGTTTACCTTTAACTGCATGCCTCATAGTGTTTTCTTCCCTACATAATGCATTGTCAATCATTTAGATTCTCCTGTATGTGCTTCTGGTTAATAATGCAGTTACTGGGAGGTGAATACATACTTAATCTACACTGTAAAAAATAAAACATTGACTCAGCTTATAATTTTAAAGCAACTTGCTGCACAGCTTTTCTGAGTTAACTCTTTTTTTGAGTTACAGTTAACTTATATTCCTTTGTTAAGTTGAATCCCTGATTTTAAAAATGTATTTGGATTTACTTAAGCAGGTACTTTGTTTTTATTCATTTATTCATTGTCTACCGCTTATCCAATCTATTCTCGGGTCACGGGGAGCCTGTGCCTCAGGCGTCATCGGGCATCAAGGCAGGATACACCCTGGACAGAGTACCAACCCATCGCAGGGCACACACACACACTCTCATTCAGTCACACTATCACATACTCATACAATGCATGTATTTGGACTGGGGGAGGGAACCCCCGAGGCATGGCAAACTCCACACACATGGCGGAGGCGGGAATCAAACCCCCAACCCTGGAGGTGTGAGGCAAACGTGCTAACCACCAAGCCACCATGCCCCCTTACTTTGTTTTTAATCAGAAATGCACCAATGTCTGAAACGTAACAGCGCGCATGCTCAAACTTCCAAACCAACTTTCGTGCATATCAACTTGCATTTTCAAGTCTGTTCAATAATTAAACCTTAGTTGACCCAGCGATTGTTTAATAAACTTCTTTTCACTGGTTCAGTCGGCTTTATCATGTTTTATTGTCCAGATTACTAACAAATAATCATTATGCAAACATTTTGCTAGTTAGTTTTTTTTACAGTGTAATGGTGCTTTAAATTTTACATAATCAGATATTTATTTTCTAAGCATACCTCTGCAGACAGGTCATTTAGTATGATTACATCATAATCCAAGGCTTCAAGCAGAGCCCTCATGCTCTCTTCATCCTTCTCTGCTCCGCGCCGATTAAATTCAGTTACTCTGAATTCAACATTGTTGATGATCAAAGCCAGTCTCTTTCTGTCATTGGATTTCTCCTTAGTTTGGTATATCTGGGTGAAAAAAAGGAAATGTAACACTACTTGTGCGATACACATTAATGTATACTTCATGATTAACGATTAAGGAGTTGAAAAGCACCTGTTCTGTCTGAAGCTTTTGAGTCTTGAATGCGGGCTGACACAATTTTAGCAAATCTTTTTTTTGAGAAGTCTGAAAAAATATTAAGAAAAAAAGAAAGTAGTATGGTTTACTATTTATGGTCCATTTTCACAATACTATGTCTTTTAGCATGAAATATCAAGAAGTTGCTTTCGGCTGCTCCCTGTTCGGGGTCGCCACAGCGGACCGACTGGTCCGCACAACAACTTGGCACAGGTTTTACGCCGGATGCCCTTCCTGCCGCAACCTTCCCATTTTTTCCGGGCTTGGGACTTTAGCATTAGATATCAAATTTGTAGAAATCCTAATGAAATATACACCGATAAGCCATAACATTATGACCCCCTGGCTGATATTGTGTTGGTCCTCCTTTTGCTGCCAAAACAGTCTGACCCGTCAAGGCATGGACTGCACTAGATCCCTGAAGGTGTGCTGTGGTATCTGGCACCAAGATGTTAGCAGCAGATCCTTTAAGTCCTATAAATTTAAGGTGGGGTCTCCATGGATCTGACTTGTTTGTCCAGCACATCCCACAGAGGCTCGGTTGGATTGAGATCTGGGGAATTTGGAGGCCAAGTCAACACCTCAAACTCATTGTTGTGCTCATCAAACCATTCCATTGCTTTGTGGCACGGCACATTATTCTGCTGAAAGAGGCCACAGCCATCAGGGAATACCATTTCCATGAAAGAGTGTACATCTGCAACAATGCTTAGGTAGGTGGTACGTGTCAAAGTAACATCAACATGGATGGCAGAACCCAAGGTTTCCCAGCAGAACATTGTCCAAAGCATGACACTGCCTCTGCCGACTTGCCTACTTCCCATAGTGCATCCTGGTGCTATGTGTTTCCCAGGTAAGCGACACACACGCAGCCGGCCATCCACGTGATTTAAAATAAAATGTGATTCATCAGACCAGGCCACCTTCTTCTATTGCTCCGTGGTCCAGTTCTGATGCTCACGTGCCCATTGTTGGCGCTTTCGGTGGTACACAGGGGTCAGCATGGGCACCCTGACTGGTCTGCAGCTATGCAGCCCCATATGCAACAAACTACGATGCAGTGTGTATTCTGACACCTTTCTATCAGAACCAGAATTAAATTCTTCAGCAATTTGAGCAACAGTAGCTTGTCTGTTGGACCTGATCAAACAGGCCAGAGTTCACTCCCCACATGCATGAACCTTGGCCACCCATGACCCTGTCACTGCTTCATCACTGTTCATTCCTTGGATCATGTTGACAGATACTGACCACTGCAGACTGGGTACATTTTTGCTTGCTGCCTAATATATCCCACCCACTAACAGGTGCCATGATGAGGAGATAATCATTGTTATTCACTTCACCTGTCAGTGCTCATAATATTATGGCTGTTTATTCTTCTATGAACAGTTATACCTCTGGCTTGTCGCAGTCACTGTGGCCACAGCGCACAGCAATTTGAACTGTTCCTTCCCATTTCCTCCTGCAGTTCCAGCAGAACTCATAGGAGTATCCCAGCCTGGCAGTGCATACAGTACAGTGGACACAGAGGTTCATCTTATCAGCTCTCTCCACATTGGACAGGCATCCTGGACACTGATATTGTTAAATTACAGACATTACAATCCTTTTTTAATCCACACCTATGTCATAAAAATATTTTAATTAATGTTTAGTGAAGTAGACAAACAGTATTTCTTACAGCCTTAAATTCACAAAATTTTGCTGCAGTTAGCTCTCCAAGTCTTGCTTCAAAGGATTCCTTCAGTGAGGGAGTTAGTGGGACTGCATGACACAAATCCTGATAAGAGAATCTTGTGCCACATATTCCCTTCTTGTACTCATCAAATCTTGGACAAGTGAGTTCAGTCTTCTTCTAAAATATAACAAGAATATGGGAGAAATTCTAGCACATATAGGTAAAGGTCTGCTATACAAATACACTATATTGCCAAAAGTTTTGGGACACCCCTCCTAATCATTGAATTCAGGTGTTGTTTTCCAGGGGTTGGAGTTGGGCTTGGCCCCTTAGTTCCAGTGAAAGGAACTCTTAATGCTTCAGCATACCAAGACATTTTGGACTATTTCATGCTCCCAACTTTGTGGGAACAGTTTGGGGATGACCCCTTCCTGTTCCAACATGACTGCACACCAGTGCACAAAGCAAGGTCCATAAAGACGTGGGTGAGGGAGTTTGGTGTGGAGGAACTTGACTGGCCTGCACAGAGTCCTGACCTCAACACGAAAGAACATCTTTGGGATGAATTAGAGTGGAGATTGCGAGCCAGGTCCTTCTCGTCCAACATCAGTGCCTGACCTCACAAATGCGCTTCTAGAGGAGTGGTCAAACATTCCCATAAACACACTCCTAAACCTTGTGTAAAGCCTTCCCAGAAGACTTTTGAAGCTGTTATAGCTGAAAGGGTGGGCCAACTCCATATTATATTCACGTGCATGTAAAGGCAGACATCCCAGTTTTGGCCTGGCTCATAGTCTCTGCTCTAATTCATCGCAAAGAATTTCTATCGGGTTGAGATCAGGACTCTGTGCAGGCCAGTCAAGTTCCTCCACACCAGACTCGCTCATCCATGTCTTTATGGATCTTGCTTTGTGCATTGGCGTGAAGTCATGTTGGAACAGGAAGGGGACATTCCCAAACTGTTCCCACAAAGTTGGGGGCATGAAATTGTCCAAAATGTCTTGGGATGCTGAAGCATTAAGCGTTCCTTTCCTTTCGCAAAATCCTTTCCTATATATATTTCCTTTGGCAATATAGTGTATAAAGGAAATCATGCTACCTTTTGTCAAGCATTCATTAGCATCACATTCAAGAATCTCACTGCACATTATTAATGTTTTGTTACTTCTATTATTATCTACAGTTGCATTCAATTTGCACATGTTAATGTTACTGCTGCTGCTATTACTATCTACAGTATTCAGTTTTTGCACATATTACAGTAATTTTGTTTTGCACATAAGTAAATATTTTTGCAACATAAGTCAACATTGTACACTTGCATATACAGATAACAGTCTATATTTCTATATTTACATAGTCTGTATCTCTAATTCTGATGCATAGTTTGATTTTTTATTATGTTTGTGTGTGTATTTATTTGTGTGCGTTTTATCTTATTTTTTACATAATTTTTGTACTTGTCTGGCATTCACTGTGGACAGCAAAGAAAGAAATTCATTGTACTGGGAAACTTGTTTCCTCACTGTGCCCATGACCATAAACACTTTGAATCTTGAAGAAATCTAAACATACATACCTGCTTTAGACAGTACTTGCACCATGAAATCAAGTAATTCGACGGCATTTGATGACCACAGGACAAAGCATCTTATTTAAGAAAACAATTTTAGTCCATTTAAATTTCATTTTTATTTTTGCATAGCACAGTGAAGGTCATCTCTTTGTGCTGATATTAATTGTGTGTAAAGAGCACTCACTTGTTTGTCCAGGCAAGACCTCAGACTTCCCTCTCTTTCCACCAATTGATATTCCTGCATTATTTGAGAAATAAATTATTTTTAGAAATGTGTTTGGTGGGAATCACACGATGTCACAAAAATCAGGTCAGAAACAAAACAGTTGGTGTCCAAATTATAATAATGATTAATTCAAACATGTAATCTGATCGACTGTATTTAAGGTACAGGAAGTTAATTATACAAAAAAGCTTCAATCAGGTTACTCTCTGGGGGAAACAAGAGAGTTCACTAGTGTTCCCAAGTAAAAACCCTTTAGAAAGTGTACAAAAATCAATTGAAGTGCCCTTTTTTAATGAATGCATGATAAGGAAGATGTTTATTTCGACCGGATGCCATTCACTTTCAGTTTTGATTTTGTTTCTATATATACTTGGTAGCTGTTTAATTATTCATTTCTAATTTAATCTGTAGCATGTAGCCATAATAAATTTGTTAATCAAGGATTAGGAAACCAAGAAGTACTTAGTAATTTGACAGCAAACTTACCTAGGTTTTGGAAAAAGGTTATAGGTGCAGCATCTTCCGAGTCTCTGTCCTCTTCTTTCGGCGTTGACATTTTTTGATAGAAGTCTTATTTTCACCACTTCCAACCACTTCGTAAATATTACAATAGTAAATATGTATATATGTATATTTCTATTAGATACAACGATTAAAATATCACTATTTCACACCTTTGACCTGGCAGGAGCGACTAGAAGATGACGGGAAGTTCTTCGCGTCTGTGCGAAACGCGATTTGTCCTCCTATGCTCGCCGTCCGACTTCGAGATTTTATTACACTTTTCTAATATGGCTGCGCTCAGAGGCAAAATAGTCCCTTGTCGTCTAACGACTTGTTTCTTTAAACAAACGAATGCGGCCAGTATTTCCACGTTACCCGCTACATGGACACGGAACGGGGTTTGTTATTTTGAATACGTGATTGTTTGTAATTAGTTTTTATTTTGTCTGTTTTTTATGTATTTGAAAGGACTCGGTGATGCACGCATGTGTAGCTAGCTCGTTTCAAAGTCATCGGCTGAATCCCCAAAGATTCTCTGCTCCCTGTTTTTGTGCACTGCGTAGTGTAGTACATACTGACTTCTGCACTGTGGGTAGTACACTATACAGACTAAGGAGAGCTGTTTGTATTACAGCCGTAGTCCGACACTTTAACTAGCTAGCATAATAATAATCGCACGTACTTTAATCTTGCTGGTTGCTCCATGTACGTACCTCGTGTACTTGGACAAAATATGTTATTATCCTTATTTAGACATATTTGGCTCATGTAAATATATTAGCTATAGCTAACTTGCTAACGTGCATCTTTAAGACCTAAGATTAGGGTATTACTTCAGTCTAGCTCAGTTAAATGAGAAAAGCCAAGCTAAAAATGTAAATATTTATGCAAGAGAAAGCATTTAAATAGTGTGTGAGTGAGTGAGAGACCAATCCTGAATCAGATGTAACATTCACTTTGGCAAAAGTAATATTTAGGTAACGGTTGAGTAAACATTATTTATCTGTCTATCTATTATTTGTCTATCTGTTCCAGTACACACTGTGATTTTAGCTTGGCGGTCCAAAAGCTTTAATAGGGCATTTCTAATCCTAATGCTCGTTGTACGAGACATAATTTGTTTTAATCTACACCGAGTTTCCACCGAAATCATCAAAGATTAGTTTGTAGAAATGACAGACTATCATATTCAACAATCTCTCTTCCAGTTAAAAACACTTGTGAAATTGGCCTGTATTTCACATTTAGCTCACAATAATCATAAACATTCATGCTTTTGCTTATCTATAAGTTTAATCAATACAATGTTTTATTCTCACAGGCAGTGAATGCAGTCCATTAGCTTCAAATCCTTATTGAAATGAGCAAACCGAGGAACCTGGAATTTAACCTACATCCACAGTATATGAAGCAATACTTGTGTAGTTGTATAGGCATAGTATGAACTGCAAAAAACATATGGTTATGCTTAAAACACTTTGGAGGTTATATTTGTGGAACTTTTTTTGGTTTTGTTTCTGGTGTAGTAAAAGCCTCCATTCAAAGTATAGCTTTGGTTCAAGAATTTCCCTAAATATAGTAAATTTATCTATCTATCTCTTTGCTATTCCTCAGTGTAGTGTTTTCTGAGCATTTAGTCATATGTCATGTGCCCTACATTAACTGGATTAACCCTTTTTTTTTTTTATCCCCTCACCCTCCTCTGTCAGTATGCTGTGCACAGATCACATCTTCGCACAATTAAAGGAAGTGGAGGGTTGTTTGTTCAGCCTCTGCTGGGACATCACAATTATGGACGGTTATACTTGGTCAGTGCCATGGCAGTCCACCAAAATAACTCGCAGGTACATTGTCCAGTAAATCTGTCCTTGTTTATGTATGTAGATCCAGATCTAAACCACAAAAAAGAAATGCTGACATTGGGTCATTTTCTTTTGATTTGTGCAGATTTTCTGAAAGATTAATACTTAACTGGGTTAATACTTAACTGCTTTCAGACAACATCAGGAACTGTACCTGCTACCAGTTCAACAGAAGATATCCCAGTATCTGCTCCAGAAACAGCTGCAGAAGCTGGTTTAGTATCTGCTCCACAAACTGCTGCAGAATCTGCTCAAATACTTGCCTCAGAATCTGTTCCAGTAGCTGCTCCTTTATCTGCTTCAGCTTTGGATACTGCTCCTGATCTGACCCCAGTAATCACACAGCCAGTCACTGAAGCCCCTGTCCTGGCAATGGATGTTCTGCAGGGTGCAGGAGCAGAGCTCAGCCTGTCAGAATTGGGTCTAGGAAGCTATACACCTGTAGGCCTGATTCAGAACTTGTTGGAATTTATGCATGTCAGCATTGGACTGCCCTGGTGGGGTGCTATTGTTGCAGGTAAGTTTTTTGTTTTTTTTTCGGGACCTAAAGTAAATGCTATTATGCAGCTTTTTTGCTGAAAAATATTAAGGATACAGATTTATTATTTTTTCATACTACTTTTTACACAAGATACTGATTTAGGGACAACTCTAAACCTTTTATACACAATGTATTTTACTAAATTGCAGTGTAGCAAATTATTATCTTGGTGTTGAATATTCTCTTAATAGTAATTTCAACAGAAGCATTGACTATTTGGTTGTTGTTACGTCTTGTGTGCAGGTACTATCATAGCTCGCTGTGCAGTGTTCCCAGTCATCGTAAAGGGCCAGAGAGAGGCAGCTAAGCTGAACAATGTTCTACCAGAGATGACCAAGCTCACCAATCGCATGAATGAGGCCAAGCAGAGTGGCAACAAGTTTGAATGTCAGTATTTGATGCGTTTATTCCACTATATAACTTGTTCTGTTTTTACATCGTCTTACTGTCTTCCTTCGTACCACTTGCTACACTCTTAAGATTTATGCTTCTAGGCATCCTTATTATTCCTAACTCTTAAATGTGGTTTTGTCTTTGATTAGTTTACTAGTCACATCACCAGTTGCTCCCATCTCTTCTCTAGTTACCAGAATCCTTTACTATGTTTTGCATTTATATGACTGTAGAATCTAGCATTCATTTGTATTCTTTTCAACAAACGATATGTATTTATTTGTTTTCTTCTTTCAGTCTCAAAGGCATATTCTGACATGATGTTGTTCCAGAAGAAACATGATGTTAACCCACTCCGTGGGTTCCTGGTGCCTTTGGTGCAGGTCAGTATTGAATCCCAAGTGCTTATTGTAAACAGCATGCCATGGCATCTTTTTAAAATGTTATCATCCTTTTCTTTTTAGGCACCAGTTTTTATTTCATTCTTCATTGCCTTGCGCAAGATGGCCTACGCCCCTGTGCCCAGCATGCAGACTGGTGGATTGTGGTGGTTTACAGACTTAACTGCAGCAGATCCATTTTACATCCTTCCAATTGCTGTCACAGGGACCATGTTTGCCATCCTGGAGGTACAAGCAGCTGTTCTTATAATTTACGTAAATGGTTTGGATGTGTAGCTGATTCTACATATTTGATATGTTAATTTCATATCTGAGACCCTCCTCCTCCTCCTCTGAATCAATTTTTCAAACTTTTAGTTAGGAGCAGAGTCTGGTGTAGACAACCCCAACCTAAAAGCAATGAAGACTGTCTTCAGAATTATGCCATTTATCATCCTACCAATGACCATCAACTTCCCTACAGTGAGAATTACTTAATTTTCTTTTTCTCTACTTTTTCCAACATGCATGTCCTCTCCTATGGGTGTAACTCTGTCTGTGTATTTTCTCTTCCAGGCAGTGTTTACATACTGGATGACCTCAAATCTCTTTTCACTGGGTCAGGTAGCCCTGCTGAGGCATCCTGCAGTGAGAGAGAAGCTTAGAATCCCAGCGCGCATCACTCACCCCACCTCAGCTCTGCCTGCCAATGATGGTTTTATTGATAGTGTCAGGAAAGGTACAGTATTGCACATTTTGAATGTGTTTTTGTTCTTGTCCTGTTTCTCTCTCATTTAAATGTATATTATTTTCTGTCAGTGTTTTTTTTTTTGTGTGTTTTTTCCTCTTCATTTTACATTTGACTTTCTTTCCTCTTTAACATTTCTGTAATGTATAGAGATGTGTAGTGGGGAAAAAACTGCCACCTAAACGCAATACTAAACAAATTAGTTGAGATTGTTAGCTCTCCAACAGTAGTTATTTCTCTTTAATATGCTAGTTAATAATGTGCTAGTTAATAATATACTGGTGTAGTGGTGTCATGCAAGATTCCCTTTCTTTTGAACTGGGTTTAATTCTCAGCTGGTGCAGGTGTGTGCTTTTTATGGGGCAAGATAAGGCTTTTTAATGGTAGCTCAAGAGGTTAAGGCTCTGGGTCGTTGACCGGAAGAGTAAGTTGCTACCGTTGGGCCCTTGAGCAAGGCCCGCAACTCGCCCTGCTCTAGGGTGCTGCATCATGGCTCTGACCTCAACCCCCAAAGGTGGAATATGCACAGGAAGAATTTCACTGTGCAGTAATGTGTATATGTGGCAAATAAAGATGACTTAACTTAATTTTAGACAAAATATTATAGTCATGCTATTTAAAAAAACAAGCTCAGAAATCAGAATATAGCCATAGCACTTGTTAGTGCTTATTATTATTATTATTATTATTATTATTATTATTATTATTATTATTATTATTATTGTTGTTAATATAACAAATCTACTGTGAAAATCAGTAGGCAACATCAACATAACATCAGGCAAATTTATGTAACCAAAACCTTTAGCCAGGTAATCTAGCAAGCACATTAACATGTACTGTACCATAATGTTTAATAATTCATTCTAGTAGCCAGAGATGTTTAGCTTGTTATGATTAACATTTTATGGAAAGCATTAATATTGCTTAAACATCCTGAAGTGTAAAAGCAATATCTTTTCTATAGGCATTGCATTCATGAACTCAATAATGTCACTGTAAAAGCCTATTTTTGCATGTCAAGCTACTTCTATAATTGCTTGTGCAATGCATGTCCTGTTTTTCTCATATTAATGTGCGTCTCATAGGCTGGAAGAACGCACAACTTGCTCATCAGCTACAGGAAAGAGAGAGGAGGATTAAGGATCACCTTGAGATTGCGGCTAAAGGTGAGCTTTTTATATGGTGTGTGTTTGTTTTTTTGTTTTTTTGTTTTTTGATTATTTTTATATTTCTAATTCCTAATTTTTTAGGTCCACTGAGGCAGACCTTTACCCAAAATCCCTTGCAGCAGAGATCTGCATCCATGTCAACAGAGAATTCATCCAGGCCCAAGCAAGTACAGCAAGGGGGTGGGAAGAAGAGGCCCTGGGAGGAAACGATTGGTTGAAACTTAGCTACCAGATAATTTTTACATAAATTTGTATATATTTATTCAGGAGGGGAAATAATAAGCATAAAGTGATCACTCTAAATGTTAACTCATTAAAGAGGAAACACTGGATAACAGCTGATTGTTGTTTGGCCTTTTTTTGCTGTAGGGGTCAGTTAAAGGTACAAACAGAGACATAATTAGAAGAACTTTTATTTAAAAGCCATTGCACATAAATAAATCTGAAGCGTTAATACAAATCATATCTTCTTTTAATGGCAGGATTTGCATTTGCATCTTTTTAGTTTTTTAGCCCTATTTCACATTTGAATACTGCTGTTTGAAAAACTGACCAAAATAACCCAATACTTACAGTGCTGGCACATATTTTAGTGAATAAAATAAGTTGAATTTCATATTCCATTAAAGAAGTATAAAGTGTGTCCCAAAATATCCTATAGGGTTACCAAAATATTCACCACATTGTACTTTGATTATATGTTATTTTAAAATTGTTTTTTAAAATTAAACTTTGATTTCACATTTAGTAAATGTTGTGAATAAATCACAATTAGAAGTGTTACTCTTTGGTGGAAACATGAAATTTCATCAAGCATGTTAAGGACACTGGTTTAAGTGTGAAATCCTTCGTAGTCTATTTGTGTCTAATGTTTAAAAAAAAAAAGCTCACAATACCTTTAGCTTCCCTTAAGCAAAATTTACATTTTAGCTCCTAAGTTACGAGCGCAGATTATTTTGTTCTGTTAAAATCCTTGAGAATATTATGAAGATATCAAATCTTTGGCAGTATTTTGAACATATTGATATATTGACAACTGTAAAGAATATTATCTAAATCTGTCATAATCCTGTATCACTATGTTGTGTATTGCTCTGTTATTGTAGTGTTATCATTGCTATTGTTCTAATTGCTATTGTTGTTTCCCTTGTGGGTTTATATACTCCCACTTTCAAATATAAAACCACAGACCTTTTTGGAGCCGTCTGTCCTACATTTAGGACATGGACATAAAGTCCTGAGAACTTTAGGGGGGGGGCGGAGTGGGACTATACAAGTCAACATATACTATTTATAATAGGAAATTAACATTTATTTTTCCCCACAGTGAATGTGTGTTTTTTTGCATAAATGCATCTGCATTGTATCTGCATAAAACAGTTGCTGCATCAGTCAAATGGCCTACGTCATGGGGAAATCTCTGTACCATAAAGCCATGTCTCTGAGTCCCATTCTACTGCATTTTTCCTTCATCTGTGTCCATCTCAGTAAGCACACAAAAGCAAACCTTCTGAATCAGCAAGCCGGATGATGCTGAAAATAAGAAAACAAAGCATATGTTTAAGTAAAAAGTGTTATTTATTAAACACATTAGCCTGTTTTAGTGATAAATGCAGCAGTTAAGTCTTACCAATAAATTTGCGAAGCCACAGTGGCCTACGGGAGGCTGGTGTATAACAGCACAGAAAGTAGACAGGGACTCCTGATAGGGCGATTGCGATGCCAATCAAAGAGTTGATGGTGTCACTATAGAGTGGGACCACCACAAGAAAGACGGTGCAGAGGCAGAAAACAATCGGGTAGACAATACTGAGCTGTGAAATTGAAGGAGAGAACAGGACAGGTATAAAATCTCAGGAATAAATCAACACAAGAGTTGTAATTATTTGAAAATAATCAGCAGTGAGGTGGTGTGAAGAGGAATTATTATTACCACCTCAAAGTTCCTAATAACTACACTTCCCTAATGTTTAATTCCTCTTAGACCCCAACAGTATCCTACACATTAATTATCTTTAATTAATTACTGACTCAGTTAGCACGTTTGCCTCACACCTCTAGGGTTGGGGGTTGGATTCCCGCCTCCACCATGTGTGTGTGGAGTTTGCATGTTCTACCCGTGCCTCGGGTACTCCGGTTTCCTCCCCCGGTCCAAAGACATGCATTGTAGGTTGATTGGCATCTCTAAATTGTCCGTAGTGTGTGTGATTGCTTGAATGAATGAGAGTGTGTGTGTGTGCCCTGCGATGGGTTGGCACTCCGTCCAGGGTGTATCCTGCCTTGATGCCCAATGACGCCTGAGATAGGCACAGGCTCCCCGTGACCCGAGTATACAGTGGATAAGCAGTAGACAATGAATAATTACTGACTCAAGCATTTAACTGTTTGTAGTTACAGTTAACATTGCATACCATCCGCCAAAGTTAGTTCGTCTTATGCCAACTTTAAAGAGTCGTTCCCCCATCAGCCTCTCTTCTTTTCTCACTTTTGAAGTTAAAAAGACAAAAAGCTTTCCCATGGTAAATAACTTAAAGAAACAGCTTTACCTCTAACTGTTACAAAGTGCTGGCACAAGCAAGACACCTTCTATAAATACTAAATAAACATCAAGGTTCATATGAAAATTTGTATGATTTCATTGATTAATTAACATTTTTATTTCCTTTTCGGGGGGCATGGTGGCTTAGTGGTTAGCACGTTTGCCTCACACCTCCAGGGTTGGGGGTTCGATTCCCGCCTCTGCCATGTGTGTGGAGTTTGCATGTTCTCCCCGTGCCTCGGGGGTTTCCTCCGGGTACTCTGGTTTCCTCCCCCAATCCAAAGACATTCATGGTAGGTTGATTGGCATCTCTAAATTGTCTGTTGTGTGTGTGTGTGTGTGTGCCCTGCGATGGGTTGGCACTCCGTCCAGGGTGTAGCCTGCCTTGATGCCCAATGACGCCTGAGATAGGCACAGGCTCCCCGTGACCCGAGAATAGTTCGGATAAGCAGTAGACAATGAATGAATGAATTTCCTTATCAGAAATAGATTAAATCAAAGTATGTACAATACAAATTTAAGTTACTCCAGAGAGGAAAACATTATAGTGAGCACCTCCATATAAACCTATACCTTTTTACAGTTGGAACAACTCAGATTCAAGAATTCATCAGAGGTGTAACAGCACAATCTACAGGAAGAAAAAAACGGTTAGATGCTATGCATACCTTCAGTGGGCGCGGTCTGTCTGGCTGTTTCCAACGTAGGTATAGCTGACCCAGGATGGACAGACCAACAAAGAACCAGTAGCTGAAACTGTAGTAGTTGATCAGCTTAAAGATGTCCTCCACACACAGGTACACCAAAGCCATGGCACCCTGTCAGTCAGTAAAACACAGCACAAAGCTTTTACTCAAACACACATAGATTCATTCAGAATGCCTTGAGTAATAGTCTCCTTACAGATTAATACAGGAAAAATCACAATGACAGAATAATGACCAGACAAACTGACATACTGTGAGTGTGACGTGTGAGGGTGCATTAATAGCTAGGTACATGCAAACACAAACTCTCTCATTCTCATTCTTTATCTGTTCACTTTAAACACTTATACACTAAGACAGTGGTGTTTAAAAGAGACTGACATTGAAGAGCAGGGCGGGGATAGGGGTGAAACGGCTAACGTGAATCATGCACAGGTAGTCAGGCAGGTGGCCCTCTCTGGAGCCCACGAAGAACAGCCTGGAGAATGATATGCACATATGAATCATCAGACACAATGACATGGGATGATAGTGCCACAATACATGATAATCATACAGAGATACTTTTGCACAATATTCACCTTGAGGCAGCCAAGATAGACGCATTTAATCCTCCAAAGCAGGACAATGCGACAGCGAGTGGGATTGTCCAGTTAAATATCCCAAATACTTGATCTGCAAATGTCTAGAAATTTCAATTCATATCAGTTGATGATAAACAGGACATTTTTCCACATCATGAATCATATCAGTGGTTATTAACTGTTTGCTATGTTAAGCTGTATGTTTCTCACAATGTAGTAATGCACTAAAATTGCAACATGTGCAACAAAAAACCTAAAATGCTGTTCCAATAACAGCATTAATAAATTTATTCATTCATTGTTAATAACTGATTAACCCTGGTCTGAGGCATCTGAAGCCTATCCTGGCAACTGTGCGCATAAGGTAGGAATAAATATAAATTTAAATGTAATAAATAATACATTTCCTAACCATACCTAGAGTCTGACTTTTTAAACAGGAAGATGTCTATACCCATGATCCTCCCCCTTCCTGCTCATGACTTAACAGTTGAGAATCACTGCATTATATTATACTTTTAATCTATGAGGGCAGTTCCAATGGGAGCACTCACCACAGCTACAGCATCACTGTCCAGAATAGCAGGGATCGGCAGAACAGTATAGTAGGCCACATTGGTCAAGATATAGATCACTGTGACGATGGGCATGGAGATGGCAATGGACAGTGGCAGGTTCCTGTATTACACAAATTTACCCACCAGGGGGCAACAGGGGTTGTTGATATGGTTTCAGTGGCATCTATTGGATACAAACAAAAAACGAAGCTATAACCCTTTTTAGGAGGACTTAAGCCTGCCTTTCCAAGTCCAATTCTTTATCACTTTAAGCATCTGAAATACTGACCTGGTAGCATAATGCACGCAGTGTGGTTCTTGAACCCAGTTTATGGGTGAATGGGTTTGTTAAAGAGGACCTCAGATAAAATGATTAACTTAGGAACCCCAGCAAGAGCATATGATCAGCAGACTGTCACATGCCTGATGCTTATTCAAAGCTCAGTCAGCTAACCACTGAAACATGATGGCACATCCTCTCTTTCTATACATTTTTTATACACCAAAAGCTACATCCTTCTTTCAATTCCATTGTTCTGCTTTTACATTTGTTTTGGCAGAGAAATTCTGTATAAATACTATAACCTCTTTTCTTGTTTGTATCGTATTAACCAAGAGTTTTTAACCAGTGATTAAAGCTTGGCCTTCATTCAAAAGACATTTTGATCTAAACAAAGGGTGTCCAATCTTATCCCAGAAAGAGCTGGTGTGGGAGCAGGTTTTCATTCCAACTAAGCAGAAGCTACACCTGAGTCTAATGAAAGCAAAGATCAACTGAATAAACAGGTGGAAGTGTGGCTCCTGCTTAACTGGGATGAAAACCTGCTCCCACACTGACCCTAAGACTGGATACCTCTGATCTAAACCATTCCTTTATTATTGCTCATTCCTAGATGCATGAGACAAGCTATACATTTTTAAGTAATTTATGAAGACTTGACAAAATGAAGATCAAATGATTTTGAAGACGTGAAAGATTGAGTATAGAGTTTAATTCTCCTCACCTCTCAGGGTTTTTGATCTCCTCAGTGACAAAATTGAGGGTGTCCCAGCCAGAGTAAGAGAACAGCGCTGAATACAGAGCCAGAGCCACATCACCAGGGTCCTGTGATGAGCCTTCAAACAGACCCTCGAAATTTTGTGTGTAGCCTGAAATAAATACACAAATTAGTATTAATGTTTGTACTGAGTGCAATTCAATAATAAAAGGTAGTAAATAATGAGAGGATAATTTCCCTACCCTGGAATATCTTGACAAGGCCTGTGATGATAACAGCAATGAGAGCGATGACTTTAGCATAGGTGAAAAAGTCCTGTACACGAGTCCCCCATTTCACATAGGCACAGTTCACAAAGGTCAGCAAACCTGAAGATTATTATATAGCTGTTGTGAATGCTTATTAAACAATTTCTTTTATAAGAATAATGTAGAAAAAAAAATATATCGAATCAGAAATTCAGCTCCGTCAAATACCATTTGGTATTTTAAAAAGTTTTAGAAAGTGTTTTTAGATTTTAAAAAGTCATCTTATATGGACAGAAATCACACTGTAAGAATAATACAATTATATTTTACAAAACTGTATAATTTGTCAGTAATTGTCTGAAAAATGAATTTTTTTTATCTTTTAAATGTTTACGAAAGGACATGAATATTATTTCAGTACTATTCATTTTTAACATAATATTTCCTTTTTTTTTTATTATTCTTTCTTTTCAGTTTTTGTCTTTGATATATGTATATCATCTTTAAATGGGTCAGTGTCACAAGCTGCTGTCTGACGCATTGTATATTGGTTCTCTGGTATTCTCTGACCCTGGGGCTAATATATACTGAATGTGTGTGTGTGTGTGTGTGTGTGTGTGTGTGTGTGTGTGTGGTGTGTCTGTGTGTGTCTGTGTGTGTGTGTCTGTGTGTGTGTCTGTGTCTCTCTGTGTGTGTGTGTGTGTGTGTGTGTGTGTGTGTGTGTGTGTGTGTGTGTGTGTGTGTGTGTGTGTGTGTGTGTGTGTGTGTGTGTGTGTGTGGTGTGCCTGAGTATGTATTTTTTATTAGGTAGTTGGCTTGGGCTAAGGAAGTGGACCCGCTGACATCAGCAATCCTGCTGGTTTTTCAGTGAGTGAAAAATGGTTAGCGCAGCACTAACAGATAGAGAAATGCTGTATGTCTATTGGTGTGGTGGATGTGTTCTACATGAGTTTACAAAAAACAAATATATACCAAGTAGGATATCTTTTCTGGGAACAGACAACAGGTATTATGATTCTCAGCTTACTGAGAATCAGATTTACTTTACATTGTTTTTTCCCTCAGTGCCCACTGGCTTTTTGAGCCCTAAAGAATTCAATATTCTGCCCTAAAGTTCAGCAAAAACAAAATAGTGGAAAGTTTAAACAAGCTGAAAGTGTTCTTACTGGTGGATATTTCGAAATTGGAAGACCCTTGAGCCATGGCCTGCTGAACTACTGAGAAACAGATAATATACAAGACAAATGTATAAAATATCTTTCACTATCTCTCTCTTTCTCTCTCTCCCTCTCTCTCTCTCTCTCTTTCTATGGAGGTGAACCTTCCCTCTGTCCTTCAAGATAAAACTACACTATATCTATTTTCTATCTCCTTCTTTTGAACTGCATCTTATCTCTCTTCACTGTTATCAGTGTTTATTCCCATAAGTGCATGCAAAAGTTCCATCTAATGAGTCAATCACATGTTCTAGTCTTCCATATTAATGGTTACTTAGGTATGACTAACACACAGACATAATATATCCTCCATTTCCATCCCAGCTCCAAGCTTATTCAACAACAGCTATGTATGTGTGTGTGTGTGTGTGTGTGTGTGTGTGTGTGTGTGTGTGTGTGTGTGTGTGTGTGTGTGTGTGTGTGTGTGTGTGTGTGTGTGTGTGTGTGTGTGTGTGTGTGTGTGTGTGTGTGTGTGTGTGTGTGAGTGTGTACGTGCGCATGCCTGTGTGTGTGCGTGTACGTGCGCATGCATGTGTGTGTGTGTGTGAGAGAGAGGGAGAGGGAGAGAGAGAGAGAGAGAAACATGCTAGGGATCACTCCACTTTGTTTTGTTCGCATTCCCAATTTCCTTTCTGTGCTGAGCTATCATTAGGGCAAGGTTCAGAGTCTTAATGCGTGGAGGACTTTACCTTCCAGCTATCAGCACATTCACATCCTTAAAACAACCGCTTATCTGTGTGTTTGTGTGTGTAGGGGGGGGGGGGGGTTACTGGATGTTCTGTTCTGGCTGTCAGTCACAAAGCCACATAAAGCCACACCATTTGTCCTCAGGTACTGTACACTGTTCAAGTTCGTGCATAACTATAAAAATATTTTTACAAATTTCACAAAAACAAATTCTACCAGTCTTTATTAATTGCATGATATTCGATATTACGTGAGAATCATGTGAGTTTGGAAAGTAGTCATATGTCAGCTGTCAACTAAAGTAAAATGCACATGACGTAATTCCTTCCATCTCGTTTCCTTTCCACTTACATGCTCATTCAACTTCCTCTCTTCCTGTCTACATCTTGTTACATCCACATACAAGAATAACTCTTTCATTGTAGCCAAAATAATAAGCTGATTTGGATGCAGTATGCAAATATTTTGTCCGGTAAGCTGGCTTTACACTGCTGAAAGACTCATTGACTTAAAACTCACATAAATACAAGCTTTGTCTTTACTCTCCCTCGGGTTCTGCTGTTCCTCTTTCTCCTTCTCCTAGTATGCTTTTCCATTGGGTTGATCAATCATCACGTTTTTTCACTACCCTTTTATGTACATCTTCCTCTTCCACAACTTTCAAGAGCATAGATACATTTACATTTGCAACACTTACTCATTTGCAAATGTTCTCCATCCAAAACAACTTGCAATTCAGCAGAGCAAATGAAGGTTATATATGTCAAGTGACTATAGTGACCTAAAAAGTTTAGAAACTCCTGACTCACGTTATTCTGCATGGGATACATTGACAAATAGACAGCCACAAGCACACATGGGATCAAACACATACACACAGTGTGTCTACTTACATATGCATGCTGCAGCTAACAAGCGATTGGCCACATAAGGTGCAATACATGTAGGGAAGATAGGCTGCACCATGTAGTTGGAAAAGGTGATAGCTATCACAGCCTGACTGGTGGGCTCAATGATGAGGAGTGATGTCCACAGACGAATGAAGGCCAAGAAACCTCCAAACGCTTCCAGGATGTAGGCATAACTGGCTCCAGACTTGGTAATTGTGGTTCCCAATTCGGCATAGCATAGAGCCCCGAACACAGAGAAAATTCCACCAATTGTCCACACTATCAATGATAAACCATAGGAAGCACTATAAATCAGCACACCCTTAGGTGAGACAAAGATGCCTGAGCCAATCATGTTCCCCACAATTAGGCAGACACCATTGACCAGGGAGATCTCTTTCTTCAGTTTCATTGACTCCTGAGAGCCACTTCCCTTCAGGTTACCATTGGTAACGTCTGGGGATGATTCTTCTGTCGATGCAGGACTATACGTGGCCATTTTGTAAAGAAATTGGTAGAAAGGAGGATGACTTTGATGATGACTAGATTGCCAGTGAGTTTTATAAAATTCAAATGTTTCAGTTCAATGTCCAAATGTTTTAGTGAGATTATGTCCAAGTTAGCCGTCTTGAAGTAGCATCTGATAAGAAAGATTTTATTTAGTATTATATTAGTATTCAACAGGACACACAGACACATGAACACACATAAAACCTTACAATAAAGGCCTTGGTCCACAGGCATACTTGTTATTTGATCTTGCAGATGGCTATTAGGGAGCCATTAGTGGCCTGGCTAAATGGCTTTTTTCCCAGTGAGTAAACAAATGAGAGAGATGCTAAAGGAAGAAGAGAATAATATCTACCCTTCACCTTATTTAACAGTGTTGTGCTTCAAGTACAGTTACATTGTGTGACAGTTTAGACATATTGCTCAGTCTGCTAGAGTATTTATCATCAGTGAGGAACGGCAGATCATTTAGCAAATCATGATTAACAGGTTTGTCTAAACTCTTGTGGCATTAAATAATCAAATTTTACTTGTTCCCATACAAGCACCAAGACAAATATGATGTTTTTAAATTAGCAAGTTTTACTGACAAGAACAATTATACGTTCACAAAGATTTACATATAATAAAATTATATTATAAAATATTGATTAAATATAATCAAATCCATGTTGCCTTCACCACTGTACGAATTTGAATATTCTGAGAACAATGAATCATTTTAATATTATTTCTAAAAAAAACAAACAAACAAAAAAGGTGGACCATTAATAGTTAATAGACATTTGGTTAAACTCTAACTTCTAAGAAAGATATTGCCAATGACTTCCTAATCAGTTTATACATGATATGGCTTAACCATTTTAAGAAGGACATGATTTCACTTCATTATATAAAGACTAATGTTGTGAATTTTAACTGAATAACATGTAATGAACCAGAAATCTTCTTTTCCCACACCACACCATACCATATGCTCACCTTACACTGTAATTTCCAAAACACTGAAGCACATATACTGTTTAAACATCTAAATATCATTTCTTAAAAATAATCTTACAATTTGTAGTACATATATTATGTTTTGTATGTGAAAACATAGGAAAGAAAGGAAGAAAGAAATGCATTACACAGAAGGAGGTGAACAGGTGAGGCATCTAGGAAAAGGGGAGAGAACTGCTGCTTCAGGATATCTTATAGACCTGAGTGAGGGCAAGGTCCAGACAACAGTGATAAGATCTGTTATATACTAGGTATAAAACAGATTATTAAGTAATTTAAGATTACATTCTGTACAGAACATAGCTTAATGAAAATGTTGATGAAAATGTTAATAAACAAATCTGACTTGTTAGAAGGAGGGATATGGGCTATAAATGAAAACAATACTATAGGTTAAGAGGAAAATACCCAGAGTATTGTATTTGACTTTATATTTGTTATTAAAATTGTCAGTTGATATTGATTAATCCTTAGTTTATCCTAGTGTTCGTTCATAATCCACAATTTTGCTTTCACTTTGTCCCTCACGTTTATATAATCATCCTAAACAGGTGAAAGAGATACAGTTTGGTCCTAGAATTATCCTATCTCATCGTACTCCTCTCCTGAGAAATATTTATATTTAAAAAAAAAAAATGGCAGTGGTGTTTCCCATGGAAACGTTCACCTACCTTATATAACGGGACGGTAATGCGCTAGGCTCGTTACTCGGTGAATCAGCACTGCTTATTTCCGCTCTGCTCATTCACGTTAGCTAAGAAGAGTGACAGCGATAGAAAAGCCATTTTGAGGAGTTAATAAGAGTCAGCCTTGGGTCCTTTGCTCCTGTTCTGTACAGTCTCTCTCTCTCTCTCTCTCACATACACACACACACACACACACACACAATCGCTCGCTCAAGCAGCTGCTGAAGGCTGATCAGCTGATAGACTTCTGCTTTCTCCGGTGACATGACACACCTAAGGTGTCTCATTTAATTTTGAGGCTAGACGGGATACAAATTAGCACCCTACTTAACATAGGGGGTTTAGTTATGTTCAGAGCGTTTGTTAGTGAATATTAGGCTAATCAGCAGGAAATGAAGCTGAGTCGAATGCTGTTATAGCCTACATGCTTTGTCGGAAGTCTGTGAAGTCACACGTACATACACTGATCAGGCATAACATTATGACCACCTGCCTAATATATTGTGTGTTGGTCCCCCTTTTGCTGCCAAAAAACAACCCTGACCCGTCATGCACTGTGTATTCTGACACCTTTCTATCAGAACCAGCATTAACTTCTTCAGCAATCTGAGCAACAGTAGCTCATCTGTTGGACCACACGGGCCAGCCTTCACTCCCCATGTGCATCAATGAGCCTTGGCCGCCCATGACCCTGTCACTGGTTCACCACTGTTCCTTCCTACTGACCACTGCAGACCGGGAACACCCCACAAGAGCTGCAGTTTTGGAGATGCTCTGATCCAGTGGTCTAGCCATCACAATTTGGCCCTTGTCAAACTCGCTCAAATCCTTACACTTGCCCATTTTTCCTGTTTTTAACACATCAACTTTGAGAACAAACTGTTCACTTGCTGCCTAATATATCCCACCCACTAACAGGTGCCATGATGAGGAGATTATCAGTGTTATTCACTTCACCTCTCAGTGCTCATAATGTTATGCCTGATCGGTGTATATTAATACACTAATACATATACAAAATTGACAGAAACACTTACAGAGAAAAAAGTGTACATTGACTTCAAGAAAATATTGTGGTGGGAAATAAAATAAAGTGAAAACTGAAAAGCTGCCTTCCACTCAAACATACTGAGCTATTAAATAAGTTTCCTAAGGCAATTATCATATTTGTTTATAACAGTGGGGCTTCTAATATTATAGTAAGCCCACTGTTAGGAATAAATATGAGAATTGCCTTAGGAAACTTATTTAATAGCTCAGCATGTTTTCCCTGAATGTACACTTATCAAAGCCAGCAGTTTGCAAAGGAGAATGAATAACCGTAAAATACAAAGCATTGCTTTTCACTCAGTAACATTAAACAGTAAGGCAGAGTAAGGCATCACATTTTTGACAGTGCACCTGCTGCTCCCACCCGTGGACTGAACCTGCTACTGCACATTAGTGGTATTATTGCTGAAGCAGTTACCAAAATAGTTTTATAATGTAGAATCTTCTTGGTATGTTACACATAAAGTTCATTCATTCATTCATTCATTCATTCATTCATTCATTCATTCATTCATGTATTTGTTAGTCTGTTTGTTTATTAGATATTATATGCCATAGATTAACTAAATTATTTTAATAAATAATAAAGATTTAATAAATTAGGTCAAAATAGTTTTGCAAACATTGCAAAATGTTTTAAATAGGGATCATAATAATTACAGCAGTTTTTTTTTCAATAAGCTATTTTACATAAAATAATAAAATAATGTTTAAATGAGCTACTTCACATAGACAAAATAATAACTGAATTTACACAAATGAACCCATTCAAAAGCTTACATACACTTGATTCTTTGTACTGTGTATTGTTACCTGTTTGATAATCAGTTCGATAGTTTTTATGTTTTGTGATATTTGTTCATGAGCTCCTTGTTTGTCCTGTTTCTCCAGAAAAATCCTCAAGGTCCTGAACATTCTTTGCTTTTTAAGCATCATCTGCATATTTGACCCCTTCCCAATATTGGCTATATGAGTTTGAGATCCATCTATTCACACAAATGTTTTGTTGACAATTGAGACTCATACACAACTATTACAAAAAGAGCCAACATTCATTGATGCTCAAGAAGGCAACATGATATATTAAGGTGTTAGGGGATATAAAATTCTGAATAGGATCATCAGAATGAACTATTTTTTTTGTCCTCCAGGGACCACGTAAATACATTATGTAGCTTTTGTAGGGTGGTATTAATAAAAAAAAAAAAAAAAGATCGTTATACAAAATAGGATTCAAATTTTATACCCCCAGGCTCTTTGTATCATGTTGCATTCTTGAGCATCAGTGAATTTTTGCACCTTTTGTAATAGTTGTGTATGAGTCTCTCAGTTAAGCTCAGTGCAAAATAATGGATTTTAAAATCATATAGCCACTGTTTAAAGGTGGTCAAATATACAGAAGGTACTGGAAAAGTGAAGATGCTGGAAGAGTGTTTTTTGAAGATTGGGACTTCTATCACAAAATATAAAAACAGACACACAGAATTAACAATCAAACTTTTCAACTCATTCAGTTATGCAAATTCAATTATTTTGTCTTGTGGACAATATGCAAACATCTGTTATGTTAAATAGTTAATTCAGGGCGTACTAAATAAACATTTTGCACATTTTGTAAAGTGTACATAAACGTATGACCTCAACTGTACCCACATACAGCAAATTTGAAATAATCTTTTGTGTCTAATCTAATCAATATTGAAGAACTCAAGGTTGTTAAAAATGAGTTAATATAATCATTGTAGTAATAGTAACAATATATCCCAGGGGAAAAACATGCAGAGATTCACCCTTTACTTACTTAATAGCTTAGGCATTTTTTATTCTCCTTTTTTTAATCATTCAGCAATGAGTCTATTTCTTATCCTGTACTTTTGATTGAGACATGCCTTGTGTCGCTTCCGAAAGTGTGTGGACAAACTTCTAACCCTTTTTTTGGGCTCATTGTCTCTCTCCCACTCAACCTCAACATTCTTCTCCTTGGTTACCAGTTGTCATGGTTTCAAGGGCTCTGCAGAAGCAGGATTAGGAGGCATTTTGGGGACAGCTGGCTGGGTTGGTCCCCATTGCCCCCCTTCCACTCACTGCAGGTTCAGAGACGCTTGGGTGGGGTAAGGGGATCATTGTGCAAGGATTAGAGCTTCCTGTGTGTCAGTCCCATTACATAGGGAGGAGTAGAGGATGGAAAGAGGCTGAAAGAATGAGAATGAAAGAGAAAATGAAAGAGAGAGCATATGAAAGCGAGCATGACACAGAAAGAGGGTGTTAGAGAGGAGGGAGTGAGTGGAGGGGGTGCCTACAGCTGCACACTCAATCACAGTGCACAAGTTCGTGCACACACACACACACACACACACACACACACAGTCATGGTCACACAGCATACACATACACCTATCAACATGCACACCACAGATCTGGTGAACTAAGCCATATGAAAGAAAATAGACTTTGAAAGGGCACCAAAAAAAGTACACAAAAGACCTCTGGGGCAGATACACAGAGGATTGAGGCTGGGAACACACAAACACACAGTCTAAAAGAATGGACAGAAGAATGACTGTTATGGAAGTCATTCTCCTGACTATTTGCTAATTCAACCAAATTGGGCTGAATTAAAAATTTAGGATGTTCAACACAGAACTTAACATTTGTACAATATAATAAGTAAAATATTTGGCAAGTTTGCTACAAGGTTTACACACGCCTTCATGCACACATAAAACCACATCACACAAGTATTTATCTGAATGACATGACATTCATTCGGCTTTTATTCCTAATCTTCAAAACAATGAAGAAAAAAAAAATTAAAGACAACAGCAATGGGGAACACACAAAGTAAAAAAAGGCTACGTGGGCAAAATAGAGTTCAGTAAAATGCACTGACAAAGGACAGAATTTTTCTTGAGTAACTCAAGAGACAAAATAAATGACCACTTGGGCAAACCAACTAAATGCCTGAGAATGAAATCAGGGTGCTTGCAGATACAGGTCATGTCATCTCTAAGCCTAGAGATATTAGCTATACCATAACAATCATTACTCTCATCACTGCTTAAGTCTATCATGTTTACTGAAGTTGAACTGGCTCTGGACAATGCTACAGTAAAATATGGATAAGGGATAGTATAATGAATCCAATAACTGCATATTGAGAGTGTACTATATGACAGTTATAAGACCTGATTCACTAATTTTACAGTATAACTTTACTGAAATCAGACCTTATTAATAAAGGCTTTAAACAATGTTGAGAGCAGCACTGCTACATAGAATAACATCCAGTACATACAGAAGCATTATGGTTACAGTGAAAGGAGAGGAAACCATTAAAAATAAGAAATAAAAGATCAGATTCCAATTTTGTCCACCTCTACAGAGCTGACCAGGGTTGATGAAATGATATGGTCTGCAATTATTTCTATTGTAAAAGGCCACAAAACAATATATTTTACAATTTGTAATATACAAATACCACCATTTTTTCAACCATTGATCCTGATTTTAAGAATGCTGATATCAGATATCAAAGACTCACTTTGTGTAAATTTCCTCGTCTTCAGAAAAAGGCACTAATATTACCATGTTAACAGAATCACTATCATTCTACAGTATCACAAATTTAAGAGCTACATCTACCACAAGAATAGTAAAAATGTTTGATTAAAAACTGACAGACATTATGTCTCTGCAGTTTTTTACATTCTTTTATGACCTGTCCTCGGGTTCCTGTCCTCCATCCGAACCAGCAGTAACCAGTGAATCCTCTGTTAAGAGGGATTTTTCTGAAGTGTTTTCCATCCCATTTTTTATGTCTTCTTGTAAGTTTACATCAGAAGCATGAGGACTAGCCTCCACAGTGTCTTTATAATTTCTCTCTGAGGACTGTGGAACTACTGATGTGTTCAGTTCATTGGTCATTCCTCCACTATGGGTTTTCATGTGTCCCTGAAAGGAAACACACACACACACACACACACACACACACACACACACACACACAACGTTACCGAGTTCCAACACCTACCCTATACTAATTAAAAGTATTGTTTCATAACACTTATGGAAAGCATTACAAACCAAGCTTCAACACATATTGCAATGCCAAATAGCGAAATTTGCCAAGCCCTTACCTTTAGTCCACTGCGGCTGGCATATTCTTTGCCACAGTGCATACAGCTGTAGGGCTTCTCAGAACGAGCAGGCTGTGGTGGAATCACTGGAGTATCTGGTCGGGTCTTTTCAATTTCTGCTTCATCTTCAACCCAATTTCCATGATTTAACTCTGTGGGTTTGATAACCCCTTCCTTCCTCTTGGAGTCTTGAGCATCCCTAGGCATTGTGTTGTCACTCTCCTTCTCTATTGTTCCATTAGTGACTATTGACGCCAATGATTCACCTCCTTCACTGAGCTCAGAATCCACGCACTTTCCATTAACAGGCATGGCCTTCTGTGTACCTCTGTGCTCTGGCTTATGCTGATTGGATGGGCTAGACGGTGGTGTGACTGCCGGAGAAAGATCAAGAGCTGCAGACCGAGGGTTGGATTTTGGCTCACTGACCACCAGATGTGAGGTTTGTTCCTGGAAACTGGTTCTAGTACAGAGGGAAAGAGGAATGTTCTCATCATCCTCTTTAGTCTTATTCACTAAGGGACAAGTTTGAGGTTTATTTTGAAGAGCTTTGAGAGCACTGAGACTATAATCACTAACACCACTTGCATCATTGTCAGGATCTTCTTCTAAAGGAGAGGAGTTAGCAGAGGTGCCATCACTGGTAAATGGGCTAGTGGGGTCTTGCTTCTCTGAGATTCTATCAGTAATCATGTTTACTTGACTAACAGGTATGTCACATGCATCTTTGGTGGACTCTTCAGCATGTTCTGCATCAGGTGATGTGCTAGTTCTTGAAACAGTGCTTGACTGAAGTGTGCTAGCAATAGAAGAAGAAACACTCATACTCATATTAAGAGGAAGAGATTGGATGTTTTTTGGCAATATAATACTGCCCATTTGATCAGCTTGTTCCTCTGTTCCCAGATCTCCATTGCCCTCTGGTGGCAACTGTCCCCCTAGATGCATCCGAATGTGATGCTGTAGTACAACAGCATTGGTGAATTTACGCTGGCAGAGTGGGCAAGAATTCTGTGTGCGTGTATTTGGCGGACGTGCTCTGTGTGTAGCCAGATGAGCCCTTAGACTTCCTTTAGTGGAGAAGGAGCGACCACAAAGCTTGCAGGGGAAAGGACGCTCACCAAGGTGAGTGGCCTGATGAAGGCGAAGTGCCCTGGGGCAACTAAGCACACGCAGACATACTCCACATTGGTTAGGCACCAGAGATGGTAGGGAGGGAATTGTTCCAGAGATGCTCTGGGTGCTCAGATCACTGTTGGCATTAGGATTTAGACCCAATGCTGTCATCATCTCCCTCCTGTACTCTGAGATAGTATTAGTGGTAGTGGTGGTGGATACATCATTAGCTTGAGTATTGCCTTTAGTCTGGTCTTCACTGAAGGGTTTTGATGGAGGCTGCTTCTCTAGCTTCTGTGCCAGTCTCTGGAGCTTGCAGGTGTCAGACGTAGCAGTTGAAGAAGATGGAGAAGAGGAAGAGGGAGATGATGATTGGGGTTTGGGGTAAGGGGAAAAGGGAAAAGTGAGCTGGGGGTGAGGGGAGGGAAGGTGAGGAGGCCGAAGGAGGGCCAGGCCAGGGTGATGTGGAGAAGGGCCAGAGGGGAACAGGATCTTGGGAAGGTGGGCTAGCTGGGAGTAGGGAGAAGTGGGATGCATGGTGGAGTGTGGAGGGGTATTTTCATCAAATCTCTGTTGCTTGGCACCTTTGAACTGGTTTGTTATAGCAGAGGAAGATGAAGAGGAGGTGGTAGATGCAGAAGACGACTGTATACCAGCTGAAGCAGATGGCACTGTTGAAGCAGATGCACGATTAAGCTGTAGCAGGGAATGGGCAGTGGACAAGAGAGCCAAATCTACACTGGGAGCGAGTGGCAGAGATGAGGAAGACAGGCGAGAAGATGAACCAGGTAAAAAACCAAGGGCCAAGCCATCTGGTACACTCACACCACCTTTAACTGCAAAAGGCTCTTCATCTTCTGCACGACGTTTCCTGCGTCTCTGTACTGCCACAAGCCCAGATCCTGACTGGTTTTGCTCTGACAGAGCAGGTGGGAGTAGGGAAAGTGACAGCTCTGGGTTCTGCTCACGATGGCGCAGAAAGTGGGCCTTAAGATTCCCACGTGTAGTGAAGCGACTGAGACAGACAGGACACTGGTATGGCCTTTCACCTGTATGGGATCTCAGATGAATCTGTAAGGAGGAGTCACTGCTCAGAACTTTACCACAAAACCGACAGACATGCTGTTGGCGCCCTGTTGAGGTGCTCAATGACCCAGCTGAGGCTCCCACAGCAGAGCTGATTGACAGCTGCTCCTGGGTGCTAGAGGTGAGTAGAGAAGGGGTTTGGTAACTAAGAGCACTGGTCTGGCTCAATGATGTGTTAGGGGACTTTTCATGGAGGTAACGGGGGATACCCAATGACAAAGAAAGAGGTAGCACAGAAGTACCTGAGGACACCAGAGATGAGGCAGTAGAAGATGGTGTGGATGATGAAGAGGAATATGAATCTTTGTGCCCATTAGTAGTACACATGTTGAGGTTTGAAACAGATTCTGGGATTAGTGTTGGAAGAGAGGAGGGTATGGAAGAGGCTGTAGCTTGGGAAGGGCCAGAGGTGGCTAGAGACGGTGAGAGAGATTCAGAGGTTCTTTGGGGGGTTTCCAGAGATGCTGTATCTTGGTTAGTGATTACTCCACCCAAACGTAGCACTTGTCTGCAAATTTCCTCAGTCATCTGCATTTGGTGTATCTGCCTCTGTTGCAAGACCCTAAGTTCTTCTAAGAGCACAGCCAGGGTAGGTGGCACATGAACCTCATCTGGTAGACTGGAAGCGGTTTGATGTGTGGAATTAGGGCTCCTTGGAAGTGGTATAGCATTTAGGGATGTTGAAGATGCTGAAGATGAACCGGTGGTTGTCGCTGAGATACCCATCTGAGGAGAAGATATAGTGGAATGAGGCTGATGCACTGCAATGTGGGACGCCTTCTGCTGGACAGGAGGAGGAGAGTGCGTCTGGGAAGACAGAGAAGGGTGTGGAAAATCTGGGGAGAGAGAAGAATGGGTATTGGGAAGAGATGTGGTGTAGGGGACAATATGGCTGGGCCAGTGTGGAGGGGACGAACTTTCATTGGGAAGGGAAGGCGCATGCAGACCACCAGGTGATGGCCTTGGGGCAAGGGGAGGTTGACAGTCTTGGATGGAAGACGGGGAAGGAGATGATGAGGAAGATGAGGTAGGTTCTGAAGCAAGAGAGTTTGATGGTGACTTTACAGCCAGCTGATTATCTGTAAAACAATAACATAAAAATATGGGAATTAAACAGTGTAATTTTCTACATTCAGTAAATGACAAATGTCATTTACTGAATGTACTTATAAAACACATTTTCTTCATCAGCTTCCTAAATTTAGATTAAGAAACAGTTAACAAACATCCACATTAGAGAATTTCATCCATAGTTTGTGATTGACATCTATATTTACTTGTCTTAATTGTAGTACAGATGAATCCTGCAGGTGTTTGGTGAAGTGAGGTTTGAAGTTTTTTTTTGTGCATCATGTTCCTTTTGGTTAAATATATTTATATATATCACCTGTATATCATTTATTTACTTGTGCTTTTTTATGCTCACAAATCTCCCCACTTACATATTAGAGAAACAACCTCTAATGAACAACCTTTACTCCTGCCACAGGCCTCTGACCACCTTGCTGCTATGGTAACACATTGCAGAGGACAATGGGTATCGCCACAACAACCCATAACCCTCTTAACCTAGCACTCTTTCCATCAGTTCTGTCTTTCATCTCTTCATTCATCCTTCCCCTGACACAAGGTCACAGGTCAGACTATACTATGGGTTTTGGTCACTGTCTTCATGCCCTGATTGGCCAGTTGATATGACCTCTAGAGCCCAGAGGTCAAATTCTTTCAGAATCTTCAGCAGAGAGAAAGAAAATAAAGACGGGGGTTGGGAATTGGAAAGCTGAGTGACAGACTACCCTACACTCCAGTGCACTTTGAATAACTGTACACAATGTTATGTCGTTGCACCTGTAAAATCTAAATAAATAATTAATCTTAATATTAACAGATTCAACCAAACCATGTCAGCCAAGTCAAGAAGGGGCACTGAATTGATAAAGCACACCATTTATAGTTCTGTATGTTTCAGAAATTCTTTACCCATCTGCATCCTTCCCAATGGAACCCCCAACTGAGAAGTGGTATGTGGTGAATAGAATCAAGGGAGTGGGGGTTTACTGACTGAGTAGAGAGCAGGGGAGCACAAGGGAACAGAATAAGAGAGAGGAAAAAGAGAATAGAAAGAGAAGAGATTAATCTTTACCCAAAAACCCCTTCTTCCCCTCCCCACAGCCTGCACCTTATTCACAGTGAATAGTAAAGTTTTCTACATGAATAAAAGACCCCCAGCAGTCAAGCAGAGAATGCTGGAAGTCTCTTGGAAAATTGGTACTATTAAAAAGATAACACGGTTATGGCCCCTGAATGATGCACGTCAAAGTAATGACTATAGTTAAACAAAATCAAACCTCAGGCATTTTGTTCTCTTTTTTTTTCTTTCCAAGTTCCAAGAAGAAAAAAAAATTCATCCAATCTTCTTTCAAAAACAAACAGTAAGCTATTGCTTAGCCACAAGATGACCAGGTACTATACACACTGCAGAAATCTGAGCAGAATCTCCTGAACAATGACCCCACTCACTGCATACAACAGAATCACACACTACAGCCATTACTGTGCTGGTGCTGCCCAAATAGCATTGTATAACCAAACATGATCAAGTTTAGACTTAAAGATTACACATGAGGTACATCGATCCAACATCCAATATATGGTCCAATAAATAGCCAGAACTTGTAATTATGTAATTAACCATATCCAGTGCTTGTTTGGTACTGAGCAAAAGGGAACCAACTGTGAGTTCATATCTCATGCCTGTGATATGATGTCATCAATGTTGTGTTGTGGCTGTGGTCAGACAGCAAAATTTAAACAATCATTACACGTTGACCAGGCAAAGGTAAAGTGCACACTTTCTGTGAACTCGGGACAGTTGATTTGGCTACAGGGCAGTACAAGCTTATCACATAAAATGGATGCTTATCAATGCTATTTCCCAGTAAACACAGATAGCTTCTTTTCATTTTGGAATCATTTCCTAACGTTACAGGAACGTTATATTTTGGTTCTAGGCGCTCTGGGAACTTTAAAACGTTCTCTTATGGTTGTACGACAAACTGACATGCAACGTTCGTCAAAGTATGCTTCATTTCATTTCTTTAAAAAGAAAAAAAAACAAGTAACCTCAAACTAACGTTACCGGAACGTAGCCGTAACATTCACTTAGAGGATTTTTTTTTTTTTTAAGATTTTAGGCTTTATTTTTGGTTACGGGTACAGATCGTAGAGTTAAAAATAATTTATTATTTAGAAATATGACAGTAGATAGTCAGAACAGCGATCAAAAGGGTCCATAAATATTCTGTATCATAGACATGACTGTGTATTCTGCTAAGCCAACAAAGAACTGCTTTATTTATATTCCTTGGTGGTGTTGCACCTCTTAATTCCCGGTTGCAAGAAGCCAATAAATCTCTCTCACCTTGCGATGCCAGACGCGTGCCCCCCGGATCCGCGTTAACGAGCTGCTGGGGTCGTTTCTGCTTTCGGCGCGACATGATTCACGGCCAGAGCTCGACGACTGACCGGACCATCAGCCGGAGTCAACGGGTCTCCTCGAGGTCTCGCGCTGTCGTGAATTCGTCAATGAAAGCGACAATTAAAAAAAAAAAAAAAAAAAAAAGTCGGGAATGCGACTATAAAACTTCAGCACCACACACGCCGAATGAATGTGTGCGACATGAACGTGAAGTCAGGCCACGTAGCGCTCTCTTCAATTCGGAAACAAATCGATAAAGTTAGCACGCGCACTAACCGCGGAGCAGCAACCGTGACGTCCGCTGCGGCGCGATCTGGCGAGTGCGCGTGGTGTTATTTCCTCAACAAGTCCCCTCTTTCTCAAACTTGCACGCTGTGCATGTACCCCTACACACACACACACACACACACACACACACACACAATCTCTCCTTGTTCTGTGCTAACATTTGCATTTCAATAGCGTGGAACACCGTCTCTTTTTCTCTCTCCTGATCCCTCGCATCACATTTCTCACCGCATCAAAGCAATTAAAGGCAGTCTCTTTACTGTCAGAAAGCAAAATTATATTCATAGAATTAATCACACTCAGTAATTCGGAACAACAAAAAAATGTCAAAAGCGCCGAGTGTAAGCAACAATTTAAGCACAAGCACCTTGAAAAGAAAGCCCACAACCGAACAAATGATGGATGGACAGAATTACTCCAAAACTTAGAAGTTCAGAAGCGAGAGACGCTTTGTGTATGCAAAGGAGAAACTGTTAGTGATGGACGGATAATCCTAATGACTTAAATATAAATATAAAGCACGCTGTGTTGATCAGCAGAAAGCAACTTTGCAAGAAAACAGCGATTAAGGAAACTACATGCTTCATACTATATACATGTAATCAATTCACTCCTGTGCCTTTATAACGGAGAGTGAAGTTTTAGGAGAATCGACCTCTCGTCACATCCTCAGTGTGTCCGCATATGTGGAGCTCTATTTAAAAGCCAGTGAATGGAAGGGAATTTCCAACAAAGGCGACCTGGACACAGTTGAGTGAGCATCTTTCTTTCTGCACCCCGGGATCCATTGCTGCCTTGCACAATGCCTCCCTTTCACCCCGCCTGTATTCCCATACACCACGTGGAGGAGTGATGAAGGGAAAAGCCATTTTTAATTAGATGCAGCACACACATATCCATCCTAACTAATTTGTACATAGACCCCCTGAAGCCGCTCTGTGAGTTTATCTATCGCTTTAGCCTGTTTATTTAGGGTGCGTTTGAACTCTTAGCAAAGCAAAGTGCTAAGGATGTTGTAGGAGGTGCAGCTGAAATAAAATTTCAAGACGTCTGAAAGGCTACATTATCGCCCACCGCCGCGAGAGCGCGCGAGCTCCTTCACAACACCGCACCTAATCAATGCAAACATATTAAAGGCATGCTGGATTAATGCTACCTTCACGTGCTCGCCGCATCCTAATTGTTGTCATGTTGTATTTACGGAAGCTTTGCCTTCATATATCTGTTTTATTTTGGTATCTGTCTAACATTTCCCCGCAATGTAAAAATACACTTAATTGAAACAAGGATTAAATATAAGTGTAGTCGTGTCTTTGGTTTTATCAGTGACAACTACACGCATTGTACTTTTAAACAAATAAATAAACAAAAAAAAAAAAAAAAAAAAAAATGACATTAACAGCGACCACTAACTTTCATTTTCTTCACGATGACCAAAAGATTGTGAAGAAACAGACACTTTTGATCACAACTCCTTCCTAAACTCATTCTCGTAATTGATCTTGAATTGCATCTTCTTCGACTTAGATCGGAAACTTGGATTCACAGTAAATCACGTAGCTTGTGAATGTACCAAAATGTGTACCATACTTCGCCAAAGCGCCAAAGCGCCAAGCACTTGATAGCCATTTAGCGGTTTTGAGAAAGTAAGGTAATAATGTCTTACTGAACTGGAAATATGTTCCACAAATGAGTCTTACGCAATGTAACGATGATAGTTGATTATTGTTAATTATATCGTTATATATGTTCTGATTTAATCACAGTAGCTAGCAAGAAATTGACTTTAGCTTGCTAGGTGTTTAGCGGCTAGCTCCAAAAGAACCTTTTATGGCAATATATATATATATATATATATATATATATATATATATATATATATATATATATATATATATATATATATATATACTACTTTAATACATTAGTCTCTCTCTCTCTCTCTCTCTCTCTCTCTCTCTCTCTCTCTCTCTATATATATATATATACATACATACGTGTGTGTATATATATATATACTACTTTAATACATTAGTGTCTCTCTCTCTCTCTCTCTCTCTCTCTCTCTCTCTATCTCTCTATATATATATATATATACACACACACACACACACTACACATGTACTTAAACTCGCAATTGTTCTCTTTTTTTTTCTTTCTTTCTTTCTTTCTTTCTTTCTTTCTTTCTTTCTTTCTTTCAAAGTTTAATCCTATTTTAGCCATGTCCATGTATGACTACAGTCTGGTCTGTAATTTCCCCAAATGTCGAGGAAAGTTGAGTGGCTTTGCCTGGGTGACGGCCTGCTCTCACATTTTCTGTGATTGTCACGGCTCTGGTGAGTTCAGCCGCACTCCGGCTATCTGCCCTGCCTGTTCTTCTGCCCTGTCAGGAAAACTGGACATCGTGCGTACTGAGCTGGCGCCGTCAGAGCAGTACAAGGCCATGGTTTTGGTCGGACTGCGACCTGAGACCGTTCTGGATATCAGCCATCGAGCACTGGCCTTTTGGACATACCAGGTTAGCTTGGTATTCAAGATCACCCACTTACATCTGAGTAGAGTAAACACAAAATGAAAAACAAATTGATTTCTAGACAGTCTGGAAAATGTATGTAATGTTTAAAGAGACGCTGACCTGGAGACAAGAAAATCCAGAAAGTAACTGCTTAATCTTGTATAAGGCTGTAGTGGACCCAGAGTTTATCACAGGAACACACAACATGAAATGGAAATACAAACTGGAGTGGAGTCCTGTCTATCACAACACACCATGTTTGCCACATTCACATACCAGCATGTTTTTGGGAGGTGTGTGGAAACTGGAGAACCTGTAGAAAACCTACCAGACACATGCAGAGAACATGCAAAACTCCATATACACTATATTGCCAAAATCATTGAATTCAGGTGTTGTTTTTCAGGGGTTGGCCTTGGCCCCTTAGTTCCAGTGAAAGAACTCTTAATGCTGCAGCATACTAAAACATTTTGGACAATTTCATGCTCCCAACTTTGTTGGAACAGTTTGAGGATGGATGACCCCTTCCTGTTCCAACATGACTGCACACCAGTGAACAAAGCAAGGTACATAAAGACATGGATGAGCGAGTTTGGTGTGGAGGAACTTGACTGGCCTGAGTCCTGACCTCAACCCAATAGAACACCTTTGGGATGAATTAGAGTGGAGACTGCGAGCCAGACCTTCTCTTCCAGCATCATCACCTCACAAATGCACTTCTAGAGGAATGGTCAAAAATTCCCATAAACACACTCCTAACACTTGTTTAAAGCTTTCCCAGAAGACTTAAAGCTGTTATAGCTCCAAAGGGCGGGACAATTCCATATTACATTCATGTGTATGTAAAGGCAGATGTCCCAAAATGTTTTGGCAATATAGCGTATATACAGTAGCCTGGGCTATAGGGATTAAGCTCAGAAAAAAGCAAAAAAGTATTCTGTCGTCAGAGTAAAGCACACAACCTAAAAGTAAATGTGTTGTCTTTAGTAATTACTTTATTTTCTGCATAATGAACATCACAAATATTTTCTCTTTGCACAGTGCAAATAATGATGATCCAGTTATCAAGTCTGGAAAGTTTAAAAAAAAAAAATCTAGAAAATTATGTGGATTTTCCCCCCCAATGAAATTATAAAGCCTTGGTGTGTAGTAACCACTCTCTATTGTGTATTAGCTCTTTCAAATATCATATGTTACTGTCTTCAGTTCAGTTTCAGTGGCTGAGATGGTTATGGCAGATCTCTGACTTCTTTCTCTGGATTCTTTTTAGATAACTTTACTTTTGCTTTAGTTGCTTGTGTTGTTTGACGAATAACCCTGTGTTATGGTGACATTTTTGTGGATAAAATGCAAAATAGTGGTAGGTCTTCTTTTTCAGAGAAGCCATGAATGTTGCATACTTTTACACTCAACTGTTTTAATGGTTAGCTATTAAAACTAATTGCAACCATCTGAGCCTGTGCTTGATATACTTCTGGATTAATGTGCTTTAGGTAAACCAAGAAAGGTTGCTTATGGAGTATAGTTTGTCCAGAGCAGAAGTGCAGGTTGGCCAAATGGAGAAGGTGATGGTACAGCAGAACCAATCCAAAGAGCTTGAGCTGAATGCACTGCGAGAGGAGATTGCATCACTCAATAAGGTTATTACCATATCATTCACTACTATGAAATTCTAGTAGATTTGTGTGCGCTGGTTAACATGAAGCAGGTTTGATTGCTGTGTTTGAAGCATTTCTCTCCCTTTTTCCAGAGGCTGGAGGAATATAAGCGAAAATATAGTGAAGTTTCAGAACTTCTGGTGAAGAGAAACAGACAATATCAGAAGCTTCAGGGGCTATTTGAGACTTTGAGACTACGCACCATGGAGGCTTCTGAGAAAGAAGGACTGAACCTGGCTGCCCATATTTTCCCCTCTGGTGAGTGCTGAGATTTGGTTAAGTGAAAGTGTAGTAGGTCAAAGCACTAGAAAAAAAAAAAAACAGGAATCTTTGGCTATTATATCTGTAGTGGTAAAGCTGAAAAACACATAGTAAGCTAGTCATGTTTCATAAGACTGTCAGGCATAACATTATGACCACCTGCCTAATATTGTGTTGGTCTCCCACTAAATTGGTCCAAGAAAGGACAACCAGCGATAAGTGTCATGAGTCCTCAAGGCACACTGATGCACATGGAGAGAGCAGGCTAGCTCGTTTCGTCCATTCCCTCTGAAGAGACACTGTAGCACAAATTGCTGAAAAAGTTAATGCTGGCTATGATAGAAAGGTACAGTAGGGCATAGCTGCAGACAGGTCAGAGTGCCCTGACATGCTCTAAAGATTGTTCAAGAATTATTTTTAAAAAATATGACAAAAAGTTCAAGGGTTTGACTAAATTCCCCACATCTCAGTCTGATTAAGCGTCTGTGGGATGTGCTGGACACCAATTTATGGCAACTTAAAGAATCTGCTGCTAACATTTTGGCACCAGATACCAGAGCACACCATGCAGGAAGGAAGTAATACAGCCTGAATGGGATGTCAGTCATTGCAGAGCACCATGCACACACATTCACACACTCATTCATAGCTAGGGGCAGTTTTCAATAGCCAGCCCACCTACTGGCATACCTTTGGGACATAGGGAGGAGATGTGAAACTCTGCACAGACAGTAATCTGAGCTCAGGATTGAACTGGGGACCCTGGAGCTATGACATGGCACAAATATTTAATCACTGATTACTTAATTATATGATTTAGACATTTAAGTCTGTGCTGCAACATTTCACTACTCTTAATGGATTGAGAAACACTGAGAAGTATTCTTAAATACTCACCATTTTAAAAGTCTATTAAAAATCTTTGTATATTGCTCCCATACTTAGGCATAAGTTTAGGATTGAATGTATTGATTTCTAAAATGCATTAAACCAAAGTTTTATTCTGAGCATTTTTATACATACCTGCCCAGCTTTGTTAGCAGACTGGGCTTTTTTTTTTTTTTGGTACAAGTAATGTAGAGCAGACCACTTATGTAGCTGATAAGACTAATGTTGGTCTCTAAACTTGCTCCCCTCAGGAATAATTAGACAGCACTCTCCCCACACCACTTCTCCTTTCTTAGCTGTGGGTCCAGAAGATGACAAGCTCTTTCCTTCTTTCCTAGAACCAGAGAGCTTCAGGAGCTTTTTCCAGTTTAGCTCTCCACCAAGAGAGAAAGGACATTCCTTTATAAAGAAAAACTAACTGCATAAAATCTGACAGTTTGGTATGCATCTGTATCTTTTTCATTACACGGTTATATTATATTGTTTTTGTACTGTTGCTCAGTTTGCTATAACTTGCTTACAATTTGTTCATTTCAAAGTTGTTTATAGATAATAAAGCTGTTTTGGACTGGTGTCAACAAGTATACTGCTAATTTGCATTGTGTGATCTTATTACAGGGTGTTTTTTTAGTCATTATTATTCTTCCATGTCAACAGAGTTTACTTTGATTTCAAAGTTATCCTTCTCTCTCCTGCTGTCTTTAATTTCTCTCTGATGCTGTAGTGTGTGTGGGTTTTTGTGCAGCACAATACAATTTAGACTGCAAGAAGGCTAGTTTACCACATGTAGTAATTTTTTCCCACATTCTTAGTGAGGGCAAAAACTTGAACTGGTGGAAAGTAATAATTATTATGCATGGTGATAATTGTGAGTTTGTCTCACAGCTAGTTATAATTCAAATTCTGATGTAATCTCTTCTCGACTTGTTTGGAGAATGTTCTGCATGTCAGACTTTAGGTATATTTAGTGGTGGCTCAATTGGTTAAGGCTCTAGATTGTTGATTGGAGGATCGGGGTTCAAGCCCCAGCACCACCAAGCGCCACTGTTGGGCAATTGAGCAAAGCCCTTAACCCTCTCTGCTCCAGGGGTGCTGTATCATAGCTGCCCCTGCGCTCTGACCCCAACTTCCTCAGCTGGGATATGCGAAGAAAAGAATTTCACTGTGCTGTAAAATGTATGTGTGGCGATCATAAAGGCTTCTTGCCCCCATTTCCTCTTTAGCAAGATCACAGCACATTGTATAAAACACAACACAGTTTCTTAATTACTTTAGGAGCACCAATGGGAAAGTTTTATTGTCTCAGATCTGGATCAGGCATCTGAATCTTTTTTTATATATATATATATATAAAAAACACACAAAGATAAGTGAAAAAAAAATATGTACAAATATTTTCAACTAAACTAAAATGTTACACACTATGTACAACCAAAAATGAAAATGGTCTGCTCCATTGTCTGCTCTCTTTGCACTCGCTCATTCAGATTGTGGTTTGTATCTGACTGAAGTCGCTGTTTGGCTTTGCATCGCTTGTCTCTTTCCATTCACAATAAGCAGAAGAGGAGAGTCCACACGTATACTGCGGAAATCATAAGACTGCAAGAAGGGATAGAGACGTAAGTGACGTAGAGTAACATGTTCTGTACTTGAGTGATGCACAGACAGGACAAAATTTGTGGCTGAATCCAAATTTCATGAAACACTGTTCAAAAATATCAAAAAGTGAATCTCATGCACTTTAATTTATTTTCACCATTACAGAAATTAGAGCATACATTAGAGAACACATTCTGCTACAAAATCATATATTAGGATATTTTGCATGAACATTTATACAAGAAATGTGGTACTTTTTTTATTACTAAAAAAAAAAAATACTGAAAATCCAGTTTGTTAAGTTAAGTCAAATGTTTGAATCTGTATTATTTATAAGTAAATCCTTATGCTAGTGCAATAATGTGAAATTAACTGACAGGCTGCAAAGTCATATGATTTGCCTGAGATTTTGTATAGTTTATGTACCAACTGTGTTGTCAAGCTTAAATAGCTCATTTATTGTATACATACATTTAATGAAAATGTGCAACTCAATATTTTCAGTAACCTCTATTTTATGGTATATATCATGGTAAACAGTAGCCATGAGGCAGAAATTGACACCGGATGAGGAAGACCAATCCCTCACAGACACAGAGTTTCACAAACTCACACTTGGGGCAATTTATTGTACCCAATACCACCTACAAGCATGATTGTGGAGAAAACCTTCAGGAAACCCACACAGAAATTGGGAGAACATAGAAAGTTTCAGACAGTCAATAACCCAAGATCAGTGTAGCTGACACAATGCAATAGCCGAGCTGCATTAATGGAATAATAGTGAATACCACTTATTAGGCATCTTTCACTATGGCATAGTCTCTTTAGGATCTGTGAGTTTTGCCTTTTATAGTGTGTCGTCTTGGGCATCATTATACAAATAATTTCCGCACATTTGGTGCTAAAGTAAGTCTGACACTTTAAAAGTGACTGTGCAAATTAAAGCCAAAAAACAGTCTATAGTATGTCATAGGCTTTACTCTGCACTCAAAGTTGACTTTTCTTGTTCTACTCTAATATGAAACAAACTCAGTTCATATACACAGCACAATAGCTGACAGAATTTCACATCCAGATGCATTTCACTATGCCAAAAGGTTATGCATCTAAACTGTTGTTCTGTTGTACTTTATGGATTTTTTTCTTATAATATATGGTGGCTGATCTCTTTGTGCTATAATACAAGGTCAGGAGGTGAGAAGTATATAATAATATGAATGAGTGCATGTACCTTATCATTGTGTGTTATGCTGTGTCGTTTCACTTGCGGTTCAGGAACAACCACTGTGTCTCCGATTAACACACCCCAGCCATCGGCTATGTTATAAACCATGACCACATAACAGGTCTCTTCGCTGTCCATCATCCCAAACGTACTGTGAGGATTACAAAAAGATTACAAATATGCAATATCACAACAACATGCAAGGACTGTCAATAGAAACAATATTTTCTTAATTATATCTTGAAAAAAAAAAAAAATCATTAATTGTTTAGTAATTCACTCACAAGGCCATGCTGCCCTCCATAGCCAGACTGAAGACAACCTTCCCCATGGCTGCAACACCAGTATTATGGCCATGTGTAAGAGCAGCGAAACTGCAGAGCTCAAGGCTTCCAGTGCGGCCTGTTGGGGAGCGATACTGAGGCGAGGCACACGGGCCCAAAGCAGACATATTGAGGGAGGAGAGCATGTTGCGTAAGCGCCGTGCTTTTACTTTCCCCTAAGAGACAAGGACAGAAGAAGAAGATATAACCATGTAATTATAACACACACACACACACACACACACACATATATTATATATATATATATCCAGCTCACCATCATAGAACCCATTATGAATTTTACATTGTATCAGAAGGTGCTTGAGGAACATGTAAAACCATCTGCCAAAAAACTGAAGCTAAAGCAGAACTGAACCTTGCAACATGACAATGACCCAAAACACACCAGTAAATCCACCAAGGACTGGCTGAAAAGTAAAAAATGGAGAATTGTGGAATGGCCGAGTAAAAGCCCAGATCTAAATCACATTGAGATCCTGTGGGGTGATTTGAAAAGACCTGTGCATGCAATAAACCCCCAAACATCACACAATTCTGAAAGAATTCTGCATTGAGGAGTAGGGGAAACTTTCTTCCAGTTGATGTCAGAAACTGGTAGATGACTACAAGAAACATCTCACTGAGGTTATTTCAGCCATTAGGGCATAAGGTGTCCTAACTTTTTCCTCAGGTGAAATACTCATTTTTGTTGATTTCTTTTTGTTTAATAAGTGAAACCAAACTGATATTTTGTTGTTTACATGCAATTACATCACTTTCATCTACAGGTACAAATTAAAACAGAATCAGAAATTGACATCTTATATCTTATATATATATATATATATATATATATATATATATATATATATATATATATATATATATATATATATATATATATATATATATATAAGATATAAGATGTCAATTTCTATATATAATTTCTATATATATATATATATATTCTACATATAAGATGTCAATATATATATACACATATATATGAAAACACTGCCAAAGTTAATGCTTTATATATACAGTATCATCATGATCGAACATTTTCCCCGACACTCACCTTATTCTCCATAAGACTAGTTATTTGGTCTAGGTATTTCAACAAAAGCTTCTCTCTTTCGGTAGGTTCCTCTAAGCTGGGGTCAAGAGCTGCGGCTCGACTGTATCCAGCCAAAGCTGAACTGTACATTTCCTCATACTGGAACAACTAATGTAGAAAAGTCAGAAATAAAAGTTGATGTAAGGAAGCCATGCACAATGCTAACACATGGAATTTCAAGAGCAAAATTACAACAAGTCAATTTCACACTGGAATAGGCATCAGCTGCTATAATAAGTTTAAAGCTATTAAAAAAAATGATAAAAGCCAAAATTAAAAATCCACTGGAAAATATTTTACAGTCAAGTGTAAAGCATGTTTACTGAACAAATTGAGGCAAATCAACCTGAGTAGTGTCACTTCAACTTTGCTCTATTATGCAGCACCAGGCTACACTTTGTAGGCCGGAGTTAATCTGAATAAATGAATCATCAGTTTGAAAGAGCACAACAACAAAAGGAACAAGAGAATTACCGTGGCACGATTGAAGTGCAGATCAGCATTTAAGGCAGATGCTTTGTCAATTTTCTCCTGAAACAGATAAACAATACATACAATTAGCAAGATAATCAGTAGAAATATACAGAAGACAATAGCCCTGAATAATCTATCCAGTGTGCATCTACTCACGGCTTGCGAATAGGCACTAAGAGCTTGCTGAGACATCTGAGGATTTTGTCCACTGCTGAAGAACAAGGAGATGTATGCATTCCCTAAGATGTCTGCCCAGGAAAGGATGCATTTAATTTATTTAAATCTTACTGAATAAATTTGCAATCTTATATTGTTTATAATTCACTCAAATCATCCACACTACTTTATCAGACATCATAGCATCCAATTGTAAAGCTAAAAAAAATAAAATAAAGTCTTAGGCATGTGTAAAGGAATGCTATAATTAAATATGCCTTTAAAATTGAAACAAACTTACACCAGGATGTTCCGTCTGTGACATCCAGCTGCACTGCTTGCCTTGCCAGATCCACACTCTCTATAATACGCTTGCCTTGCTCCTGAGCGCCCCCTTCTGGAGGCAACTGCCTCAGCACCATAGAAAGGCTTCGCAAAGACACTTTATTTTTGCTCTGAAGAAGGGACAGATCAATAATGTTACAAAAGAAATCCTTAAAGTCATGGATAGACATTCATATTTGACTTTGTGAAATGAAATATCATATTTTATCATCATTTTTATCTTATATTAACAGAAGGTAGCTTGTACACAGATTTGCCTAGACTTTTTCAAGACCACTTTGCTACATGCACGTTTTCTCTCACACATACCTGCTGTAGCGCTCCAGTAAAACAGGTCTTTGCAGCAATCAGGTCACCTTTCTTCCAGTACTGCTCGCCTAGTGTATTCCACGCCTCCACCAGGCCCGGTTCCAGTTTTACTGCCTTTGAGAGGTTCTCTTCTGCTGCCTGACTGAACTGTGGAGCTATGTTCAGACACCGGCCCCGCAAGAGCAAAAACTGAGCGCTGTTTTTGTACAGATCTGGGATGAGGATATATGTGCATATGAATGATACAACCTATTATATATTGCCTGATTCTAATGTACATGTTAAATCATACCCCCCTTTTTACACAAATTCTCCCCTATTTATTGGCACTATTAAATACATTTCCAAATCACATCTTATTTTTTGCATAATAAGACTTTATATAGTGTTATATATAATTACTAGATTAGATCATCATGATCAAGTATTGATCACGTCATATGACATGATTTGATATATGATCAAGTCATAATCACTAATTTGCAGAACCAATAATGATCATTAACTGCATTTTGTAAGCACAGTGATATTTGTAGAATCAAAATCCAACCAGATTAAGTAACAGAGAGAAGGATAGAACACCACAACAGGAGAACCACGTCAGTGAAAACAATGAAATCAATACATAAGGTATGACGTAGGTGAACAAGATGGGTAGCATTTTTGGCACCAATGAAATCTCATACTTGCTTGAAAAGCTTATAAAGATATATTATCTGTGGGTGTAAATTGAACTCACCTTCCATCTCCTCCAGCTTCTTTAGCGTCTTATTCATCTCTTCAGCAACATCATTTTGTTTTTTACTAGCATCTTCCACACTGTGTGTCTCGAAATAATGATCTCTAAAGTGATAGAGTCCATCTACAAGTTCCTGAGAAACAAAATATATATTTACCAGAATTTAGTGTTTTAACTCCAGTATATACTGTACGTCCTAGATCAAATACACCGACAAGGCATAACATTTTGACCACCCGCCTAATATTGTGTTAACTTCTTCAGAAATTTGAGCAACAGTAGCTCGTCTGTTGGATCGGACCACATGGGCCAGCCTTAGCTCCCCACGTGCATCAATGAGCCTTGGTCACCCATGACCCTGTCACCGGTTCACCACTGTTCCTTCCTTGGACCAGTTTTGATAGATACTGACCACTGCAGACCGGGAACATCCCACAAGAGCTGCAGTTTTGAAGACGCTCTGATCCAGTCGTCTAGCCATCACAATTTGGCCCTTGTCAAACTCACTCAAATCCTTACGCTTGCCCATTTTTCCTGCTTCCAACACATCAACTTTGAGGACAAAATGTTCACTTGCTGCCTAATATATCCCACCCACTAATAGGTGCCATGATGAGGAGATAATCAGTCTTATTCACTTCACCTGTCACTGCTCATAATGTTATGCCTAATCGGTTTATACTACAATATAATGTTCAAATTTTGAACACCACACCCATATGTGAGCCTTCTCTAAAATGTTTCAACACAATTGTATAAAATGCCTTTGTATGCTGTAGCCTGACATCAGTGCTTGACCTCACTAATGGTATTGTGAACACAAATTCCCACAGCCACACTCCAAAATCTACTGGAAAGCCTTCCCAGAATAGTGGAGATTATAGCAACAAAGGAGGACCAAACCTAGAATGGCATGTTCAACACACACATAAGGGTGTGACAGTTAAGTGTCCACAAACTTTTGCCCATATAGTATATGTGGTCCAGAAACAACATACAGTTCATAGTACACACAAACTAAGTAAGTCAAACAATATAATAAACAAATACATTTTAGATATACACTATATTGCCAAAAGTTTTGGGACACCCCTCCAAATCATTGAATTGAGGTGTTGTTTTTCAGGGTTTGGGCTTGGCCCCTTAGTTCCAGTGAAAGGAACTCTTAATGCTTCAGCATCCTAAGACATTTTGGACAATTTCATGCTCCCAACTTAGTTGAAACAGTTTGAGGAACTTCCTGTTCCAACATGACTGTGCACCAGTGCACAAAGCAAGGTCCATAAACCCCTGAATTCAATGATTTGAAGGGGTGTCCCAAAACGTCTGGCAATATAGTGTATGTTAACTTATACACTTTTGATTTTTTGATGTCGGCTATCTACAAAAATGCGCATCGCACAGTAATCGCGTTCACATCTCATATTTAATAAGGAGCTCCTTGAATACAACACTGTTCACATCCCTGTAGTGGTTTGTGTTGCTAGTAAGCGATGTATTCGTTGTTATAGTGATAGACGGGAGGCAAAGCAGCAACTGTATAACTACCATAACTAGCAAGTTAGCTATCAGTCTAGATTTTAAATAGGAACGACGACAACCTGCTTATGGCGATTTTATAAAGGGTTCCTACCTTCAATACCTGCAAATCGTCTTTTTCCGATGTTTTATGTTCACCATCGTTATCAACTTCAGCCATCTTTAGACAGGAAAAGCCGAAACACCAGACTGAGACTCCGCCTTCTGGTCAGGAGGCTAACATGCATAATGACATTTTGTCAAACTTTTTATTGGCATTTCTGTTTTAATAGGCGACACCATTTTATAACGTTGCACTATAACTTGACATATTTGCTCTAAAAACAGCATTTAGATCTACTGCAATAACACGATATTAGGAATCAAATCGGGTTGACGAAGGTTAAATTGCGCATGCGCAGAAGACAGTCATACGCTACTGTCATGAGACTTGTTTGTAGTCGGTGGTAAACTGTTGTAGTGCAGTTTATCCGGAAAAATGAACTTTTCGCTGTTGTTTCTGGGATTATTATGCATTTGTGTCTCTGGGAGCTATTCCACAAAACCAATCCAGACATTTGTCATCCCTCACAGTCACATGGATGTCGGATGGGTGTACACAGTCCAGGTAAGCTCGGTGTTTTGGGGTGTTGACATCAAACTATAATATACTATATACTATACAGCAAATTATTTCCTGTCCTGTACAGTTCAGTGTTTTCTTGCTCTAACACACTTAGGTCATCTCAGGAAGGGCTGTAACTAATTCGTCGATTAGTGTTGAGATCATTAAATATGTTGGTCATGGGGTACACTAGGAACAGGGTTGGGATTATGGGCTTTAATTAGCTCTGAGTGGGGTGTGGGGACATCCTGGGTCCATAAAGAATAGGCAATGACTGTTATTAAGATTTTAAATTTTAATTGTGGACACCTCAAAACAACCATTGCCAAATTTACTAGCACTAGAAATAATATCAAATAAAATCTACGTACATTTTTAGGTGTGGAAAGTTCAGAAATCAATATTCTGGCTACAATAAATAGGCAAAGTATTATTGTACACTTTTAAGGCACATATCTATTTTTTATTAGTTTCATTTTAAAATAAGTCTGGCTGGTGATGTGAATTTACAGTTAAAGGGGTAATTTAATCTGTAGACTGTAAAAAGTTTGAGAACCCCTGCTGTAGAGTATGATGATGACAATGATGATGATATCCATAGGAGAGCATGCATGCTTATGCAGCGAACGTGTACACCACCATTGTGGAGGAGCTGACACGAGTTAAGAGTCACAAATTCATTGCAGTTGAACAGGAATTCTTCCGACTTTGGTGGGATACCACAGCATCACAGTGGCACAAGAAACAAGTGAGTAATAAACCTTCACTGCTGTCACTGCTGGTATTGTTGCGTTTTCCTCGAATGTGAGTGTATTATTGCAGATACTTCCTGTCTGTTAATGGAGACTTGTTTCCATGTCAGGTGAGACAGCTTCTGCAGGAAGAGCGTCTGGAGTTTATCATTGGAGGTCAGGTGATGCATGACGAGGCCGTGACAGATATTGATGATGCCATCCTTCAGTTAACAGGTTTGTGCTGTGGTTATAATGTGCATGTTTTTTATGGAAAATGTAGTCAAGCTGAAGGAATAACTTGGCCTAAAAAAGTTTTGCATTGGACCTATTAATTATTAGATAAATTAGCTAATTTGTAGCATACATCTGTCCCACACAAGCACCAGATCTGATAATGATGTTGGGTAAACCTGCTAATTTTAGACAATCGGTTTTATAAATGTAATTAGTGAACAGGTTTATATTCAATTCAATTCAATTTTATTTGTATAGCGCTTTTAACAAAGAGCATTGTCTCAAAGCAGCTTTACAGAACATAAAAAACAATAAACATACAAACAAACAGTCCTAGATGTTAGACAAAATTTTCCCTAGTGAGCGAGCCTGAGGTGACTCAGGCGACTGTGGCAAGGAAAAACTCCCTCAGATGGTATTAGGAAGAAACCTTGAGAGGAACCAGACTCAAAAGGGGACCCATCCTCATCTGGGTGACACACGGAGAGTGTGATATGAACAATGTCCTTTCTGCATTAGTTGTGTGATGCAGATACAGCATGTGTAGAATGTTATGTGTAAAATGTCCACATAGGGTTGGCAGTGCTGCTTTGAATACTCCAGTCCTCAGAAAGCAGAACCCGGCTGGAGCTGGACCATCTCTGGATGCCACCGGAGCTGGCACAATCTCTGTGTGACTCGGGGGTGGGTAGAAGAAGGGAAACAAATGGAAAGGGATTAGCGTAGCTGCTATTCATGATATTAGGAGGCACTAGATGATGATGTGCATCAATCGGATGTATTGGAGTACAAGGTTATGGGATTTATTAGGTGTATGCCTGGCTAAAGAGATATGTCTTTAGTCTGTGTTTGCACTGGGAGACTGTGTCTGAGCCCCGAACACTGTCAGGAAGACTGTTCCAAAGTTTAGGAGCTAAATACGAAAAAGCTCTACCCCCTTTTGTAGACTTTGATATTCTGGGAACTACCAGAAGTCCGGAGTTTCGAGATCTTAGGGAGCGTGATGGATTGTAATGTGTTAGAAGACCGGCTAGATACGTGGGAGCTAAACCATTTAGAGTCTTGTATGTAAGAAGTGCTAGTTTATAATCAATTCTAAACTTAACAGGTAGCCAGTGCAGGGATGATAATATTGGGGTTATATGGTCATACTTTCTTGACCTGGTAAGGACTCTAGCATCTAGCTTGTTATGCCCCACCTCCCGACAAGAGGTCGTATCATAAAGTTAGAGGTTACATAGATGATAATGTATATTGATTTTTAACTTTAATATTTAATATATTCACAATATTTTGAATGATCAACTATGACTAAAGTAATAATAGAACTATGTAAATTAAACGTTTCATTGAATTGACATGAGGTAGTCACTTTCTTTTCTGACACACTCGTACACATACTATCTTCCATCCTTCCTCTGTTAATTATAGAGGGACATGGGTTCTTGTATGAAACATTTGGTGTCAGGCCTCGCTTCTCCTGGCATGTTGACCCCTTCGGTGCTTCCGCCACCACTCCAGTCCTTTTTGCCCTGGCTGGATTTGACGCTCATCTCATCTCTCGTATTGACTACGACCTGAAAGATGACATGCAGAGGAGCAAGGTTATCCTACCTCCCTCATTACCCAAAATTGTGTTCAAGAGTATGTAAACTGTGCGTGTGTTTACAAATATTATGATTGCACTTGTGTTTATACAGAGACTGCAGTTTGTGTGGAGAGGGTCATCCTCGTTAGGGGAGGCACAGGAGATGTTCACACACACAATGGACCAGTACAGTTACTGCACACCATCATACCTCCCCTTCTCAAACAAGTAAGCCATCACAAACCATAGTAAATAATTAAATAACTGATGCCATTTTACATACATAGTATATAATCCATTAGTATTCTCTGACATATTTTTTTGTTGTAAATAGGTCAGGGTTTTATTGGAATGGAGTTGCTGTGTTTCCAGACCCACCTAAAGATGGTGTGTATCCCAATATGAGCCTCTCAGTTACGAAGGACACTTTGGAACCCTATGCACAAACCATGGTGACAAACATAAAACAAAGAGCCCAGTGGTTCCAGACCAATCATGTTCTTTGGCCTTGGGTTAGTTTAGTTTTATATTGGTGCAACCAAAGGCATTCACGCTGCTGTTATTAATATACCCACCCTTCTGTATATGAATTATACATTTTAAAGTTTGTTGATTATTTCTAGGGATGTGACAAGCAATTCTACAATGCTTCGGTCCAGTTTACAAATATGGACATGTTAATGAATTACATCAACCATAATAGCAAGGAGTTTGGTGTGACTGTTCAGTATGCCACTCTTAAAGACTATTTCCAAGCTTTGTACCAATCGAATATGTCCTGGGAGTTGAGAGGAAGCCAAGATTTTCTCCCCTATTGCACAGGTAAGTTCTCTTTAAATATTATAATATTCTAAATAAATTGATTTTGTTGGCAACTAGTTATGTAATTATTCTACTATTGTAATAGATTATAGGGGAAAACAATGTAAAGGTTTTTTTAATAAAGGGGGGAAAACTAATAATGTATCTCCAGCCTGATATTTATTTTTTTTGTTCATTGCTTTCAGAACAATTCCAGGCATGGACAGGGTTCTATGCCTCCCGAAATGTCCTGAAAGGAGTTGCAAGAAGAGCCAGTTCCCTTTCCCATGCTGCAGAGTCTTTGTTTGTGCGGTACCGGATCAAGTACCCTGATGGACCTGTCCAGAAAGAGTGGGCCATGGAAAAACTCAAAGCCATCAGATGGGCTGTCTCTGAAGTGCCTGAAGTTTATTTACTTTTTAAAACGTATTCTTTAGATAATATTTGATATCATATTCTTTAATGATTTTTGCTTTCTTTTTCTTAATAAAACCAGGTTCAACATCATGATGGCATTACGGGCACAGAATCACCAAAAGTGGCTGATATGTACATGGATCATCTCATGCAAGGTATGATGGGAGTGCAAGAACTTTTAGCAGCCATGTTTCTTCTCCCTCAAAATCCTGGCATTCCTATCAACTCATTTGGTCCAGGTGAGCATGTATTTCAGATTCATTGAGTGAATATCCCTTCAAAAATATTATAAAATCTGTGATTAGCACATACTACTGATATATTTATTAGAGTATAAACTGAACATACAAAGTAACTTATGTATTATATAATAATGTATAATAATTTTTTTAGATAATACAGAGTTGTCAAAGGATCTTGAGCAGCACATCATTGTGTACAATCCACTTGCTTGGAATGTTACAACATACATCAACATTTCTGTAAAATATCCAATGGCACATGTGTTTGACGATAATGGGAATGCAGTTCCTGCTCAGGTAACTCATTCAATCAGACTCTTATTAGTTTCATACCTGTGTTCTTCCATCAGTGCTGATTCTTGTGACTTGTATGGTTTATTATTCGTTCTTGCTGAGCTTCTTATTCAGTGTGTGGTGCTATAGATAAGTGATCAGTAAACCTATGTAATTTTTTTTTTCCCTAGATCCAGGCATCTGCGGAGTCACCAGATGACTATGACCTTTTCATTGTGGTGGAGCTGGGTGGGCTTCAGTACAGAAAATACCTCATCCAGTTTCCACAGTCAAAGTGTAACCCTGGTTCTACCTGTGGACTCACTTACATAGCGAAGGTTGTGAATTTTAAGAGACGGAACGTTAGTGAGTGGAAGAAAAGGGGGAGATTTCTCTTGCCTGTGCTGAATGATTGCTACGTTCTGCTGTTCGACCAGGAGACAAATCTTCTACATAGTATAAAACTTAGGTCATCTTACATTTCTCATATTGATTTTTTTTTTTGTTATTATTTTCTTCCAAAGTTATCATTATCATTAAGTTAATTATCAGAAGATGTGTCTACGAAGAGCTGAGTAGGACTGGTGGTGGTGTTGTGTTGTATTGTGTTTTTTAACATAATTTTTGCTTTTCTGTCTTTAACAAGAAAGGTTTGTCAAACTGAAACACAATTTAATTGTCCAAATTGTTGATTTAAAAAAGCATTGCATAAAACAGTGTTTATACAAGAGACAGGCATTAAGAGAGGTACATCTGCAGTTAGCCTGATAAAAAATTTTAGCCTTTTTTTAAATGAAAGAAATCTAATATTGTTTTTGTAGGCATTTATCATGCACATACAGAATATGCATAACTGTTTGCTTTACAAATCCTTTGCCAAAATGTCTTCCCTTTCAACATAAATTGTTGAGTTAAATTGTTGCTTAAAGCTTCTGTGAGGTCCATTAATCACAAGGCTCATGTTGCTTGTCCTCACACATTTTTTTAAATGATGCGTATCTGGGTAAATATCTTGAGGAACAAGAAATCTTTATCATCCTGTTACAAAACACACATCTTTCTGTCCTCACCCATAAAGGTAACCTATATGGAGGCAGCACTTGAGCTGAACTTTGGCACTCAGAATCATAAGGTTTATACATGTATGACTTTACAATACCTATTTTAATTATAATAGTTCTGAGTGTTAAAGCAAGCTCCAGGTTTGGAACAGATACATCTTGTCTCCTAGTTAGTAGAGTCATGTTTGGTCACATTTTAGGTGGATAATACAATTTATGCTTTTATCTGTGGAAGAATTCATTTATGGTTTCTAATATTTTGTTTCAGGCATGAGAAGATGACAGTGAAGATACAACAAGACTTTTGGGAATACAAGGCCAATGGAGATGTCCATTCCGGGCCTATATCAGATAACTATGTCTTTACAGCCAATGACACTGTTTCTGGTTACAAATCTGTCTCAATGCAAATAATTCCCGGGAAAATAATTTCTGAAATACGTCAGTACTTCTACAGGTAAAAAAAAAAAAACCCAGAAACTTCTCTTCTTTAAATATGTAGATAAATATGTAGATAAGCTAATCATATAACTAGTTTTGCTTTGTTTTTTGGATAAAGAATCTTAGGTAACATCTTTTTACAGGGAGGAATCCGATAAGAACCACTCTTACTCAGTGGTCACTCGGGTGCCGTTGGGTTTCAGTGACAAGTTATTATGCCAGAGACTGGATCAGAGCTATGCAGTGGGCCCTCTACTGGTGAATAGAGAAGCTGTACTCAGAACCACCACCAGTCTGAGTAACAACAGGACAATATATACTGATAATAATGGCTACCAAATGATGAAAAGGGAGTACAAGAAGTACATCAACAATACCTTATCTCGAGTAAGAAAGACAGATGCAATAACTGTTGAATTTGTTATGATGACTATATTGTATGTTTACTTTAGATCTGTGTGTTTGTCCTTATGTGTATGTGCAGAACTACTACCCAATGGTACGAGGTGCATACATCAGAGATGACGACAGCAGATTGGTGTTTCTCAGCGAGAGAGCACACGGGGTAGCTAGTCTCAGCCAGGGACAGATAGAGGTGCGAGCAACCTACACACTATCACACAAATGACCATTCTTGGCAGGTTAAGGCACATGGATTATCTGGATTGAGATTGTTTACTGATTTATAAATAGGGTTGGATAGAAAACAGAAAATAAATTACTATGTGCTATAAAGATTCCAAAGACAACACTTTATTTGGATAGTCAGTTTTAGACACTAAAAGCAGTGAACAAAAGCCTGTTAGCAACCTGCCAAGACACTGCCATAAAACAGACTAAATGCTAAAAAAAATATCAACACTGTATGGTTGTTGATGCCTAGATCATCTATATACGCTCTGTAAATATAGACCAGCAAGTAGTTCCATTTGCTTTAACTTTGTTTGAATAGTTAAGCAAGTTAGTAGATCATTTATACTATAAACTCATCCATAGCCTAATTGTGCACCCTATTTCATCACTTTATGGAAAGACAGGTGATTAAAGGGCTCTGTCCTAATAATTGTGATAAGTGTGTCGTGTCAACCCATTGTAAAGTTTGTACTTGTTTACACTCTAAAAATGCAGACTGAAATTTAATTTATTTATATCAGTCTTGATAAAACATGAAAATATTCTGTTAAATTAAACTGAAAAAAATTTGGAATTACATGTATGACATACTGGTCCCCCAAAACTCAGTCATAATCATGACAGGCCTAATTGTGTCCTTTAATTAATTGAGACAGTCACCTAGTTCGTAAAGACATAAGCAGAAAAACAGACATAGACTCTTTGTGACGGTCCAGAGTATTTAGCTTTTACAAAAAAAATGTTACAAAAGACATTATCCTGAAGATTTTCTATACAAATGACAAAAAGATCTATGGCAAAAAGTGTGTACTAGAAATGTACATATGTATTTGTGGTTTAGGTACATGTATGTAAATAATAGCAAATCTTTTGTGGCTGAGCATCATAACATTCCTAGAAGAAGTCATAAGAAGGTTACTGTTGCTGAGCCCCATCGTTATGGAGATGCATACAATAGTAAAATGTGCTTTTGTGCTATTTGAGCCAAAGACAACAGATTATAAGTCTAGTTTGGGTAATAATGGCCAGAATAGGTAAACATGCCAGTAATTACTTTTGTTGTTGTTGTAGGTGATGCTTCATAGGCGGCTTTGGAACAACCAGGAGTGGAATCTGGGATATAACCTGACCCTGAACGACTCCTCAGTGGTGCGGCCAGTTCTGTGGATGATGGTTGGCTCTCCTGCCGCAATGGCCTCTCTCTATCAGCGGGCAGCACTACAGTTACAGCATAGACCTGTGGTCTTAGCTATCGACAAACCTGGTGACTTAACACACAGTTATTTATACTTTTTGAATACTTAAACAGTAGAAAGAATTTTATTTGATGGTACAGCCTGAAATATCACTATTTGAATTGGAGTATACATCTGAGTTAAGACAAGCAGTAGTAAATTTGTACTAAATTGTGTTCATTATGAAACCTATTGTAAATAGGAGTCATTATTATTACAGCAGAAGTTCTTAGGTACTAAGTCTACAGTATCCATGTGGGTTGTTGATCCATGTTGAGTTTTGGTGAAAACTGTGACAATCTACAACAGTGGCCTTTAGTCATATCAGCAAATAGTAAGTATGGCGGTAGGCTTTCTTTACAGATAAATTGGAGGCACACTTTATAGTTGAAGGGAGCCCAGAGTGAGATGATGAAACAGGTAGAAAAAGGTATAAAGTATAACTCCTGCTTGGTAATAAAAGGCCCTTTGTGAAGACCCCTGATTTACAGCATGCAAGATCTTGACTATTTTATCCTCCTTTTCTTCTTTTCATCTTTAACAGAGAAACCATGGAGGAGGAGAGAGCCAAGAAATGGACCCCCTGTTCAGCCTGTAGTTTTGCCTCAGAATCTCCACCTGCAGTATCTCAGTATTCCTGGTTGGAGCTACAACCCAAAACACACCCAGCATCTACAGGATCTTAAATCTGGTACTCAGGTCCCTCCGGATTATACACATATATAGCCAGTCCTATATATGGATTCTTTACATAAAGAGCCTTATACAAATGAGTATAAATATAATTTCATGTAATTTGTCATTTATTGTAGGTGAAGAAAAAGCATCTAAATCAGACTTTGATTGGGTTCTACTGAGGATTGCTCACTTGTATGAGAAAGGAGAGGATCCTGTTCTGTCCAAACCTACAACCATCAACTTAAAGGTAAAACAATGTCATGTGCTAATTAATAGAGGGGGGGGATTCAAACAAGCTTCTGCTACTGGAAAGGGGGAAACATTCTGAGCTGAACAAACCCGCAATGATTTTCAATATCTCACGTTTAATTAAGCCAGTTCATTTAATTGCAGTGAAATGCTTAATTTCTCTAATGTTCAATTACAACAATTACATTGTTATGGCCAAAATGACCAAAAGTGCTAATATTTGTTTTCCAGATCATTTAGATAACCTTTTTCGAATTGATTGCCAATTCTACTTATGGAAAACGCCTGGCATACAGTACATTTTATTAATAGAATTTTTAAGTTAATTAACTTAATGTAATCCAAATATCTGGCCTGGGATTTTAGTGTTTTAAAATGTGTAGGGTTTTAGTTTTTGAGGTAGAATTCCTATTCATAGTTTCTCTTAAATGTTCCATAAAAAGGATTACTTTTCCAAGCTAAACAAGATGTTACTGGAAACTATTTGTATGTCAGTAAAGAAAGTAACATATTGCACAATAGACCATGCTGGCTGTTTATTGCATTATATTTAAATGCGTTTTTACTTGCAGCATTTCTTTACATGTGCCAATGCTTTTTCAAAGTATTGCATATGTAAGCTATGGCATAACTATATTATGTACCAAATGTATCTCATGTCATGGCATTACTGTGATTATAGAAAGTGAATGTGATATTACATGGATAAATCGTTCTGTATCATTTACAAAAGCAGAAAAACTTTCAATGTTCGTCTTGATTTCGTTGATTTGCTCTTTAGTGTTCCTGTGTATTTTTTCATTCCCATTCAGGAAGTCATGCAGGGAATAGGGGAAGTTAAGGAAGTGCAGGAACGCTCCCTCACAGGAACCTGGGACATTGCAGACCTCCAGAGATGGAGGTGGAGGACGACTGAGAAGGGAGAAAACGCCGGTATAACTAATTTTGCTTTAAACCTGCATATTGTTCACATTCTATTGTGGAAAATGTGGAAAATTTCATATATGAAGTTGATAATAATAAATTATGTGTGTTTTTGTGTGTGTTCCAGAGAGCCCCAGCTCCGTTAGAGGCGTGACCGAGGACTTCAGTGTTACCATATCACCGAAACAGATCAGAACTTTCTTGCTTTACTTTAAATAGTAGTCTGAGCTTTCACTCAGTTACAACATAAATCGCAAATTGGAGTTTGTGTAAGACTTTCTGAAAACGTTTCTTACACCTTGGACATGCCTTCATTTAACATAAAAATTACAGTTTTGTTCTCAAATGGCCAATTTCTTAATCTCAGTCTCTTGGTGAAGCAAACCTTTAGGCATCTTCTGTGAAGACTATTACATAGAACTATTTCTGTATTTCTTGATTTGATTTATTGATGATTTTTTGTTCTTGAGTCAAGATCCTTTCAATAAAATTTCAATAAAGTGGTTATTATTTTTGTTTATTGGATATAAGTATTTGACTATATCACCTTCAAAGATAACTAGGATATCAAAATGTTCAACATGTTCACTGAAACTTCTCATCAGCTGTAACCAGTTACCCATTATACAGACACTGGAGAAACAACATTCAGGGTTGGACCTGGTGCCGATCTTAGGAACACTGGGTGTAAAACAGGAGTAGATGCTGGATTGATATCTACTAGTACTCACTGAATTTTCTGTTCCTTGAATGATCAAACTAGAAACAATATGTTTTGACTTACATTTTACTGCAATGCATAAAGGTATGCTTGCATTTCATATTCTATAAAATACACAACAGCAAAAAAAATCAGGTACATGCTCCCTGCTGTGAATAAAATGTATATCATGTACATTTTATTGTTAAAATGAAATTGGTTTGTTTTGTTTTTTATTATTATTATTTAAATATAAGACTTTATTTAAGTCTTAAATTAAGACTAATTTATGAGCCCTTTCCTGAAACGTCTCCTTAAGAGGCTTCTCCTGAAAGATGGTATCCTTTTTTTAATTCCAAACCTTACAAACAAGGAATAGTGAAAACTGGATACTCAGTTGTATTGAAATTAACCCCTTAAAGACCCAAAAACTAAACTGAAATCATAGATACTGATAGAATTATTTATTTTTTGGGGTTCAAGCTGACATCAGGGGAAAAAATAATGCCAAAATGAGCACACAGAGTCAGGGTTCGGGGAGCAATGCTTGTTTAGAGGTTCCTGAGACAGACAGGGAGTATTTATACAAACCAAAGATGTGGTCTTTGTGATTATCTACTGTATGTGCAATGAAAGGCATTATCTATGGGTAACAAAAGGAGTATAACAATTGGCATTAAAGATGTCAACAGAGGTCACTACAGGTGGCATAACGACAAAAGGCATTAACAATGGACATCACAGGTGGCTGAGGACGGAGTGTCTGTGCTCGACACATCCTTTATTTAGTTAAAACAAAGAATTCCTTGGTCTTAAACAAAGGATATTGTGGTCATAAGAAAAGGTCCTATACAAAAGACATCACAAAATCAGCACAGAGGATGCCAAGTTATGTTCATGATATATCAGATACATTTTCTGTTCTTTAATATATGATGTACATACAACATACAGTATTCAGTGTAGAATCTGGTAGAGTAAAAGTAATAGTGTCATTCATACCAAATATTAAACTTTGTAGAGTTTTATATGCTGTAGAATTCTTGACTGATTGCAAAAGTCATATTTTTCTGAAATATTTCATGTTAGACAGTAATATTGAGCATTTCAGTGTGTCTTAGCAAATAGTACATGTATCTGACTTTTATACTGTGCTGTTGCCAACAAATACTTTAAATGAACTGTAAAATGCTTCTAATAAATAATCTGAAGTTATAATTTACACGTATATAGTATATAATCTCTCAATTTGTCTTGAGATTTATCATGCTTATTGTTAAGGTTACCATACATCAGTGCTCGTGAAAAAAGTGATATTGAATACTGATGTTTTTCAACATCTGGAGGCTACATATTGCACATGTTGTACAGTGGTTTTAAAGCATAATGTATTGAATTGTAAAACATTTAACACGAAACAATAATACGGGAAGTGCTTTTACGTTTTGTAATGTTTTGTACAGTTTCATGATTCCTACTTAATTCTGACAAGACAGAAAAAATTGTACTAGGACAACATGCAGCCACAGGTAAACGTACAGATTACATAGTAACTCTGGATGGCCTTTCTGTTTCATCATGAGCATCAGTTGCCAGAGACTGGTGTGATTATTGAATGCAGTCTTTAGAAACTCATGTAGATAACAGTACGAGGATGGCCTTCTATTGCACACAATGCAGAAAAACTTTCTTTCCTTACTTTCTGGATGTTCCAGCAGGTGCATAAGCAAGCTCCAGATAATCCTGAATGCAGCAGCTAGAGTCCTAACTAGGACCAGAACATTTGAACACATCACTCCTATCTTACTCACTCTATATTGGCTCCCAGTCAAATTTTGCATTGATTATATAATACTACTGCTGACCTATGAAGCGTTGAATGGTCTCCTGCCACAGTAACTGAATGAACATTTTAATGATCCAACTTGAAAACTTTGAAAAAAGGTGCAGGCTATTTGTTGGTACCTTAAGTAGTAAGGGCTACAACAGAGGGCAGATCTTTCTCTTACAACGCCCTAAATTATGAAACAGCCTTCCAATTAGTGTTTGGTACTCGGATATAGACTCACTGGTTAAATCTAATCCACAGAGACAGCCTGAAGATACATGGGACCACTTAGAAACCATAAAGATGGCTTTGGCCATTGCCACAATCATTTCAATCAGCCATAACATCAAAACCCCCTGCCTAGTATTGTGTAGGTCCCCATGTGATGCCAAAACAGCTCTGACCCATTGAGGCATGGACTCCACAAAACCTTTGAAGACATGACTTTGGTATCTGGCACCAAGACTTTAGCAACAGACCATTTAAGACTTGTATGTTGCGAGATGGAGCCTCATTGGATCATCATCAACTTTTTCATCAATTTGTTCTACAGTAGCTCTTCTGTAGGATTGGTCTGGACAAGATAGCCTTGTTTCCCTATGCACGTCCGTGAGCCTTGGGCAATCATTTATTAATTTTAGGAACATCCCACAAGACTTGCCATTTTGGAGATGCTCTGACCCCCTGGTTTAGCCTTCACAATTTGACCGCTGTTAAAGTCACTCCAATTCTTACACTTGCCCATTTTTCCTGCTTCTAACACTTTGAGAAATGACACACTTGTGACCTAATATAGCTCACCTCTTAACAGGTGCCATTATAACGAGATAATCAATCTTATTCACTTCAACTGTAAATTATTCCTAACACAATGGACATTGAGTCTGTGTAACAATCTGATGTTTCAGTGATTTTCCCATATACTGCCAGAAGGTGGCGGCCTGAAACACTACTGTGAACACAACCCATATCTCTAAAGAAGAAGAAGCAGCAGATTTTCAACAACCCAGGTAAGTGGTCAGCTTGTTTCAGTCGTGCAGACAAGAAGTTATTAATATGTTAATATAACTTTAATTGTTATTCTCATTTAAAGTAGTTAAGCCTTAGGTGAGCTATAAAGGATCATGTTGAAATGTTTTTGGTAAAGGCATGCAAATAACCTACAAGAATGGGGCAAGGGCAATTGTGCATTATCATTTAAATTTAGATTCAGATATAAATGAATGCATGGCGTTACTGGGTGTTTGTGTCTTCAGCATTGTGTAAATGAAGCTGTGTAAAGTGACCAGGTCAGCTGGCTGAAGCGGCTGTAATGTAGCTACGTGACAAGGGAAAGATGGTGAACTTTGTGTTACTGACTCTTGTTCTACTTCGCCGCCATCTATAGTTAAAGTAGGTTTGATATTATGTTTATTCAGCCTTTATAACTTTATTACAACTTATATAATCTTATAAACCATATAATATGTAACTGTAATATAATCTTAACATAATATTTTGTTATTATCGGAAAACAGACCACTTTTACTATTTTGTGTTACATAAATTGGGAATGCTAATAGATCCTGTACCACTGCTTGTGATCTGATATCTGATGAATTGTGTTATTAAAACTAAGTTAATTTTATAAAAGACAGCTTATTAACGGTTAAGTAACAAGTGTACATTTACATATTTATTCTAATAACGCTGAGCATACTGTACATGCAAATGTATAATTTGCTCTAAAAAAAAAACCCCCAAAAGATGTCCTTCAACTCCCTTTGATATTTTTTATTGTATTTTCTGACTTCTTTTCCTCATTTGAAGATGAAATTCATTCATTCATTCATTGTCTACCGCTTATCCGAACTATTCTCGGGTCACGGGTCTCAGGCGGGTCACGGGTCTCAGGCGTCATTGGGCATCAAGGCAGGATACACCCTGGACAGAGTGCCAACCCATCGCAGGGCACACACACACTCTCATTCACTCACGCAATCACACACTACAGACAATTTAGAGATGCCAATCAACCTACCATGCATGTCTTTGGACCGGGGGAGGAAACTGGAGTACCCAGAGGAAACCCCTGAGGTACGGGGAGAACTTCACACACATGGCGGAGGCAGGAATCGAGCCCCCTACCCTGGAGGTGTGAGGCAAACGTGCTAACCACCAAGCCACCGTGCTTTTGGCATTTCTATATACTATATTTCCATATTGAGTTTAATAACTCATAATTAAAAATCACAGTTTTTCATGCCTGTGCTATGTATGGGATCATATTTTTTCACCATCATTGAATTAGTGAGTATTACCTCAGTCAATAAAGACTTTTTTATTTATTTTAAAGCAATTAAAATTGCATTTAAAAGTTTTTGTTACATATTGTAATCCTAGTGAGTCTTAGGTAAAGGAAGGTAATAATAGAAGAAGAAGTTGCTTTCGGCTGCTCCCTGTTCGGGGTCGCCACAGCGGACCAACTGGTCCGCACAACAACTTGGCAAATGTTTTACGCCGGATGCCCTTCCTGACGCAAGCCTCACATTTTTCCGGGCTTGGGACCGGCACTGCATCCAGTGGCTGGGGTTGAGACATTGGCTGGAATCGAACCCCGGGCTTTTCGCATGATAGGCGAGTAACCTACCACTGAGCCACCAATGCCTCTAAGGAAGGTAATAATAAACCTAATAATAATCAGGTCCCACACTTTGGTTCCTTAGTTCTAAGTATTCTGGCCTGTCATTGCCCTTTAAAGTGATAAAATTCTGCATTTACAGCAACATTTACATGGAGAATTAGCAAAAGCTGAAACATCAGAATAATTGTTATATACTTTGAGCTACACAGATCAGCCATAACATTATGACCACCTGCCTAATATTGTGTTGGTCCCCCTTTTGCTGCCAAAACAGCCCTGACCTGTCGAGGCATCTGGCACCAAGATGTTAGCAGCAGATTCTTTAAGTCCTGTAAGTTGTGAGGTGGGGTCTCTATGGATCGGACTTGTTGATCGGTTTGTCCAGCACATCCCACAGAGGCTCGATTGGATTGAGATCTGGGGAATTTGGAGGCCAAGTCAACAACCTCAAACTTGTTGCTGTGCTCATCAAACCATTCCTAAAGCCATTTTTGCTTTGTGGCACGGCACATTATTCTGCTGAAAGAGGCCACAGCCATCAGGGAATACCGTTTCCATGAAAGAGTGTACATGGTCTGCAACAATGCTTATGTAGGAGGTACGTGTCAAAGTTTCATTAACATGGATGGCAGAACCCACCTTCTTCCATTGCTCCTTGGTCCAGTTCTGATGCTCACGTGCCCATTGTTACCGTTTTTGTCGGTGCACAGGGGTCAGCATGGGCACCCTGACTGGTCTGCGACTATGCAGCCCCATACGCAACAAACTGCAATGCTCTGCGCATTCTGACACCTTTCTATCAGAACCAGCCTTTGCTCCCCACGTGCATCAATGAGCCTTGGCCGCCCATGACCCTGTCCCCGGTTCACCACTGTTCCTATCCTTGGACCACTGCAGACCGGGAACACCCCACAAGAGCTGCAGTTTTGGAGATTTTTATTTTTTATTTTTTAAATATTCTTTATAATGCTAGAACTTCTTTTGTCACAGCGCTAATGATTCTCAGAATTTAGTCATGTTCACATTCAGCCAGTGAAAAATATTACTCATATTGGTATTAATTCTTAATTTTATCATTAAGGGCCCAAGAAAATGGATTTGTCTACAAAATTCCCAGCACTTCCCAGTGGTCCTTTAGATGTATACAGAAAAAGGGCATCCTTCAACTGGAAGGAAATGCTGAGGTACATGGAGGGTGAGGAAATACTTGCTTTCAAGGTAACCGAATAGAATTTTTTTATTGAATGTACAGTGCACAGTTTGCGTGTGTGTGGATGCATGCAGTCTTTGAATAAGTGTAATACTGGGTAACACATACTGTATATCACCTGTGATTTGTCTAATACAGTAATTTTATATTTAATTTATTAGTATCCCTTCTTCCTCCTGAACCCTCTTTATCTCCCTGTGTCTCCAACTGCCTGAGCAGCAGCACATTTTCCAGACCCTAGAGAACGACCCGCTCTTTGCCAGGCAGCCGGGTGAGGATATGTCACTGGAACGGATGAGAGAGCTCACTTTTCGCCGCTGCAAACAGCTGTTTAGGTACAACTTCCTGGACCAGGATGAAATGATGCAGAATCCATGGAAGGTCACGGTCCTCAATGACTGCCTGGGCATGTACGACTGGTCCTTAGGGGCCAAGTTCTTCCTTAACAAAGGGGTGAGCTATTGAAAAAAGTTTCTTCTGATACATTATTTTCACTCAGAGGTGTAAGGGGCCTATTCTTCAATGAGAACTTAAACTGTATTCAGTCTGCTTGGACATGATCTTACCCAAATGTTATAATTATATTATTATAAATGTATATTATAATAATATAATTATTTATATTATATGATTATTATATTTTAAAATGTATTAATTTATTAATAAATTCTTGTTCAGATGTTTGCACGCACTGTGGGTAGCTCTGGATCTCAGAGGCACTTCAGATTTGTGCAGGATACTGATGATATGAAGGTAAAATTTCTTTTCTCTCACTTCTCTCACGTGTGCTTTCTCACACGTGAATCTAAGTCTGCACTAGTTTGGGTTTTAAAGTTCAGAGTGCAGAGTTTATCTGCTGCCATAAATGTAGTCATAGCATGTAGTGCTATTATGTCTGAAAAATTAATCTTGGCATTTCTGTGTACTCAGTTTGTCCGCCCTGGAATACAGATCGGAGATAGATTAAAAAGAAAAAAGAAAAACATTGTTAAATTGTCTTACTAAGGTGGTTAACATGGTTTCACTAATAGTTCCTCAACTGCTGTTCTGATGACAGAGCTCTGTCTATCACATTGCTCAGAAATGTAGCATAGGTATTTGATAAGTTTGAGACCTGTTGTGGTGAATGTGAAGGCTGTAATATATTATTTAGATCAAGCCTTTCAGTGAGCCCTGTCCTGTGCATGGGGTGGAGTCATCCAGGAAGAAATCACTCCTATCAGGATAGACATGTTTCTTCATAGGATAAAGGTCATCAGGAAGAATAAAGTAATGATTTGCAGAGATTCTTCACTTTAAGGGAACAAGGTTTATTCAAACCGTGCCAGCAAATTCCCTCTCACAAAGCCGTCAGCTTTTCTTTTAACTCATTTACCTGTCTGTATATTAGGTATTATGAATTTATAAAGAAATGAAGGGCAGTTCATGCACTTCACAGTATTGCTTAGAATTTAATTGGAGCTATAAATCTTACTTGTATTTATATGTATATTATTTATTTTTACACTACCAGTTAAAAGTTTTTGGACACCCCATGTTTTTCATATATATTACAAAATTTTGCAAATATTGTACTTAAAAAATAAGTAATATTTTACTACAGCACAACAAAACATTTTTTATCTGCTGTTTCAAATGAAATATCATAATTCTTGACCTTTTCTAATGAAGGCCTAAATTTTGTTTGTAAATGACAATACAAACAAAAATTTAGACATTTACAGGTACTTATGTACCTGTAAACAAGTGTAAATAATAATAATAATAATATAAAAATAATAATAATAATAATAATAATAATAATATAATGCTATAAAAGTGAAGTGTCTCAGTCACAGTTGACTGGCTATGCTGTCCAGCTGAATTGAATTAGGGCTTAACGTTCTGTGAGTGGGTCTTTTACCCCAGTTTAGGGTCATCTTTGCATGTTTTTATAACATTCAGTGGCAACCATGGAAGGCAAATGTGAACTAACAATAGAGAATAGGCAAGCTATTGTTACATTGAAGAATGAAGGCATTTCTCCAAAACTCAAAATACTAGTAAGTACTATAGCATACACCATTAAGAGGCTTGCAGAAACAGGGTAGAATGCTGAACAAAAAAATAATTATTTTTTAATTAATTATTGTTGGTATAAATGCATATCCAGTTATTGTAATGGTATTATGTTGTTTCTTGAAAATAAAACTTGAAAATGTCACAGTGTCCAAATACTTTTGGCTGGTAGTGTATGTGTATTATCTTTTTAATGAAACAATTTTGCATTAAAGAAAATACCTTTATATTTATATCAGATATTAAATATCATATTTAATCTTTATATTTATATCAGATTAAAATAATATATTAAAATATAAAAAATATATTAAAAAGTTTTATAAAAAGCATATTAAAAAAAAATACTCTGTGATTCTGAACAGGGGGTATTCTGAGGATTTTGCCAAAACAGTGCTGAACACTGGGACTAGTGCAAACATTGAGGCAATGCTAAACATGCCTTTGGATTTCTCATTGATTTTCGATATGGCGGTCCACTGATGAATTTTTTGTGTGTGTGTTTTTTAACCAATAACTGTTACTTGAATTACGATAGTGTGGCGGAATGAAAAAGTTATCAACTTTTAGTAAAAACAAAAAAAATAAAGAAAAAGGCAATCATCCAAAACCCTGACCCTGCTGCATTTTTTGCTCTATGTTTAGATCTATGGCTGTTTTGCACTGACAGAACTAAGCCATGGCAGCAACACAAGGCTTATGAGGACAACAGCTACATATGACCCTAGCAGCCAGGTACACTTTCATAATATACCATGCCTTGACAACAACACTGTAGATTTGTTGTAGATTTTGCTGTGCAGAAAAACACACACACACACACACACACACATACATATATGAAAAATGGGCAAGCGTAAGGATTTGAGCAAGTTTGACAAGGGCCAAATTTCATGGAAACGGTATTCCCTGATGGTATTCCAGGGAAACGGTATTCCCTGATGGGTCAGGGCTTTTTTGGCAGCAAAAGGGGGACCAACACAATATTAGGCAGGTGGTGATAATGTTATGCCTAATCGGTCTATGTATGAATATAGCTCAATTATGTGCAATATTTGCTGTGTAGAATCTGATTGAGGTGGCTTTTTAACACTCATGCTTTTTTTTTAAGTACATGTCTTCATGTACTTTCACTGTACATGAATTTGTACAGTGAAGGTACATTTCTGGCCCCTCTACATTATAGCCCCAACCAAATACATTGTGGATTAAATTATTATTTTAGATATTTATATTTATTTGAAATGTGGTGTATCTGCAGGAGCCATAATAAAGGCTTACTTGTTAAGAAATAAAGAGACAGAATTGCAATGCAGTATTGCTATTTCTTATTTATATAGTGTTCTGCCTATTTATAGGACTGTTTAGTGGCATTGTTTCCATTTTCACTTGTTTGTTAAAGAAGGTTTTATTTGCAGAGAATAAACACTTTTATTAAGTAAGTCAGTTCCCCTAGTCTTGATGTCAATCTGGTACCTGTGGCCTAGTCTGTTTACATAACTGCAAACAAATGGTGGTACTGTCTTTCTGACTGTGCTGTTGGAACTTTTTCTCTGTCTAACTTGGCTATTGAGAATGACGGTACCAATTTTTTACTGCAGTTATGAATGAAGACTGATTTATAAAACCTCACACACACACTCTTTTTCTTTCTCTCTCACGTTGTCTGTATTTCCTCAAACAGGAGTTTGTAATAAACTCCCCAGACTTCGAGGCAGCAAAATTCTGGGTTGGAAACCTAGGGAAAACTGCCACCCATGCTGTTGTGTTTGCCCAGTTGTACACACCTGATGGAGTCTGTCATGGCCTGCACTCTTTTGTGGTTCAGGTACTTTTTTTCTGACCCAAACTAATTTGGTCTGTATCACCTAATCCGTTTATTTGATGGAATTAATAAATGAGTGCTTTCAACAGTATGTGATTAAACTGTGGTCTGGATGGTGCAATGTTTTGATGTACAATTATGTGGTATTAATATTTCAGGTTAGAGATCCAAAAACATTACTGGCAATGCCGGGGGTAATGGTTGGAGACATGGGAAAGAAATTGGGCCAAAATGGCCTGGACAACGGGTGAGTTTTGTGCTCAATGTGAGCGTCCACACAACATTAAATATGAATTCTGTTGTGCTTCCTCGATTGTCCTGTCACTAGATGGCAGTATGTATAAGGTGAAATGATCTGACAGACGCGTGAACGTTTGTACTCGTGTATGTTTTCAAGATGTATCAAAATATCTGTATTTGTCTCTGCGTAATGTGTTGATTGGACGTGTATTACAGTTTTGCACTTTTCCACAATGTGAGGATCCCTCGGGAAAATCTACTCAACAAAACCGGAGATGTGACGCCAGACGGACAATATGTGTCCCCTTTTAAGGTCAGCACAATGCTGTGTTCCATAAAAATTACCAGTACCAGTGCACCTGTTCAAACAAGACCACAATCAGAACAATTTCAATAGATTCTCAGTTGTTGTTTTTTTGCATGAAGTTATACCATATGTAAAATATACTAAGCATTTGTTCTGGTTTAACTTTCCTGCAAATCAAATCACTTACTACCTTGATAGTTTTATATGGAGTGTGTAACTTCCACACAGTATTGTGCGAGAAGTGGTGAGAGCTATTGGGAAGAATCCTTATGAGCCGCAAAGGAAAATAACAGTCTGTGTTTCTAGTCGCCATGCTAGATATGCATGAAAGAATCCCCATGTTTTCAATTGAAATAAACAGTGCTGGTGCTGCAAAGCTATTAGCCTTTTAGAATGCTGAAAATATGTGAAAAGGAGTTTAGAAAAACAAGCAGGATTTTTTTTGCCCAGTTGCTGTAATAGGATTGCTGCATGACTAATTATTAAGTTTGTTGGAAGAGTCACACAAGGCTAAAAAGCTCCTTCCTTCCTTTTTCTCTCTCAGGACCCTAATAAACGCTTTGGGGCCTCACTAGGTGCATTGTCTGGTGGCAGAGTGTCCATAACGAGAATGGCAGTGGTCAATCTGAAGTTGGCCTTGACGATCGCTGTGCGGTTCTCAGCCACACGTCGCCAGTTTGGGCCTAAAGACGATGAAGAGATCCCAGTATTGGAATATCAGCTACAGGTGCATTTTAGCAGCAGCACAATACAAAAAACATGCAAATCAGTTAAAGTTCACATGAAACATCAGACCGGGAAAAAATGTGATTTCTGTGACTATTGTATACAGGCTTGCTCACCATTATTGGCACCTTTGATGGTTATGTAGATAATGTTGAATATCTCCTGAAAAAATTAATCAAGTGAAACAGCTTTTTTCTACAGAGAACTTATGTTTGATACAAAAGTGCTGATAAACAACAATTAAAAAAAAAAAACAATAGGAGAAAAAAAAATAGAAAAACTGAAAGCTTGCTGTGACACTGGTATTGGCACCCTTCCTTAATATTTGGTTGTACACGCTTTCGCAGCAATTACAGCCTCCAAAAGTTTCTTTTAGCCATCTATAAGCTTCTTGCATTTCTCTGCTGTTATTTTCACCCACTCTTCCTTTTCAATTTGTTCTTTTTTCCAATGGCAGATTTAAGCTCACCCCAAAGACTTTCAATGGGATTGAGATCAGGACTCATTGCTGGTCATTTTAAAACAGTCCATTTTTTCCTTTTCAACCATTCCTGCGTGCTTTTGGATGTGTGCTTTGGGTCTTTGTCTTGCCGGAGGACCCATGATCTATGAGTCAAACCAAGTTTTCACTAGGTCGGACATTTCGCTCCAAAATCTCTTGTTAATTCTCTGATTTCATGACTCCTGTGATACGGTCAAGTCCTCCAGTACCAGACGCAGCAAAGCAGCCCCACAGCATTATGGATCCCCCACCATGCTTAACTGTTGGTAGGGTGTTCTTTTCCTTATAAGCTTCATTGCGTCGTCTGTAAACAAACTGTTGGTGCGCATTGCCAAAAAGCTCTATTTTTGTTTCATCTGTCCACAGAACATTTTCCCAGAAGGATTGTGCTTTGTCCAGGTACTCTTTGGCAAAGACCAGTCGTTCATTTTTGTCTTTTCTTCAGCAATGGTGTTTTCCTTGGCATTCGCCCATGAAGCCCTGCTTGGTTTAGTGTGCGGCGTATAGTACTTGTTGAAACCATGACCCCAGACTGTTCCAGGTTGGCCTTCAGGTCTTTGGATGTTAGACGTGGTGTTTTTTCCACCATTTGCACCAACCTTCGAAGAATTCTCTCATCAATTTTTCTCTTTCCCCTACTTCCAGGGAGGTTCTTGACAGTTCCATGCTTGTCAAACTTCTTAATAACATTGCGTACTGTTGAAACAGGGATACCAAGGTCTTTTGAGATTGCGTTATACCCTTTGGAGGTCTTGTGTCTGCTAATAATAGCACTTCTGATGTCCTCAGACAGCTCCTTTGTCTTCACCATTATGACAAAGGAACAAGGAGTAGCGTGGCTTTTTAAAACACTGAAGTCATCATTCATTGGATAATTTATGTCACATGGGACTGACAATTCATCACAGGTGATTCTCATTTGTGATTTACCTCAGGTGAATCTAAATGTATTTCCATACTGATTTATAGTAAAGGGTGCCAATACCAGTGTCACAGCAAGCTTACAGTTTTTCTTTTTTTTTTCTCCTATTGTTTTTTTTTATTTTTTATTGTTGTTTATCAGCACTTTTGTATCAAACATAAGTTCTCTGTAGAAAAAAGGTGTTTCACGTGATTAATTTTTTCGGGAGATATTCCACATTATCTACATAACCATCAAGGGTGCCGAATAATGGTGAGCAGGACTGTAGTTGTTAGTGCCCAACTGGTTTGAATTGATCAGACAACGCTGATCTTATGCATATGCAGCAGTCTGTAGAGTTTATACAGAATGGTGTGAAAAACAATTAATATTGTATGAGTGACAGTTTAGAGAGTGATAACACTGATAAGAGAGCTCAGAGAAAATTGGCCACATTGTTCCAAGCTGCCAGGAGGGATATAGAAACCTTTTATAATTGTGGTGAGTAAATATTTCAAAATACACAGCACATCAAACATTGAGGTGTATTGGCTGCAACAGCAAACCACCATTGGTCTCCACTCCTGTCAGCCAAGAACAGGAATCTGAGGCTATCAAAAAAAATCTCTTGGTCTTTTTCCAGTCTTTCTTTTAATGTGGACTATGAGTTTATTTTTCTTAAATTAAGGTATTCATACAGCCCTAATATGCTTAGAAAGGCTCAAGATTATCACAAAATTCCAAAGAATGCGTTTGAGATGTTTAATGACCAAAAAAGTCCAAAAAGAAAAATCTGATCTCAGAAGTGTATTTCTGTATTAATTTACCAGCCAACAAATCATTTTCTCCTAATTTAGTATTGTCCTATCTCGTGATTGCTATAAATCAGGGGGTAAAATATCAAGACTTTTAATCTTTTTGAACTGCATTGAAAGCACTTCGAGGTGAACTGTCCTATTCCATGTACATGAGCTCAGACTAGTTCTGCTCTGATTGCCCAGGGGACATGGTAATGTCATTCCTTGCATCCAGAGAGCAGAGCCAGTTACATTTTCTCAGACTCCCAGCCAAGTATGGCAATGGCATAGCAAATACACGATAACCTCTTCAGTGATTTGAATTCTTTTCTTTTCAGCAACTTGAGGCCTAATCGTCCTTTTTTTTTCTAGGTAAATGTTATGCATTACGAGAGAGAGGACCATGAGTGAACTGTTGATGATAACACTTTTGGCTGTGTGTTCTGTGTTGCAGCAATGGCGACTTATACCATATTTAGCAGCAGTCTATGCACTGGACCTGTTCTCCAAGTCATTTTACATGAACTTTGTGGAGTTTCAGATTGGCCTCTTGATGAAGGACAGCAGTGACAGGCAGGTACATAAGTGTACAAATCGTACACAATTTGCAGTCCCTATAGTTTAATACTTTGATAAGTGGTCATGTTTTTGTTTTTTTTTCAGTCACAGATTTAATATTGTGTGTGTGTGTGTGTGTGTGTGTGTGTATGTACTGTGCTCTCTAAGGCTGAGCTGGGTAGAGAGATTCATGCCATGTCATGCTCAAGTAAGCCTCTGGGTTCTTGGACAGCTCAGCGGGGCATTCAGGAATGTCGTGAAGCCTGTGGAGGGCATGGATATCTGGCCAGTGAGTCTTAACCATGCTACCAGGACACAAGAAACTAAATCCACATTCACTTTAACAAGCAACAAGTTACTTATGTCGACCAGAGTTGGCTTGTGCATGCAGCAGTCTGTGGCCATACAAACTACAGGTTTTAGATGTACAGTTGGGAAATTCAGATACTTTGAAAAGATTTCTGCTAGTAAAAGTCATAAATTCCTCTATGTTTTTATTCCCTAGTGAACCGGCTCGGAGACATCCGTAATGACAATGACCCGAACTGCACATACGAGGGAGACAACAACGTTCTTCTGCAACAAACTAGCAATTACTTGCTTAGCCTGATCCAGCACCAGCAGCAAGGTCTTTACCTCAATGTGCAGATCTTTTTAATGGGCAGTTTAGAGTTTGCGTACTAATTTGTTAGCTAGAAAATGTTCAATATTTTGGTTATATATTAGGTGACCTACCCTGTTTTTTCGTTCTCTCGCTCTGCCCCTTTTTATCTTCTTCTGTCTAATTCAACTAGGTAAAGGAAGGATTGAGTCTCCCCTGGAGACAGTGAACTTCCTGAACAACTGGAAAAGAATTCTGGAAAGCAGCAGGTTCACAGCTGCCTCAGTAGAGGAGTGCATGGACTCAGCAGGTAGAGTGTGTAACAATGACACTGTAGCACTGGTTTCACAAATGACTTAACCTGGAAAGTATGAACTCTATCCTTCAGGTTGACAATTTTGGACTGAGAGGACCACAGTAAGGTAATCTACTCAATTAACCAAAAGAGAAGAAAGGAGATTGGGTGGGGTATCAAAACGTCCTGTCAACTAACAATCCGAGAGAAAGCTGTACAGACAAACCCTTTTAAAAACACACCCAGTGTCATATTGCATATGTTTTAGCATAATAAGACTGCTTCTCTGGTCTGGAGGCCTCTGTTGCACATCTGCCACACATCTGCACTCTTTTACTGACTTCATTCCTCTGCTCATGACTTGACCGGCTGTTACCTGGCAACCGGGGTCAGAGGAGTAGGTTTTTGATTGGCCATTTGGAATACTCACTGTGCAAAACACTCAGCATGTCATATGAACCTGTGTTGAGGGGACATTTTAAACTCAGTGAACAATTTAACAGTCCTACAACTTGGTAAGCAGTGCACCAGTATATTTTTTACTCTGACATGTTACCCTGATGGGAACGTAGTGCCAGAAAAACAACAGTGTAGATTAGGATACTGAGCCTGAAGCCTGGATATTTGTCCATATTCCATACATCTGTTTATCTCCTTGTTTTGGTTTTCAAACACAATGTAGCTGTTAGCTGGCAAAATGATGCACTGAGAAAATTAAAAAAATCAAACCAACTGTATGACTAGTGCTCGTATAGAAAAGAATACATTTTTGGCCAAACTGTCAAACCTGGAGGTCTCATTATCTTCCAAATGTCAAAACCAAACATGCCCATTTCCTTCCTAAGGCATATGGTTATCTCTTTCAAGCAACTTATATTGTAGCCTTATATTCAGTATGCAAAACCTTTTTGGCCACTTAGAATGCAAATTTGCAGAGGTTTCTAAAAATTTATTATGTGGTATTTTTTTTAAATGTGTCAAGCTGAGCAGGGAAACAGATGAATATATGGCAGGCTAGTCTGATCCTCCTCTTTCCTCTAGGGATTTTACTTTATCTCTATTCATCAGCGTTCACTCCTTCACACTCGAATGAGAAAATATAGGCTTATAATATTGTCAGGGTTCCAAGTCCCTAATGGGTGTATGTGAGTTTGTGCATGTAGGGAATTATATGCCAAATACCTGATCAAGTCCAGAGCAGCTGTTTCCAGCATTATCATTACTATCTATCTCCTTCTTCAAGTCACAACGTATTTGGTTTTCCTCATCATTGCCTTTCTACATTGTTAACATTATAAAATCATATTATATCTGTCAGTATAAGAATCCTATTCGTAATGCATAGACTTTTATTATAGCAGTCAGACCACATCAACTTATTACCCAAAATTCTCATTGTATTTTAAGCAGTAATTTATATTTAATGTTTTTTTTGTGTTTTATTCACATGGTCCAGTGCCTCTGGCAGCATATAAATGGCTGGTGTGCTTTTTGCTGGGGGAGAGTCAGAAGAAGCTGAGAGAGCAGAAAGCTCTGGGGTTGGGAGACTTTGAGGCACGCAACAGCAGCCAGGTGCACTTTTAATCTGTCCCACATGTCCTAATAATACCCATGTGTATAAGTGTATTCATATTGCTTACATAGGTGCAGATAATCCAGCAGTAGGTTATCACTGGGTTAGTAGGCTCTAGTAGGAAAACCTGCAAAGTAACATCGTATTCTGGTATAATAAGCCACATTAACCAGCAGTCAGTAGCAAAATATTTAGCCCCAAACATCTGACTGTGAAAAATATAGAAAGATTTGACTGTAACTGATTATGGGCAAACAAAACAATAGCATCGGTAACTGGGATGAGCAGATTTCATGTCAAGATTCCAGAGAAAATAAGTAAACCTTATTTCCTATAGACTTTACCAAAAAAAAAATTAATATGTATTTTTGTCAATGCTGTAACTATAGTACACACTTCCACAACACACTGTCTGCTGCACTACGCACATCAGCTTAGATAATAATTAAAAAAATAAATAAATAAAAGCCTGTGGAGGTAAGCGCCTAGCACAGAAAGGTGGGAATATTACTTCGGAAATATGAATCAAATACAGGGTTGAAAAGTCAGATGAACAACTCGTAAAATATAATGCTGAATTACAGAAGTACACAATTTTTTTGACTGCTGCATATTTCACAGATAAAGTAATGACACAGATGACCCCAAGTATGTTTTTTGGTTAGCAACAACTAGCCAGTTTCCTGTGATGAGTGCAGTATGTTTACCTTTTGCATAGTGAACATTTTAGATTTAACAAGCGAATATATATGTATGTTGATTTGACTAAAGCGATTTCTTAATGTGTGTATGTATAAATATAATTCATTTAAAGGTCAGAAGTTATAATTTGTTGATTTCTTGTATTGTTTCCAGCCATGTTGATTTGATGTCACTCTTTGAACTGAGAGGAAGCTCAGAGAAGTTTAGCCTAAGTTGACTCCTGACATTTGATTGAATTATAATTAATCATTATGATGTGAATGGCCTGGTCCTTATTTAGTACCTTATTTGAGAAAGAAGCAAATTTGTGCGAAAATAGCAACAGCACCATGTATAGCAAATAGTGCAAACAATAAATATACGTTACTTAACAGAACCACTGTTTGCACTACTTGCTATAGCTGGTGCTGTTACCACTTTTGCACAGCTACATTTTCTGTTCTAATAAAAGTCTAATTTATTTTTAAAAAACCTTAAGAAATAAATTGTCATTTTCAACTGCATTATGCAAGGACAAAAATAAGTCAACTGAGAATTGTGCCAAAAATTTTTTGTTTTTTTGGGCCAATATCACCCAGCCCTAGGACGGAGCACCACATGTCAAAACATTCAGCTTTGGCAAGTCTCGTGACTAGTTAATTAATCAGCTAGCTTTCCAGATAAGCAAAACTGGACATGCTTACTCAGTGGGTTATAGCTAATGAATTTATGATGTGTCCATCCCTGCTGAAAATGTTTTATATTGAGTGCCTTAGCTTTTAATCAGCTTTTATTTGACTTTTACTTCTTCTGGAACCTCCCACTGAGAGTGTTTTTGCACTTTGCCTAAATCTTGGAAGCTGTAAGCTTGATCGATTGAAACCAAGATTGATTCTGGGCTTGTATGAGCGATGTTGTTGTCATTGCAAGTGTGTGCTCACATGTATAAATTCCTTTTCAGCTGCACAGATTCTGTTCATTGTTCTACGGTGTGCATATTGTGTTCTTATTTATGTAGTGTTTCTTCATTTTTATTTATTTACTTATTTATTTCTTACTTTTGCTCAGCCATGGTAAGCAGTGTTGCTGAATACTTTTAGTTGAAGTGATTCACTTCTATACGAAAAAGATTAACTTCACATCAAGTGAAGTTAAGGTTCAAGCCATCTTTTTTTTTTTAAAGGACCAGACTGGTTTTCTGGACCACACCAGGTTTTGGAAATAGATTCGATGCTCAACCAAGCGAACTGAACTCTCAGGTCCTGTAAAACATGTGAAAAGATAATCCAGATCTGTCAGAGCATTATATCTATGAAACATCTAGCACAGTGTACACTGTTAGACAAAGTAGCTGAAAAGTAGTAGTTTCTTGTATGCTTTAAAACTGCAAATGTGTGCAACCTGGACATTTTAAAAGATTCAGTCTACACATTCATTTTCTATTATGAAGACGTCCCGCAGACCTTTTGAATTTTTTTTTTTCTAGTTTTCTTTGTCACACAACATTGCCGCACACACCCTTAAATATAATCGGATCATTTCACAAAGTCTCAGTGGGTTAGGTAATGTTTTTGCACTTTTCTGAAGATAAAGCAGTGGATATTTGTCACATTTGTGGGGAATTCAACCCTCATGTTACCATAGCAACAACACATTTAGATATAAGGTGTGCCGTGGGCCTGGGTTTTAGACATGCAAGGGGCTGCATGAACATATGACATAATAGTCAAAGTTTTAAAATCTGGAGGCTGTAGAGCTCCACCTAATTGGTGCCTAGTTCCACATGTTACTCCACACCCACCTCCTCCTGCTCCTTCTCATTTCTGGCAACCTTCAGTTTGTCTTCATGTGTCATATTCCCCGTCTACAAAACAAAACATTTTCTGCCAAATGGCCTCAAATGGTGTTTTTCTATTCCCACCTCATCATGTCTTACAATGTAGAAGACTAATAAAATGTTAAATATGGCCATACCTCACCCACACCCAGTGTGTGACATTAGCAGCTGATCTTAACTTTCAGCTTGACAATGAGTCAGTGCTCTTGTTTCTCACAGGGCTGACCCTTACTGCAGTGTGTTATACATGCGTCTACAGATGGCTCTGTAAATATCTACCCAAAGCAGTGGTTTGAGGACTTGGAAAAAAAAGTTGTTCACTTTTTTACAATTCTGTATATCTCACTTTATTTCCTGTATATAGGTGTATTACTGTCGCTCCTTGGCAATAGCCTACATTGAACACACTGTTCTGCAGCGCTTCCATGACATGACTAGGGATGACCAAACTCCACCAAGTGTCAGATCAGTTCTGAGGAGGATGTGTGCTCTCTATGGGCTCTGGACTCTCACCAACCACATGTCCATCCTCTACCAAGGTACACCTTTTTATATCCTCTCAATCATGAACCACATGGAAATCATGAGGAATAATTTTCCTTTTTTTAGGAGGCTATATGTGTGGAAAAGAGCCAGCTGACTTCATACAAAATGCTATCCTCAGCCTCTGTAGTCAGGTCAGCCTCAACACACATCTATGCATAAAAGTGTAAACAGCAGGTGTATAATAGCTGCCATATTATAAATGGATTGATCTTTATTCCTGCTAGCTCAAAGATGATGCTGTGGCTTTGGTTGATGTAATCGCTCCTCCTGACTTTATTCTGAACTCACCCATTGGCAACGCTGATGGTGAGGTAAGAGACTGGGTATTGCTCAACACTCAGCTGGGAAAAAAACACACACACTCTCACACTCCTGCTTTTCTGTGACTGGGGTTTTGGGGAAAAAAAACTGTACAGCAGAGAAATTTGTGAAATCTTTTTTTTTTTGTCTAATATTGGCATGCATATTGGTGCCACCAATGCTGTTTTAAAAGTCTTCTTTTTTTTAACCAAAGGCTGACAGCCGTTAGTTTTTATGGGCCGTTTATTTGTGTTTAAATGATAAAATAGAGAGGAGAAAAATATCTCATTTAAAAGTAGGAGCTGAAATCATGCACTTCTTGAAAATCGTTTGAGATTTTCTTTAACAGTCAGATGTCATATATTACATTTGTTCTAGTACACAATTGCACCAACTTTAAAAGGAAAGGTTATTCTAAGTAAAACATTTCCTATTAATATCAGGGGCCTGATTATTAACAGTGCTGTTACATTTTAACCAAATCACTGCAATAATTCTAAATTCAGTTTTGTTAGATTGTTTAAAAAGCTTGCGCCATCAAGAAAATTCAGTTTGTTTTCTTGCAAAAAATCTGATTAAAATTTCTGTTATGATAGCTACTAATTGCATTAGCTTTCAAAGCAGTGCACTGTTGTCTGTCCAAATTGTACAAATACTGGCCTGCTTTCCTTCCCTCTAAAAGTCTGAAGAGAGCGCCCCAGACGTTTAATGAAAACAGTGAAACACACACTACTCCAGCCCTATTCAGTAATTCCACTGGCCTCTCTCACATGCTTTAACCTTGTTTATAGCCGAGTTGGTATTTACAGGAAAGTTACTCTTCATTCTGGCACTGGGCCGATTCTCTTGACACGTCTCCTCCAGTTCCTGTAAAAGGGATTTCTAAAAAAAAAAAAAAAAAAAATAGACAGCATTGTTTGATTGAAGGCTGCTTGAAACATGGCTTATGCACTTGGACATCAACAGATATTTCAGTAAACATACAGTGTATATAAAGTCTGCTGTTAAAACTGCAGGATTTTATGATGCAAATGAAAGAATGATAAACAATGATAAATCATGTTAGATCTGTTTCCTCCTTTAATTTGACCAACAAAATTGAAATGGGGGAAAAAAGTGAAAAACATCTTTTATTTTAAGGAAATGAAAAAAAAAGCCTACAAGAATCTGGTTGTATAAGTATGCACACTCTTTTATATTGGGATATACGACTTAACCAAGTAATTATTACACATCTGTCGTCAATACAGTGATTCTAATTAACCCCAAATAAAGATCAGCAGTTCCTGTTGGATTTCCTTGACATGTTCATTTTCAAAAGGTATTGGAGGGGTACATATTAATTTCCAAAATAGTAGATGTAGACAGTGTAGGCTATCATCATGATGAAACTACTGCTCCCTCCCTGCATGTGATCTTTCATATTAAAACGCCACATACCTGGCCTATGCAATACAATCACTGGATGGAAGAACATCCACGCCTGCCTAAATGACCCCACACCATGTGCAAAAATGTGTAATGATCTGATGAAACTAAAATAGAACTCTTTGGCCATAAATCTAAAAAAAAATAAGTGGGTTTTATTATGGTGCCAATGATCAGCATACCCATGGTGAAACATGGTGGTGGCAGTGACACACTATTGGGCTGCTTCTCTTCAGCTGAGACTGGGACTCTTGTCATAACAGAGGAAATCATTCATATTGCCAAAAACCAGTCTGTTTTGGCACAAAACCTGCTGGACTGTTAGACAGCTGAAAAACACTTTCACCTTCCAGTAAGGCCCAAAGCACAAGTCAACAAAGAAAAGGCTTCAGAAGGAATGGCTGAGTTAAAGTCCATATCTAAATCCTACTGAAAATATATGGAGGGCTGTGCACAGGAGACATCCCATAATAATCTGATAGCTCAAGAGCATTTTTGTATGGAAGAGTGGAATAAAGGTGCCATGCCAAGACATGCTAAGTAGACACACTCTTAAATCATAAACACTGAGTGCTGTGTTTCAAGCAGAAGGTGCTTTAACCAACGATTAGTTAACGGATTGCACACTTGTGTAATTATACAATCACAATACATCTCCTAGCAACCCCCAACAACCGCAATGTTGGATTTGTTTTCACTTAAATTTTGTTGCTTCTTATATCACATTAAAGGTGGGAAATGATCCAAGTTGATTTTTCTTGACGTGCAGTTTTAACAGGGGTGTGTAGACTTATTTTTAATAAGCACTTTATCATCTGCTTAATGCAGCAACATGCTATAGAGTTTGTGATCTGTTTTACCCTCATCATGTACTTTTGTACTTCAGCTCTACAAGAACCTGTGGGCCACTGTCATGCAGGGAAAAAATGTTCTGGAACGTCCATCTTGGTGGGCGGAGTTCTGCTCCGACAAGCCGGTAGTGGGATCCCTCCGAGCCAAGCTCTAATGAGCAGGTCTGATGTGTGCTACTAAAGGTTCTACCTTGGCATAATGTCTAAACACAGGGAAAATGTTAAAAGGGAAAAACTTACTTTAATTAAACCTATTGTTAAATTTAGCTGTCCATCAAAGAGCAATGAGATTAGATCTGGATTAAAAGATGATGATGATGATGATGATGATAATGATGATAATAATAATAATAATAATTGTTGTGGTTTTGTACCTTCTAACAGAATTGGATTTTATCATGTTGGTAATTATATATTAAATGATAGATAAATAGATAGATATAGAGATATAGATATAAGATGTGATATGATCAGCAGAGCAATGGTGATATCTATAAAAGAAACACATTTGTGTAGCATAATTGCTCTTATCGTAATATAACAGCTGTAAATTTGTTGTTAATTAACAGTTAGACTAAAGAATTACTTTTATGACTTGTTTTATTTTCACTGTTTCTGTAATTTGTTGTACAATGACATTTTGATTAAAAACAATGGTTTGAAAAATCAGTTTGATGTTGTACAGTTTTTACTTTCTTGACATTATTAGATAAATATTACAAACCATTCGGACATTTCCTAAGGAATGATGTTTTGTTTAGAATATTATGTTTCGAACGTAACCTGTAAAATTACCTTTATGTGTTAAACAGGTAAAACGTATAACAATACTCGAGTTAAACGTAAAGTCACATCTGTGTTTCCCTTCTATATCTAACCCGGATCATGGAAGACTGCAGCTCCACGGAGATTTATAAAGATTTATGTTTTTCCTGCTTCAATTTCAAGAAGTTGTAGAGCTGGGGATGTGCGTCAGATGTGTTAAATGAGGTAGAATACTAAACACTGCATTGCTCCATCATTCCTGAAGTCACATCCACACCCTGAATGAAACTTTTCAAGTATTTTAGCAACCAAATCAACAGCAAATTTTCTTTTCCATAGTCTGGGGCTTTTTAAATGTAGTGCAGGTGTTGCATTCCTGATCCAACACCTGGCTGACAGTCAGCTCCAGAACCATCACTTTTAATAGTGATGGGTTTGTGAAATTTGTGTACATTTTGTTAAAAAAAAAGCTGATATTTGGTTTAATCTCACCTTCGAAATGTGAGACAAATCTAACGTTTAACTGATTGATTTATTAGAAGAAAAAAATAACAACCATGTTTTCTTACTATGTCCAAATGTGTCATGTTTATTGCCGCCTATAGAAATCCTTAAGCTCCAAATGTAAGAAACATGTTCCTATTTATGTTGTACACATTACACCATACCCGAGAATAGTTCGGATAAGCGGTAGACAATGAATGAATGAGTGGACATTACACCATGGCTGAGGTATAAAAATGTGGTGACAGGAAGACCTCAGGCAGTCATCAATATACAAGAGAATATACAAATGAAGTGAGAATGAAATGAAAAGTGTGTTGACAATCAACTGTAAAATAGTCACATGCTTGAAGATATCAACTCTCAGGTCAATAATTACATTTGAAATAACTGAAAATGTAATTAACCTGACTGGAAGAAGACGTAAGTGTCTTTTTTTCCCCCCAGTGAGGAGGATAATTAGAGATGTCTCACATAGACATCAAAACTATGATTAGACACCACCTCCATACCAAAAGATATTAAAAAGGCATGTCAGAAAAAAAAACTCCAAACGTAAGTTTCTAGAATGCTCATCCGGCCTTGATATCGGTCAGTCTCTGTCCAATTCCATATAGCTTCTTCTCTGGTTTCATTTCTCCTTCCATTGTATTGTGCCATCTCCCATGGCGTGTGTTTATGTATGTGTCTACATTCCACACATTCATTTGAAGGCTCTAGAGATGATCCTGGACAACCGAGTTCTCTTCATAGCCAAGTGTGTGTTTTTGTTTCAGGAGGAGATCAGCTTACTGTTGAAGTAACACTCCTCCCCCACACACACACACACAGCAAGCTCGTTTGGAAAGCCCTATAGTCTTTGTGATGGAGGTCAGCTTAAGACTTAAATCATAGTGGTAAACATTTGTGTATTTGCTTGTATGATGTGATGTGTGAAAGGTGGTCTTGTCGAAGTTTCCTTTAAATGCCAGACTACCATGTTTGTATACCAGTTCATCTTAAGTTTCCAATACATAGCCCAAAATATATGTGTGTGTATAAATATGTCCTGGTTGTCCAGACTCTGATGTCCCTGTGTAGTTATTCCAATTTTTCTTATGTTAATGGAATGAGTGGTGGAAAAGAGTTAGCTGAGATCCTCTTTGACCACATGTGGTCTCCACTTTAAATAAAAGCCAAGCGTGTAGATGGGGTTTCTCACTGTTTGCACTTCTGTGCTTGTATACAAAGGTGATGAAATCATTACATACCACAGACAGTTTTTTTCCTAACCAAGACCATGTCTCCTCTTTTAAAACTCTTTCCAACCACATCATTCCAAATTATATATTGGTCTTCAAATTGCGGTTATATAGATGACGCAAGCTCCTTGACTCTAAGCCAAGTTAGACAGTATAGTAGAAGTTGAAGTTTTATGTGTGTCTGAATCAGTATCTGTTGAGCTAATTATAGTTACATTTTGGAAAATATCCCTTACCCATGTTTAATCATAATCAAAGTTGATCACTTTACCATGGTTACCACGACAACATATTTAGCGTGAAATTGTTGAAGCTGATGTAGGTAAAAGCTGCAGAGTTTAATTAGGATACCTTATTTAAAGTCAGTGATCTTGAGCGTTATGTATTCTTGGGATTGTCACTCATACAGCAAAACCTGGAAATCTATTCCCTATGATTTTCTAGGAAAACACCTGGAAAAACAGTAAATGGAGCAAATGTTCTGGAAATATTAGTGAGCTCCTGGAAAAATGAAAGGCCTTTGAGACTACATATTTTTCCCTATTTTCTCCTCATCTGATATCACACATTCAAGCTACCTAAAAGTATTTTACTTTTATTTCAAAAGGAGAATTGCTTTGGTCGGGCTAACAATTGTCAGACACTTAGGATTCAAATTGTACTTGATATGAATGGTGATTGTTGATCATTGTTTTCATACAATCTTTTAAATTCGACTTTATTCTGAACTAAAACTGTCATCTTAAACATGGAAGCCTATACAATTCATCTCTACAATTTCAGCACAACCTGGTTAAGTAATGGTTTGTGATGGTTAGTGAGTGTCATGTTATTTATCAGTATGAGGGTGGGGGATATTAGGTGCTGTATTATTCGATGTATTATTGATTTTAATGTTAAGGTTGTCAGCAAATGTGAGACACTTTTCTCTTATTGAAAATGTCCTGCAAAATAAGCCCTGATAAATTATTTGGCTCATCTTCTAGGCCCTAAAGAAATGCCAAGATGATTAACAGTGACGTGTGCATGGCATAACACATTTACAGTTTAGTCATTCATCTTCATTAACAGTTTTATTCTGATCACGGTCACTGTGGTTTAAATTTCCTGTTTATGTATTGGGCAATAGATACTCGAAGTTCATTCGAAAATATTGTGGTCTTGAACCAACAAAAAATAACAATAGTATGAGTGTGTGGGTTTGGTCAGTACTTGTTAAGGAGCGGGTTGGGGTGGTATTAAAAAATGGAATTCCATATAAACATTTACTGGAAACATTTTACGAGAATGTGCATAAAAGATTGGAAAGACTGGAGATAAAAAAGATATTCCCATTCACTTAAGAGTGCAAAATATGTCTGCATTTTCTAAGAAATTGTGTGTGTTACAGCATTTCCACACTTAGTGTAGCAATGTTGGAATTAAAAAAAAAAAAGATTATTCCTCATTAACTACATTTCAAGGTCCACTTGCACATGCCGGATACCTCACTTGGATAATACAGAAAAGGGGAATATAATATCTTATAAATGGGCACTTTGCATGTATTTAGGTGAAAGGTAAAGCTTGTATGCTGGTGTACCTGCTGTAACAGACTATTATGACTATTAAATAAAAAAAAAAAAAAAAAAAAAAAAAAAAAAAAAAAAAAAAAAAGGAAAACCAACCAGGATTGTTCACAGCCACAGCCAGACTGGGTGACCTGATGTTCAGAAATTCTGCCTTTATTGGTATGAACCAGCAGACACAATTGTAAACATTTTGACTTAAAGAAATTTGCTTACAGTTGTTACAAAAGTAGATATCAGTTATCAAAAGACAGTTATAAAGTGAACAGCAATAGGATGTCACATTTTATACAATTCACTAATGCATTCCATTTTCTTTTTTTTAATTATTGTGATGTCTTGAGACAAATTAAAATGCAAAGATGGCATACTGACCATCTACTGACCATCACTCACTCTGCTTCACCCTGGCCTGTGGAATGGTCTCAGGAACAAATCTAGCTGCTTTTCAATATCACCAGCATTGTCTTTAAAAAGCAGTACAGTACTATACATTTCCTTATTCACCAGAAACTAAATAATACAAGGCATTTCACCTCCATCCATATATGTACAGTATTTTGGCGAGAAAACACCCCAGAAAAAATGCTATTCAGTTGCGTTTTTGGGGTTCATGGACTTTAAAGCTTTGGCTGTTATTTTCTGTGACTGCTGGTATGCTAGCCATGTTTTCCTGTTTGTCCCTGCATTACCAGAGCAAATGGTAAGGTGCATAAATGTGTCACTGCATGATAACATCAGGCTCGATGTTGAACAGCAGATCATCGTTGCCTCGTCGGACTTCCAGCAGTAGAGCCGTGTCCTCCATCAACGCTTCCTTCAGTTCACTGGTGCTTGTTAACGGCCGGCCGTTCAGCTTTACGATGATGTCGCCATCCTTGATTCCCCCTCTAGTGTTAAAGACACGGAGGATAATGCAACACTTCCAGTTTAACAAAGAAAAGTGTCTGGTGTTTAATAAGAACTACCACAATCTGTGAGGTTCTTGAGCCAACAGGATATGATTGTATTGCATGTTCATTCATTCATTGTCTACCGCTTATCCGAACTACACTCGGGTCACGGGGAGCCTGTGCCTATCTCAGGCGTCATAGGGCATCAAGGCAGGATACACCCTGGACGGAGTGCCAACCCATCGCAGGGCACACACACACACTCATTCACACACTACGGACAATTTAGAGATGCAAATCAACCTACAATGCATGTCTTTGGACTGGGGGAGGAAACCGGAGCACCCGGAGGAAACCCCCGAGGCACGGGGAGAACATGCAAACTCCACACACACATGGCGGAGGCAGGAATCGAACCCCCAACCCTGGAGGTGTGAGGCAAACATGCTAACCACTAAGCCACCGTGCCTCCACTGTATAAAACAGCAACATCATACCTTACATTACAGCAGTGTTAAAAAAAATCTTAATTTGTCAGAATCGTTTCATTTTTCTATTTTATTCCCCTATAATTCTGTTTTTATGGTGGCCCATAAGTTCAAAATACATTAACAAATCAGAAACATGCAACAGCAAATTCAATAACATCAATGTTAGCCCAGAAAGGATAAGTTCTTATTAACCGTATATACTTATTGCTGAACTGGCTACAACATGTGTCTGTCTGACAGATTATGGAAAATGGAGAGCTGGAGGATGTTTACAATATAAATAAATATAAGCCTAAATGAATTCACTTATTTTTTTATTAAACACATTTATATGATGTTTTAAAATAAGCAGCTTGTGCTCAGTTGATCCTTACTTTTGAGCAGGAGAGTGAGGAACCACCTCATGGACGTAGATTCCACTGATAACATCAGGGAAGTCTGGGTTCTGCTGCTTCAGCTCCTCTACCAGACTACAAAAACACAAGGACACCTCATGCTGAACACAACAAAAACACTCCAAAAACACTGTTTGTTTTTATTACCATTATTGGTGTGGTGAGTTTTTTGGCCATCCAAAATAGTGACTATAATACAAATATGGGCAAAAGTATGTGGGACACCTAATCATCACAACCAGATATTCTTACTGAACATTCCTTGTGGAACTATGGGCTTGAATATGGAGTTGGTAATATAGAGCTAATATGAATTTGGTGCCTTGTACCCCTCCTTTGCTGCAATAACAGTCTCCACACTTTGATTTCTCCAGTAGAATCTGGAGTATGGCTGTTGGAATTTAAGTTCATTCAAACACTCAAAAGAGCATTATTGATGTCAGGCACTGATAATGGACAAGAAGCCCTGGTGCTTCGTCAAAGGTACTTATTCGAGCTGAGGTCAGGGCTCGTGCAGGTCATACCAACTATGGTAAATGTCTTTATGGATCTTGTTTGAGGGTCACTGTCACGCTGGAGCAGGTTTGAGCCTTTTAGTTCCACTGAAATTTCATATTTAATGCTACAGTATACAAAGACTACACATCCTATATAAAGTCCAAAGTGTGTTTCCAATTTTTTAAGGAAAGGCTCACATGTGAGTGGGATAGCCAGGTGACCATATACTGAAGGCCATATTTGGTCTAAATCAAAAGATATGAAATCCACTCACGCTTCAGTTATAGTGAGCATGCGAATTCCGATGAAACGCTTCTTTACTGATCGCAATTCTGAAAGAATGAAGCACAAAAACAATGCAAAACTGTAAGGATTATTTATTAACCATAAACCAGCACAAGCTATGACCCATAATATGTGGATACGCATTAAATGTTGATGTACCTTTGCTTTGCTTCCCCATGGAATCATTGAGGAAGAGGGTTATTCTGTCTGAAGGAATGGCAAAGGAGATCCCTGCTGCTACCTTAAGGGTGTTGATTCCAATCACCTCTCCGTCCTAATAAAATTTAGATCAGCGGTTAGAGTAATAGCATAACATTAAACAACACTGACGAATTTCATGATGTTTGCAAATTAGTCTTCTACAAAAAACAATCAAATGTATTGAATGTGCTTGTGGGTATGTTGAATGCTTACCAGGTTGACAAGGGGGCCACCTGAATTCCCATACTTAAGAAGAAAACACAAAATTTAATTTTTGTTTAGTTTAGTTTAAATACCAGTATAATCACATACTCAAATCCAGTTTTAATTGTCTCACATTTATGATTGCATCAGTCTGGATATAATCCATGTCTGAGTCCCGAATGCCCAGTTCTTTGCCATCTCTTTGAGCTGTGCTGACGATTCCTGTGGTCACTGTGTTTTGCAAAGCAAACGGACTCCCAATAGCAACCACAAACTCGCCAGGCCGCAGGTCTGCTGAGTGACCCAGCAACAGGACTGACAGTTTTTTCTGAGCAGTGTCAAAGAAGAAAGAGAAAGAAGACAGAAAGAGAAATGTGGTGAAACTACGGTCATGTGGGTATTGTTGTGTTTATCTCAATAGGATTTTTTCTTGTCTCTGAAACAAAAAATGAAGTGAACACAAACTTTCACTCAACACGAGTCAATCTGCCAATGTTTGGTTTCAGAGGTTTGCTTGTTTAGTCTTGTACTGGAGCTATGAAGCTGATGTGCCAACAAGCAAGATAATAGTCTTCAGTTAAGCACTGTTCATGTCTAAATTATCATACCTGATTCAAGCTGTGTTGAATGTCAGATGTGGTTTCTGATGCTGTATATCACACTGCTATCTATAAATATAGACAAAAGTACACTAAATGGCTTAAAGCGGTGTTAAAGCAGCCAGCTTACAGTTTGGTATCACGCCACTTAAGCATCATACCCAGAAGCCTTACATGTTTGTTAACACTGATTCCAATGATTTGTATATTTATTTTAACTTGGACTCCAGGGCAGACCCACTGCAGAGATATATTTCTCACAGTTGGCATGGGAAGGTCTGAGGATCTCCCAGAAAAAGCAGCAGTCTGTGGCTGTGGATAGAGACATGTTGATTGCCACCAAAGCAAAAGGAGAAATAAATAAATAAATAAATGATTGAATGAATGACTTGTTCTGCTGTCTTATTACAATGTTCATCTACAAATAGTGTTACTTATCCAACCAGTGTCTTAGGTATTCCCATATGCTTGGTGCTGAACTGAAGGCTATAAACTTCTTTCCCTTCCTTCGCTTGTTAGCTACATTAACTTTAATTACACGAAGGAAACTTTACAGACACAAGATTCTGTATATCTTCACTAATCATCTACAGTTGGGGCCATTGTCCTCCAGTTTGGCCATTTGCCAATACCCAACTACTAGGGTGAGCTCTAACATGTACTTCATTCCAAACAGATGCAACCAGCCAACAGCATCTTATCAAACTGCTGCTCATGCTAGAGGAAAGCATGATCTGCCCTCTTCCGAATACATGAGCTCACAGTCATTCTAGGCTAGTGTCACAGACAGCATGGCCTAATTTTGCCCTCACAGATGGACATGACATTGCTTGGATTCTACTATTGTCATGTACATTGTTCCATAATTTTTGCAATGATACTTCCACTAATTGCATATGTGCTTATGTATCGGATAACTTGAATATTAAATATGACATCTATCCAGAAGATTAAAATGAGTTAAGCCAATAACAATCTGCAATAAAGTGTCATACAGTATTCACCTGTGGGTTGATTTTGATGGTGGCAATGTCAGACTTTTTGTCAATGTCTTTAATTGTAGCCTCGTATACATCCCCATCGTGCATCTGTACTTTAAGTTGCTGATGTCCTGACACAAGCGTGGTGGTGGACACGACATGAGCATTTGTTACAATCAGCCCAGTCTCTGAAATCACAAAGCCTGAGCCACTTGACAGTGGTACAGTCCGGCCAAACAGCGGGTGGCTACGGATTAAAGGTCAACATTATTAGTTAAATATAATACTGTTGTCACAGATTGCATTATTAAACACATAACAGAGAAGATGGTGGTACAATTTCCATTTATCCAGGATGCAAAACTCAAAACTACACTGAAAAAAAATATGGACTCATACAGGCGCAAACTCAGTGGAAAAACAATGATTCATGATGTTAATGATTCAGGATTTTGGTGAGTGGAAACTGTCTGTCTTTTGACTCCTTTGTGTCTCCTTAACATCTTTTTTTCCAACTGTCTATAAGTCAGCAGACTTGGTGAGAAACAGCTGTGCTCATCCTGACTGTCTGATAGCACAAGTGTTTGAACACCTTTAGCCCTGTCACTTTTCCCACACTTTTTATAAAAAAAACAACAACAAAACAACAACTGACCAGACTAGTTTCTGCTGAGTGTCAAAAAAAAGACTGCCATGTCACAAATACGTCTAAAGCCAGGAACAGAATAATTGCTTCATACTTTCATAGTGCTGTTTTTATTTATGTCTATTTTTTGTATAGCACTTAACAATCAACATACACTATTTAAATTCCACTGTTTTAACTTCTGCACATTTATTCAGAATAAATCTGGCTTGTACAGTAAATCCCATGCTGAACATACCTTAGAAAGAGTTCCACATGAACCACAGCTGGAGCGATCTTTTCCACCACATCAGCAATGAAGTTGAATTTATACCTTGGGCTGTTGGGGTGTGTGGGACCTATACTAGCAGGAAGAATTTGTCATGTTAATAAGCACACACCACTGTGGCTTTTATAGGCAGCTGGAAGAAATTCACGCACACTGCTGACCTGAGAGCAGCTTTACTATATATCTGAATAGACGATGCTAGTCTGAAATCAACAGTTAGTGTAAACAGTTTTCCGGAAGATTTTATAACCCTTAATAAGTATGTTAATAAAAGAGCAGTCATTAACTGAGCCTTTTAGTATTTATAGACAGAGGAGGTTATATTTACTGCAGGACCAGAGGGCAAAGTTGTGGTGAAGTCTTTCTGGAACACAGGAACTGCTAGTCTGTAATTGCATCAAAACCTGCAGGTGGTTTCAGTCCTGTTCAATGTATGTGTGTGTGTGTGTGTGTGTGTGTGTGTGGTGTGTGTTCAAAAACTTTTAGTTAAAAAACTAAAGGAGCTGAGGATACTGAGGTTAAGAGTTAGATTTAAGTGTAGGGACAGCATTAATTAGCTGCATTAATAATTATGCCAATGGAAGGTCCTCACATGGATGGTGAGACAAACATGTAAGTGTGTATGTGTGCATGCATCTGTGTCCTGGGTGTGTAAAAGTACAGTAATTACACAACATTATTTTTTGCAGACAGACTGCACCCAAACTGACCGCCATTTCCTGCGACTGCCTTGGCACACACAATCTAGCTCAGGGGTCTAACAGTACACTCATCTTTATAACCTCAAGACTAAACTTGTTTTCCAGGGCAATATGTCTAACAGTATAATGTTTACAGTACAAATTTAAAACCACTTAATGTTGTCCAACTGTAACCTCTTACACCACTCCAGAGGTTTACATTTCATGGCTTGTGCTTTTTGCATTGAGTGCAGCATATTTTGGGAACAGTGTCATGTGGGCAAAGCACAAGAAGTCTTCGAACTCTGGCCAAAGTATAAATTAGGGATTGCACATTAAAGATCATCATAACTGTGCAGTAAATCACATGCAGTTGTTTAACATTTATCACAACAAGCAACCTCCTTTAAGGCCACATTCCAGGATAACTATATCACTTGGCCTTAAGGGGAAGTGCAAAGTTAAAGATCTTTCATGTCACGGTGGCCAAGTCAGCCAGCCCTCTATTCCAATTCCAATGTGTATCCCCTTTGAGGTTGCTCTATTAGAGACTGTATAAGAAAAAGAAAACCCAAGTCAGCCATGCACTAGCGATTTAGTGAGTGTTAAATATTCCATAAGCTGTCCAAAATGATCTCCACTGACTCTCCAGTCTGATTTTCCAGTCTGGTTGAGGGCAAAACCATACATTAGTGGTCCAGCTGGTGGCACATGCTTGGCTGTCATTACAGATGGGGTGCATGGGAGTGAGATATTTGATACACTAATGAAAAATTTAGTGTTTATCCTTGAAGTTTAGAGTATTAGTTGTACAGGAAATTATGTCTGATGAATTTTTTTGGTATGTTTATAAGTAGATTAAACACAGAAACGGTTGTCCTGCATGCTCCTTGCAGCTGTTTAGCTTTGCTGTTAATCACTTCCCCCATTACTGGAAAGACATATGAATGAATGATTTGAAATTAAAAGTCCTTGAATTTTTTATTTTTTTTAAATTTTAATCTTAATCCTAAATGCACAAAGGTTCATGTGTAAATTTACTGTGAAGCTACTAAAAGAATATTGATGAATATGTGGCTGCTGGATTTGTTGTATTGTCTCTTTGTTCTATCCTCGAGCCACAGAGAATGGAAAATCTCATATATTCTGTACACTCTTAGCTGGCCACAAGTTTCAGAATATTAAAGACTGCAATTTGATCGGCTCTCTACACATCCGTGTATACACTCTTCTGTGCTCACTGGCTTTCAGGGGGAAAATATTCAAACACCATGACACAATGAACTTCATAGAGCAATATATATATAACCAGATTGGGAAAAATTTCCACTATAAGAAAGTTTTGTTTAAAACAGTAAGTGGTGAGTAAACATGATTTGTCAGTCAGACAGCTCTTCCTGGGAAAGGCAGTTCTTGGCTACCTGAAGACCCCAGACAGCAGCAGCAGCAGCAGCAGCAGCAGCAGTCTGTCAGTCTGCCTCCAGAATAATATCCCCGTGTGTATGACAAAATTAGACCGGCAGTCGGGAAGGATACGCCATACCTACTCATACAGCAATCTTGTTATCTTTCTGTACTAATACACGGTAATTGGATTGTTTAAAGTTAAGATTTGGTGTTAAGACTACTGCTGATTCAGCTCTCACACATAATTACAGAGATTTCCATCTGTCAGTAATAACGAAATTAGTCTAATTCTGGTAAACAGCTAAGGCTGATCTTTGTGGGTAAATTTTTCTTTGTGGGTAAAACAGTGGCACTAATTCCTAGTGGCTTACTTCCTGTCAGTCTGCAGTTTAATGGTTGTTCAGAAAATTGCTACGACTTTGATAGAGAGCTGGACAGCAATCAGGCCAAAAGTTCACCTTGCATTCATATTGACCTGGAAATTCACATCTAGTCTGGAGAGTACAATGACCTTCTGTATTCTAACTGCCTCGTCATATGAGGACTCTACAGCTGTAAGTCAAGGTTACTGTCTGGTTCCTTTACATGTCCTTGGAGACTATTAATTCAAGTAGTATGCTAGAAGGTTTTGTGTAAGGTAGTGAGAAAAGTCCCTTAAATTAAGGGAAAATATCTAGCAGCTAGATATAATCAATACATTCATATATGTGTCTTAAGATATATTTATAAAGTACTAAATTGCTTTTAACTGTTTGGTGATTTCTGGCATGTATTGTGGAATCTTTAAGATGTCTCCCTACAGGCTGTGAAGAAACCAGACTGACTGGAGACACTGCTAAACCCCAAGTCATTTTTAAAAAGCCCACTGAAAGATATCCACTCGCTGGCAAGAACATTTGTTAACTAAAATATAGTGTGTGACTTATTTAAAAGCCACAAAGTACTGCTCTCTGCCCCTCTTGTGAGAAGGCAAATATACTATAACCTTTTTGTTGTTGATTATTGTCACAACAATGGCCTCTGCTATCCCAATAGAGCTATAAGCGAATAGTCCACAAACCCACCAGTAGTTATTTTATTGTGTGAGGATCAGTGGTTCATTTGTGCTTTAATACGTTACCTGTCATCCTGTGATCACAGCATCTAACACTTGAAATTCAATTTTATTGTGACCTTAGATTACAGATTAAGATCCTGCTGCTCTATCTCCATCTACTCCTATCAGCCTAAACCTGACCCTACTAATGAAATGCTATACAATCTGCAACAACAAACAGTTATCCTTACTGAAACAAGCTGAAGTGCCTGTGCCCTGGACATTTGGTTCACTCTGCCCAAGTAGGAGGAGCTGGCTCAGGTCCAACTCCACCCCCTGGACATTTGATGCTGAAGCAAGGTGGTATTTGCTCAAGTTTGCTGTGAGGGATCAGCCACATGGGTGGCACAGAGTGGCCCAGTTGCCCGCCTGACTATTTTAAGTGGCCTGTAACTGAAATAAAGTTCATGTGAGCACCTTGAGTGTTAGAAATTGAAGAAAGATCATATTGAAGAAAGATCATATTAAAGTGATGTCATGAAGTGCTAGTCACTTTCCAATAAGGAACAGATGAGTACAAAACGTTTCTTGCTGTGGAAAAGTAACTTGGCTGTAACTCCCAGTGATCAGAGCGCTCAGACAGAGTGATTGCTTACCTCGGCCACTCTCGCACGGACCCTTGTGCACAGAGCTCAATCCCGGCAGGCCTTGCTGCAGCGCTTTGCGGCTCGCGGCTTTTAGCCTGCACACGTTGGCGTACGTGTTGCCGTCGCTGGCGCACAGCTTGGCCCCGTAGCGGCACTGACACACGCCTTTAGAGAGGCGTTTCCCCGCCGGATGTCTGCACTCCAGCCCGTCTCCGCAGGCCAGGTCGTGCGCGCGGCCGCACGATTCACCCTCGCCGCGCGCGCACACGAGACAGCATCCGCAGCGGTCCGGCACGTAACCGCTCGGGCAGCTCGGGCTCGGGCACGCGCTCACATCACACCGGCCGGGGCAGGCTTTGGACTTGGGCTCGGACCGGACCAGGGTCCTGACGTGGAGCAAAATAACGGCAGATAATACAATCACTCGCATTGTCTGATGTGATGAAGGAGGTAGGCGACCGGTGAAAGAGAAGAACAACACACACACACACACACACACACACACACACACACACACACAACTACAGCAAAAAATGTTTAGACTGAGATCATATTCTTATGACAAGCAGTGTCCATTAGTGTCCATATGTGTTGCTTGTCTCCACAAGTGTTTCTTCTTGCACGAAAATAAAATGCAATAATGCGATATTTTACCGTATTGGTGCAAACTTTACTTCATAGTAATTAAAGCTTGAAGAAAAAAGAAACTCTTCCAAATCCAAGTTCAGGACGTCTGGTGTGCGGAGTAAACAGACGGGGCCGGCCGGTCTGTCTGAAAACAGTACTCAACCTAACTGCAGCTGGTTTTAATGGAGGCGGAGAAAGCAGGGTTTCTGAGCGCTCTGCCCACTCTGCAACCATGCAAAGCTCCTGAGAGGGGTCGAGAAGTGCACACTTAACCATGAGTATGAGTGTGTTTGATGGCTGCAGTTAAAAAATAAAACTCTGAAGGTTGTCCAGATCCGTGCACTTATAGTGAGAGTTATCACAAATGAAAAACAAACCTCTCCACATTGTGGATTAGTTGAACGTGAACTTTTATAGTTTTCACTTGATCCTTGATGATGTTATAGCACAGTGTCACCTCCTTCCAGATTTGGACCAAAGAAGTATATGTTTTTTGGAAAAAAGTAAAAAATCATAAGGAGATCTTGCGGTGTTCTCACATGGCTGGCTCTGTTGTGAAGAGGGGTTTATGGTCCATCTGAAGAGCTCAGGCCAGACACCTATGCAACACATGTTGGTCATGTCGTGTTAACGCATACACACTTGTAAGTGTCAGAGTTTTAGCTTTTGGCGTTTGTTTTGACAGAGAAGAGCAGTTCAGGTCGGGTTGTGGGCTCTCACCAGCTATGAAGATATTTATTTGAAACTGTAACATCAGCCATTTTCAGCACTTAGTGAAAACAGAGCATCTCTTTGTTTTTACTTGATTCCAGGAATTAAACCGATTCGACATTACGCAGGCTTACACTCAAGAAATTCTGCAGGACAACTTAGAATCCATTAATAATTTAACAATATTTACAGCTGTGCATGATTTTATCTTACATTACATAAAGAACTGAATGGCTGACTATTTCTGAATAAATCTTTTTTTTTTTTCTAAGAGAAAATGTAATTTTCTGTTAAAGGGTTTATATTTGGTACTATGACTGAAAGAAACAAAGTTGGGGATTGTTTTTATATGTTTTTTGTGCAAGTACTAAAAAAATGTTCGGCTGCTCTGAAGAGCTTAGGATTTGCTCTTGATGCTAGTCTTTCATTTGGGTTTTACGTAAGTACCATCTGTAAAACATTGTTATCGTTTAAAAGCCAGATCCAGATGTATGTTAAACAGAGCATATTACTCCAGTCATGTTTAGGTTACACTTACATTTAAAGCCTTGCCTTTAATTGTCTAGTTTCTATTAATATTCATTGGTTTATTATTTCTTTCCGTCTGTTTGAGGATGTGGTATTTTGCAGTAATCAATTTATCCTGGCCATGGTTGAGGTGAATCTGGAGTCCATCCCAGGAATACTGGACACGAAGCAGGAATACACCCTGGGTCCACTGAAGGGCAACACACACACACACACACACACACACACACACACACATATATATGCTTAGAAATGTATAACTTTAGCAATTTAGAAATGCAGTAACTTTAGCTTGCCAAATGAAATAATGGCTGATTAGAGGCATGGGCATGTACATAAATCTTCTGTATTCATTATTATTATTATTATTATTATTATTATTATTATTATTATTATTATTATTATTATTATTATTATTATTATTATTATTATTTTTATTATATTAATCTACTTAATGTGGATTAAAGGGGCATTGGTGGCTCAGTGGTAGGTTTCTCGCCTATCATGCGGAAGGCCCGGGTTCGATTCCCAGCCAATGCCTCAACCCCAGCCACTGGATGCAGTGCCGGTCCCAAGCCCGGAAAAATGGGAGGGTTGCGTCAGGAAGGGCATCCGGCGTAAAACCTGTGCCAAGTTGTTGTGCGGACCAGTTGGTCCGCTGTGGCGACCCCGAAAAGGGAGCAGCCGAAAGCAACTTCTTAATCTACTTAATGTGGATTGATTTTCTTCCATCATATATTACATATACATAAATTTTATCCTTTAGTTGACACTCTTGCTAAAATTGACTCCTGGAGCAACATAAGCAAATGTTGAATCAGTTAGGATTTCTGACTTCAAATATCAGCAAGCCAGTCAACTCAAATAAAATTAAATGAACCACTACACAAAACATCTGGTCAGAAGACTGTAAACATTACAATGGTGTGCTTCAGTGCAGTTTAGGTTTCTGTTTTCTCAGTACAGTTTGATTGTCTAGCTTGTGTCCTGTGAGGTTGTGATCCTGTATTGGGATGTGGTGCAGAAACTCTGGTCTGGTGATAGGTTGATGCGGCGGATATTAAGATCAGCAGCAAATGCTCTGGCACGTTGGTAGAAGTGCAGGGAGAGCTCACGATCCATGAGGAAGTTGTGGTAGATAGTAGCCAGGCGAGTACACAGCTCAAGCTGAGACTTCTTATTGCCCAGGTCCATAGCAGCTGCCAGGGCAAGATGGTAATAACCTGCTGCATCAAATGGGTCCTGAGAGAGCAGAATGAGAAGATAGAAAATTCAGAATAGAGATTTATTTATTCAAACTTTATCAAGTATGATTTAACAAATCAGCATTTGATAGATGTTATTGTGAAATCTTATAGGGACTTTATGTGGTAATAACTTCAACATTATTTTGACTGGTTCAGCATCTCTATTTAATTGCCATCCATCCATCCGTCCATCCATCCATCCATCCATCCATCCATCCATTTATTCATTCATCTATCTTCAGTAACATTATATCAGGGTCATGATGAATGCTGAGCCTATCCCTGGAAAATTGGCTGTAAGATAAATTGGCAGGGCAATTTATCATAGGATGTTCAGTGGCATCTTATTGGATGGTTGAAAGAACGTGGAAAGCAGGAGAAAACCCGTGGCTACAGGGTAAGAGCATGCAACACTCCACACAGACCTGACCGCAGGAGCAAGGAAGGGACTATGAAGTTGTGAGGTGGGAACACCACCCATCGCACCTGAGCCTTTTTAATAATACATGTGTTAAATAATGCCATTACAGAGTGCACACTGTAGGGTGACTGGTTTCCAATTAAGTTTGCATGCCTATACTGCCCTCTTCTGGTTGATCTTTGAGACATAAGCCATGGATGTGATTCTTACCTTCAAATCATGGAAGATAATGTCACCCAGTGTTTGATAGACCTTGACATAGTACAGAGCTTCCTCATCAAACTGCAAGGGTGAGGGACAGAGTGAGAGCGCCTTGAGGAAGTGGTGCTCAGCCAGCTCAAACTGACTCAGGCAGTGGTAGAGCGTAGCTAGCCGATGAAACGCCACACGCTCGTTCAAATGGTCAGCTACAAGCAGATAACAGTTCAAGACAAAGCAATGAGGTAATTGAGTTAATGTGATTAAATTAGATCTGTGTGCACAATTTAATGTAATTACAAAACCAATTGGGTATTGTCCAAAGAGTATTATTTTAAATGGAAAAAAATGGTTTGTGTTGAGGAATGGAAGACAATGTAAAGTTCACTGGGACTGACAAAGAATCATGAGAAAGATGGGAAAGAGAAGGAGCCAAACATTCTGTGTGTGTGTGTGTGTGTGTGTGTGTTACATACCTAGACTGACACTGATCTCTAATGCAGTCTGTGCAAACTCCAGAGCTTCTCCATGCTGTCCCAGCTGGAGCAGCAACTCTGCTAACTTATTGCACAATCTTAGCTGACAACGCACACTGCTTGTCTTCACTGCTATCGGGAGAGCTCGATCCTGACACAGACACACAAACACACGCAAAAACACGCACCCACACCCACACACACACACACACACACACACACACACACACACACATAGTTCAAACCACATAATTATATTACACATTTGTGGACTAATCATACATGTACATTACACATCCTTTTAAAAGACTGTCTCAACCTAACATTAATAAAATGAATGTTTAAACATAGTAATGTTAAGATTAATACTACAACACTATGACAACAAATACACCAAAGCCATAAGAAAAAGCTGAGAGCAATAGCAGTTTCAATGATCACTGTCCTTTCTTTATATGTTTCACATACACCGATCAGGAATAACATTATGAGCAATCACAGGTGAAGTGAATAACATCATTTATAACATAACATGATTATCTCCTCATCATGGCACCTGTTAGTGGGTGGGATATATTAAGCAGCAAGTGAACATTTTGTCCACAAAGTTGATGTGTTAGAAGCAGGAAAAATGGGCAAGCGTAAGGATTTGAGCGAGTTTGACAAGGGCCAAATTGTGATGGCAAGACGACTGGATCAGAGCATCTCCAAAACTGCAGCTCTTGTGGGGTGTTCCCGGTCTGCAGCGGTCAGTATCTATCAAAAGTGATCCAACAGATGAAGTACTGTTGCTCAAATTGCTGAAGAAGTTAATGCTGTTCTGATAGAAAGGTGTCAGAATACACAGTGCATCACAGTGCACTATGGGAAGTAGGCAAGCCGGCGGAGGCAGTGTCATGCTTTGGGCAATGTTCTGCTGGGAAACCTTGGGTTCTGCCATACATGTGGATGTTACTTTGACACGTACCACCTACCTAAGCATTATTGCAGACCATGCACACCCTTTCATGGAAACGGTATACCCCTGTGGCCTCTTTCAGCAGGATAATGTGCCGTGCCACAAAGCAAAAATGGTTCCTGAATGGTTTGATGAGCACAAGAAGAAGTTTGAGGTGTTGACTTGGCCTCCAAATTTCCCAGAACTCAATCCAATCGGGCGTCTGTGAGATGTGCTGGACAAACAAATCCGATCCATGGAGGCCTCACCTCACAACTTACGGGACTTAAAGGATCTGCTGCTAACATCTTGGTGCCAGATACCAAAGCACACCTTCAGGGAGTTAGTGCCACCTTAGTGGAGTCCATGCCTCGACAGTTCAGGGCTGTTTTGGCAGCAAAAGGGGAACCAACACAATATTAGGCAGGTGGTCATAATGTTATGCCTGGTCAGTGTATAGCATATATAATATGCTCTATGATTATGAAATAATTCTCAAAAGCTGTTAAACTGATTATCTAAAACCCTAATTAGTTTAGTATTTTCCTTGCCTAAACACATCTTCACAGTTAACACATTTGCAACATCCCCTTTGCTTGTGCAGACTTACCCTGTAGAAGCAGACAGCTTTCTCTCTGTCCTGTGTGCTGTTAAAGAACACGTCCCCTGCCGCCTCCAACAGCTCCAGAATGAATAGTGTGTCTCCGGTGCTTAAAGCAATGTCCTGCGCTACCTGTCACTCAAAGAAAAACCAATTTAATGGAAACATGTGATTTACTATTAACATTACAATTAAACCTTATCAACATTATCATATATAATTAAATTAGAATCTTTAACAACACAATAAGCATTGGTTAGTATACCACAGAGCTCCTGGACCTGATTGGTCAGTGTGTTGAGAGAGAGAGAGAGAGCTTTGTTACAGTTAGATGCAAGACTTTTCCTTTATGTCAATTTCTGATGCCATTTACCAGGTAAAGAAAAGGACAATTTTTACTTGTTTGCCCAGTGTATTTTTTTTTCCAATGTAATATTACCTGCACATAGAGATCCACCAGCTCAGTCTGTTTGAGGATGTGGTAGATTTTTCCTGCCTGAAGCCACCCGTGAGCCTCTTTCCTCTTCATCCCCATGTCGATGTAGATCCCTATACTTCTTTTGGTGTAGTCCAGAGCACATCTATTTGCTCTGAGATATAACAATACCAAAAAGCAGGTTTAGACTATTGAAGACACGACTTCTCACCTACATCCTGTTGACATGTAATATTAAAAATGTAACAGCTAACATTCAGATAAATTGTTCATCATATGAACTCACTTCTCTGTGCCCAGGCTGAGGTACAGCAGACTGATCTTCTCCAATGTCTCTGCCTCCAGGGTTCTGTCTCCTGTCTGGTGCAGTAGGTTCAGCTGGTGTTCACTGTAGATGATACACTGAGCTTCATCAGGACATGCTTCACTATAGAGTTGGCACATGTGGTGTGTAGCTTGCAGTTGGCCTTATTACAGGGAAATAATTATGAGATTAAATTACATTTGGATATTTAATGCACACGCAATCAATAGATATCTCTTTTTCTTTACAGATATAGCAAACATCTTGGCTTGGTGGTTAGCACGTTTGCCTCACACCTCCAGGGTTGGGGGTTCGATTCCCGCCTCCGCCGTGTGTGTGTGTGTGTGTGTGTGTGGAGTTTGCATGTTCTCCCCGTGCCTCGGGGATTTCCTCCCCCATTGTAGGTTGATTGGCATCTCTAAATTGTCTGTAGTGTGTGAGTGAATGAGAGTGTGTGTGTGTGTGTGCCCAGTGATGGGTTGGCATTCCATCCAGGGTGTATCCTGCCTTGATGCCCAATGACGCCTGAGTTAGGCACAGGCTCCCCGTGACCCGAGAGTAGATCGGATAAGCGGCAGACAATGAATGAATGAATCACCACTAGTTTGAATGTTGGACTGTTGAAATGCTATTTACAGAGAAACACTGAACTATGAATTTAAAAATGTTGACCAGCTATTTCATTACACCACTACCAGCTCTAGTAAATTTTGATTTGAGGGTTATAAACATAAAACATGTCATAACATTCTTCAGAGCAATGTTCTTGCTTTATAGATGCTGCTGTTCAGCTTTTCTCATCAAAAATAAGACAGCAGACATTACTATGACCTTCATACCAACAAGAAATTTAAAAAGGCAATATTTTACTGTAATGTCAACAACACTAACAAGGATGCTGAAATCAGGACTTTTCATATTCATTCTAAAATCAGAGACAATTTATCTAAAGTTTTTCTGAAATAGAGTTCAGTTCCTCACATGCTGGCTCTGTTTATTTCCACCTGTACATTTTACTCTTAAAATGAGGGACACATGCACAAGAGGGACTTCTAAAATGGGCAAGTTTTATTAAACTACTTTTCATGTGGGTCAAAGAATCACTAAACCAGCATGCAGAAAGTGTGACTGATGGATGTAAATGATATGCTGGGCAGCTCTTATTAGAAACTTGTACTGTTCCAATGCACTATTCAAACGTTCATTAATAAAATACTCAATGCACTTTTCCCAGCCAATCAACATATCTATATCTAAATTTTTGCTAATAGAAACTTGTATAAACAAAATATCTTTTCTATCTCTATGTTTATTTACACTGCTAATCAATAAACAGTTAACTTCAATAAGATAACTTCAATAAGAGAGACGTCATGCTCTAATTGGTTGTGCAATTCCATTTCTTTTGACTATATAGTACAGTTAAAAAAGGGAAATGATTTATAATCACACTATCTTGTGTTACCCAAAGGAGGGTGGGTTCCCTTTTCAGTCTGGTTCCTTTCAAGATTTCTTTCTAATATTGTCTCATGGTGTTTCCCTGCCACTGTTGCCTCTGGCTTGCTCATTAGGGGTACATGTAATGTAAAATCTCATCTAAATAAAATATCAAATAAATCTCAAATATCATATCCTGAATTTATATATTCCTGTAAATCTGCTTTGTGACAATGTCCATTGCTAAAGGGCTATACAAATAAAATCAGGCTGAATCAGAACTAACTGGTACTTACTCTCTGAGTTATCATTGAGGATGGAAATCAGCAGGGCCCACTCATAGCAGACCTTTCCTTTCTCACAAAAACCCTGCGAGACATAAAGCTTCCCAAGTGCTAAAAGCACAACAACAAAGTTCAGCTCATGATCATCATCCTCTAGGTCAGAGAACAGCTCTATTGCCTGGGTTAGCTGATCTTCTGCTACCCTCTTTGCTTTGGCCTGCAGACTCAAGAAGCCAAAGTTTGCAAGTGCTATGGCCCAGTTGCGTCTGTCTTCAAACTGCTCACAGACATCGACTGCAGCATGGAAGTTCTCTGCAGCTTGTTTGACATCACCGGCATGTCTCAAAGTGATGCCACGCATATTATAAATGACACCCTCCAGCTGGGTTGTGCAGTGCTCAGGGAGGGAGGACAGGACTGAGTCCAGGACATCCAGCGCACTGTGGTGTTGCAAGTCACAGATATACAACCACGCCAGCCAGATAAGTGCAGCGCTGGCATCAGACTGGCTGAGTGTGGTAGCAGAGGAATGGTTGAGGAACTCACACATGTAATGAACTGCCTTTTTAGGCATGCCATGCTTGTGGAAGAGCCAAGACAGACACAGGGCATAGGCATGTGAAAGACTGGGCTCCATGTCAGCAGATTCTAAAGCAGCAGCTCGAGCCAAACATGGAGCCACTTGTGCTGGGATGTCCACACCATACAGTTCACGGGCATTCTCTAACAGCAAAGAGATGCTGCAGAAACAGTCAGTGACAGATGAAGACACCTGTGTGGTTGCAAAAATGAAATAAAAATGACATTTATGAATAAAATAACACACAGTTACCTCACATTTTTAGTGTAAAACCTACCTGTTGACATGCTTGCTGAGCTGAGCTCTCAGCTAGGTGAAGAAGACCGTAGTCACTATAAAGCCTTGCTAAAAGTAAAAAACTATGACTTCGCATCCTGTCACATGTTCCAGGCATCTCATCTGCCAAAATCTGTAGGCGCTCAATGAAAGGCACTGCACTCATCCCTTCTCCAAGCTTCAGATAAAACCTGGCTAGCAGGAAACAGACACGGGCTTCTGCAGCTTTGTTATGGGACAGAATTGCCTTTTTCAGTGCAAACTTCAACACCTCAGGGTCTTCTGTGCCAGATAAATAGTCACAGAATGCCATCAATAAAGCAGCAAAGCGTTCAGATAGAGCGAGATACTTCTCTGCATTTTTTTGTGTGAGATAGATGAGGGCCAGGTTAGAGTAGATGGCAGAGAGAAGGTACATGTCTGTGAAATAGTCTCTGGGTATGCTTAAGGCTTCCTCATAATAGACGCGTGCCTGGGAGAACTTCGACCTTCCCGCACACAGCTGTCCCAAGAGGACACAGATTCTGCTCTGTGCCCATGACATCCGTTTTTTTCTCGCAATTTCCCGTGCAACACCTAAATATGCTACCAGCTCCTCCTCATCACTGTGGCCCTGGAAATGCAACAGGAGGAATTCTGGGTAGGCAGCATAGAGAAGCTGAAACTCAGGCTGGTGATCCCGGCTGCTTAGGAAGGACAGAAGGGAATAATATCTATCTGGACTGGTACCATCCTGCTCTGAACAAACAGTAAAGTGAGGGATTTCCTGGGGTGACTCTGTGGATCTGATGAGCTCATCTGTTTGGAGCTTCTCACTGTCTTGCGTCTGGCCATTTTGAAGATTTTCCTTTATTTCATTCAAAATATTGGCGATATTTCTGTTCATGCCTACATATTCACTGTCGCTGGGTCCATCTAAAGAAAGATAAGTGGCTGGAGTTTAGATTATGTTAGCTGTTATTTGGATTTTTTTTTAGAAAGCATTATAATTCATTAATTATGTAAATCTTACCTACCTTCAACTGATCTTGAATTTGCTGAATCTGTCATAAAAATGTAAATCAGAAATAAACATTTAAATAGTTTATAAATATATATATTGGGACACCCCTCCAAATCATTGAATTCAGGTGTTGTTTTTCAGGGGTTGGGCTTGGCCCCTAAGTTCCAGTGAAAGGAACTCTTAATGCTTCAGCATACCAAGACATTTTGGACAATTTCCTGCTCCGAACTTAGTGGGAACAGTTTGGGGATGACCCCTTCCTGTTCCAACATGACCAGTGCACAATGCAAGTTCCATAAAGACATGGATAAGCAAGTTTGTTGTGGACGAACTTGACTCGCCTGCACAGAGTCCTGACCTCAACCCAACAGAACACCTTTGGGATGAATTAGAGCGGAGACTCTGATCTATTCCAAATGTGGAATGTCTGCCTTCACATGCACATGAATGTAATATGGAGTTGGCCCGCCCTTTCCTGCTATAACAGCTTCAACTCTTCTGGGAAGGCTTTCCACAAGGTTTAGGAGTGTGTTTATGGGAATGTTTGACCATTCCATTAGAAGCATTAATAGTTCCTTTCACTGGAACTGAATTCAATGATTTGGAGGGGTGTCCCAGAACTTTTGGCAATATAGCATGTTGTTCTCCTTTCGGCTGCTCCCTGTTCAGGGTCGCCACAACAGACCAACTGGTCTGCACAACAACTTTTGGCTGGCACAGGTTTTATGCCAGATGCCCTTCCTGACGCAACTCTCCAATTTTTATCTGGGCTTGGGGAACCTGGCACCCGGCCTTTCCCAGGTGGCGGGAAATGTACCCTGGCCTTTCGGGAAATGGTGTGGTGTGTGTGTGCCTGTGTCCAGTGTTGTGGTGTGTGTGTGTGTGTGTGTGTGTGGTGTGTGTTTTGTGTGTGTGTGTGTGTGTGTGTGTGTGTGTGTGTGTGTGTGTGTGTGTGTGTGTGTGTGTGTGTGTGTGTGTGTGTGTGTGTGTGTGTGTGTGTGTGTGTGTGTGGGGGGGGCATTTGTGGTTTTATTTTTATTGTAATCTATTGTAGACTACAGAGTACAAACTATTCCAGATTGTTCCTGAATAAAGAAGAACATGTAGAAGAAAGAACCCAATTATTATTATTATTATTATTATTTTTAAATTTTTAATTTTTAAAATAATGAATGTTTGTGATCATTAAGTAATATGCTTGAAACCGAACTAAACTGCCTTCACAGCTGAAAGAAACGTATTAATCGTTTTCATTCTTAGCTAAAAGTTTACAAGCTTCGGATTAGCTAACGCATTGCACAATGCGCATGCGCAGCAGATTCGGTTACCTGTTCGACTCGAGCTTGAAAAACGTAGCGTGTCTTGCCTCGGTTTATACATTTAACAGACTAAATGTGAGTACTTTTTATACATTTAACTTCGAGTTTGAAAATAAGCAGAAAATAACGCGAAACATAAAGCTGAAAATGAAATCGATTTAAATAATTTAGCACACGTAATCTCCCAGTGTATGATTTCAAAGGCGACATGATGCTAATTAACAGGTCAGTTTGCGGTCAAACGTTTTTAAAAGTCGTTTGTGTTTTTTCCCCACAAGTTTTAGGCCAACAGATTAAATGCATAAGACAAAGGAAATAACAGGGATGTCATTGAAAAGGCCGAAGAACCGCAGGGATTCATCACCTGAACCTAAAGTCCCACTTCGTCGCTGGGAAGAGGAGCAAGGTAAATGTTCAACATGAAGAGATGATGAGCTCTGAGCATTTTATAAGACGTAAAATATCCCCAAGCTCTTTCTGACAGCCATATTAACCTGACACTTTTGTCATCTAAATCTTTATTTCTTTTTTTGTCAGACGATGATTTATGTGACCCTGACAAATTGCTTCTGTGCCCTTTTGACAACAACCATAAAATCCGAGCATGTCGCTTTCCCTACCATCTCATCAAGTGCAGGAAGGTGAGTCTATTTTCCTGTATAAAGTTGATGATTAATGTAGTAGAATAAATCCGAGCGTAATGCATGAAACTTTAGCAAGCATTTTAGCATGAAAACACTGGGCTTGTGGCAGGATTACATCCTGTATGGACTGCCAATCCATTGCAGGTCACACATATTTACACACTCATTCACAACTATGGGCAAGCCACCTCTTCAGCTACCGGGAACGGTTTTGAGAGGAAATCAAAGAACCTGGAGAAAACCCACACAGACCCAAGGAGAACATGCAAACCTCCACGCAGACAGTAAACCTAGTTTAGGATTGAACTGTGAAGCAGTAACACTGTCTAGCATGTTTGTGTCTGGGGTTGCGGGTTCCATTCCCATCTTGTGTGTGTGGAGTTTGCATGTTCTCCATGATGTTTAGGGGTTTCCTCTGGGTACTCTGGTTGTCTCCCTATTATGTGATGTAGGATGATTGGCATCTCTAAACCCTGAGTCCCCTGGGATATGGTCCAGGACCCCTGTGTAGGATAAGTGGTACAGAAAATGGAAGGATGGAATTATCTACATAATGGTTAATGTCTTAAAATGTAGGTATACAAAGACCTAAGTAAAATGTTAAATATTACAGCATTAATCAGTTTCTCTAGCTCCTGGATTCCACATTCAATCATCTTGTGATTGCAAACTTTCACAGCAGCACTATATTTCAAAGGTTTTGGGACACCCCTCCAAATCATTGAATTCAGGTGTTGTTTTTCAGGGGTTGGGGTTGCACATGAATTTAATATGGAGTTCCTCTTCTAGGAAGGCTTTCTACAAGGTTGTGTTCATGGGAATTTTTGACCATTCATCTAGAAGCGCATTTGTGAGGTCAGGCACTGATGTTGGATGAGAAGTTCAAAGGTGTTATATCGGGTTGAGGTCAGGACTCTGTGAAGTTCCTCCACACCAAACTCTCTCATCCATGTCTTTATGGACCTTGCTTTGTGCACTGGTGTGCAGTCATGTTGGAACAGGAAGAGGACATCCCCAAACTGTTCCCACAACGTTGGGCGCATGAAATTGTTCAAAATGTCTTGGTATGCTGAAGCATTAAGAGTTCCTTACATTAGAACTAAGGGGCCAAGGCCAATCCCTGAAAAACAACATCTGAATTCAATGATTTGGAGGGGTGTCTATTAAGTCTTTATACATTATCTTCAATGATCAATATGAGTAATCAATTGGTACATAAAGTATTAAAGATTAAATATATCCTAATATCATTTTCAGAACAATCCACAGCTGGCCAGTCAACTATGGACGTGCCCATTTAATGCTCGTCACCTCATGCCCAAAAACGAGCTGTCCCATCACATGTCTACATGTGTGGATAGGTGCTCTGTAAATACTGACTATGGTAAGAATTTTTATGATTTTGTGACAGACAAAATGGTACAACGTTTATGTTTTACACCAGTACAATGTTTTCCAGCGGTTACTGATGAGACCCAGCGCAAATTTCAGGTTCCTGTCAGCACCTGGTCTATTCCTGTGTGTGATGAAGACTGGGATCAAGGTCAGCTTCTGTCGCTCTCTATATTACACTCATTTCCTAACCCTGTAGCTTATCACTAGCCTATACCTAACTTATCACAATTACTCTAACAAGGTTTTATGGTTGAAAATAGCAATAATTATTGGAAATTGTGAATCCAGTAGGCCCACAGTTACAGTTTCTGATTAATAAACACTTTTCCACTACAGAGGAGGAAGAGGCAGGAACACCAGCAACACCATTTGTCTGGGGAGTTTCAACCTCACAACTCCGCCAAGACTGGTGAGTGTGATTAAAATATCAGACTCTTAGGTGGTTTTCACACTGGTTACGTTAGCTGCAAGTTGAATCTGAGTGTGATTGCTCCCGGTGCCCCTAAAGTGATGGTCTAGTTTGAGACCCAATTGATACTCTTGAACCCCGGTGCAACTGTGCATATAATGACATCAAAAATATGCCTAGACAACACAACACAGTTCGCGATTTTTGTAAAAAAATCAGTATATCCAAATAAGGCACCTCACCTCTTCTGTGACCTACATCATTAATCTGTCACTCATGGTGCACGTGTTTACTGGAAACAAATGATTTCATCAACAGCTAAAACACATGCGTAGGTTGTTTTGCTTGCCGAACAAGTGCTGACCCTTCACAAGAATCATGGCACAGTTACAGTGCAACTATACGTGGTCTCTGGTTCGGTACCTCGGTGTGCTTCATGATCCGCTTTCAAGATATGAATTTTTCATGCAAGCCATGCATTTCAGAGTAAACTGCCAGTGTGAAAGCCCACTCAGTGGTCAAGCAATGTAAGTCGCATACTGAGACTCCTATAGCTGTGCTACTCTTTAAATGTGAGTCAGTGAATAAAATTCTGGCTCCACCAAAACTTCTTTGGTGTTAGTGTTCATTTTTTCCTCAGGGTTGAGCCAGCTATGACCCTCAGTTTGACCCCTGGTGTCAGAGCCCCAAGAGTTCTTCCCTGGAAGCTGGGTGTGTAAAGGCAGAGTTCTCTCTTGCAGTGTGCTACACTGATTTGCAGCTCCTCATCAATGCTTCATCTATTATTACTGGTTTCAGGCAAGTTAATAGCCTGCTGTTTTGCATACTGATTTGGTTAATACCGCTTAATATGGTTCCGACTTTGAATGAGAAATTACTTTCAAAATGTTTAAAGTAGCTTAATAATGGCCATCCCTAGGTTTGCTTCTTGACTTTGTTGTGATTGGGAGGATTCAGGGAGGATTTGTCAGAACATCAGTCAGAGCTGACTGTGATATACGATACTGCCATGGTATTCTTTTGTATTTTCATATTCAATTATTATTAGTAATTATCATTATTAAAGTATTAATAGCATTGCTTTTATATTTAATTAATGCCTCCTATAACATTGCTTCCATCAGTATGTTCATGACTAAGTGGTTATTGATCTAGATATTGGTATCCTACAACAAATTACTTTAGTATGACTAGGCCACGAAACATTGAAACAGCTTACCAAGTTTGTAGACTGTAGTAAGATTGCCTTGGCAGGTTTTCTTTAAAAAAGCAATAGTTTCCTGTTTAATCGTTCCTTGTTCCAAGTTGAAAATGTTTCTGTTTTCTTGTTTCATAAAGATTTCATCAGATCTGTTGTTAAAATAGAGCATACTTCAGTGACATTAAGTATATACACACACATATACTGGTCACTTTTTATCAGGAACACCTGTACCTCTGCTCATTTATGCAAGTATTCAACCAACCAGTCATGTTGTAGCAGAGTAATATCATTGGGGCAGGGGGAGACTGGACATTACATCACCTGTTTTTCAACTGTCCAGTTTTCTTTGAGCTCACTGTTCCCTCAGTTTCCTAATCATGGCTAACCGAAGCGAAACCCAATATTGTAGCCCATCCGCCTCAAGGTTCCCTGCGTTTCTGAGATTCTTTTCTGCTTACCACATTTGCAAAGAGTGGTTACTTGAGTTAGCTGTTGTCAATCTGGTTATTTCCATCTAAATTCTCCCATCAGCAAGCATTTACTCCCTGACCTGAATATTTGTTGTTTTTCATGCTACTCTATACAAACTTTGGAGACTGTTGTGCATGAAAATCCCAGATGAACTGTGGTTTCTTGCATACTCAGACTAGCCGATCTGGTACCAATAACCATGCCACAAAGTCACCAAGATCAGTTTTTCCCAATTCTGATGATGGATATTAACTGAAAATCTTGACTTGTATCTGTGTGATTTTATGTATTGTGCTGCTGCTGCATGATTGGCTGATTAGATAATTACATGAATGAAAAGGTGTTCCTAATAAAGTGGCTATTAATTATACATACATAGATGCATAAATATTTATGTGCATAGAGCTCTTGTGGATCTGTTCTTGATTGGTCAGAAAGAATTCATTAATTTTCTAATATAGCAGCTTTGACAGAGGTTTAAGAATAAATGTTCGTTCTAATACATTTTCATTTCTAAAGTAATAACCTACATAAAGAAGTACATAGTGAACACTCCACATAAGCATAAAAGTCCATATAAAATGTGTGTAATCATTGTGAGGGGTTGTTTAGTGTTTTTTGAAGAAGATTCCAGTGTCCACGCTGTGTAACTACAAGTACAGAGAACAATTTTTGTACAATTTTTGTTCCTTTGAAATAAAAAAAATATCACTAACAAATAAGTCAGTGTATAAGTGGAATGAAATACTTGGGTATGTGGTGTTATTGGAAATATATTGTGTGTTTGATTGTGTTGAATGCCAAATGCATGGAGCAAGTGCAAAAATGCAGGCACTTACTCAGAAAGAGAATCAGTTGCTTTTACAAGGCATGTTTTGACAAGTCCCATATCACCAGTCCTCTCCAGCTTGCCCATGAACCACTCAAAACAGGTCACCAGAAGGCCTGTGATGATGATGCGATCACCAGCCTCAAAACTGAGCTCATCGGGTCCATTACCATCATACACCTCTGTAGCCTCACAGATACCTACAGCTGACATATGTTTTGTTACTCTTTTTGGTAGGTCGCTGTGTTGTGTTATATTATAACCTTTCAACACACTAAATGCTGAGCTTTCTGAAGTGGCTGTTTCCTTACCAATAAGAAATGGGAGATCAGAGCATGTTTTTCCACTGCCTACCAAAACCCATTCAGGACATGACTTCAGAAACCATCTAAAGCAAAAGACAGAAGAGAAATAAATAAATCAACAATGCGTGAATATTTACTGAGCACCGCTTTACTTCACTTACTCATGAAATGGAATGACAGGTTCCAGTGCTGGCCGAGCTTTAGTCCCTCTTGATCCATCTGCCAGTGATAGCACAGTCCACCCCGAACCCAGAAATGGAGGCTCAAACAGAGCAATATCACCCTTCTCAAGATAAAGATCACTGCCTGATGTGGAGCTGTCAAACATCTGATTCACTGCGCATGTCCCAAAAAATGAGCCTGAAACAGAACCACCAAATATTGTGCTGGTATCACTAATAAAGTGCTTTTTAAATATTTATTCTTCTTCTCTGACTAGAATTTACAGTAAGGAGCAAGTGTAGACCATACTACCTTCTTGCATCAAAAAGCCTTTGTACATCTGATTTAGAACCTCCTCATTAAACGAGACCTCAATCCCTGAGTCTTCCTGGTCTAAAGCATTAAGCCAGAATTCTTGGTCCAAAAGAAGGTTCCCCAAACACTGATGCAGGAAACCTGCAGAACATTGACATTCACAAGGCAGATAGTAAAGCTGAGGTATCTAAATGCTTACTGGAAGCTATATAGGGTTTAGTATTTTTTTTAATCTTAATGCTAAAAGTACAAACCCATTCTGTGGTATGTGGTGAACTTCCATATTTCCTCAAATGATTTAAAAGTGATAAATATGGTCCTTTCTTCACTGTTGATGGACACCAGATGAACAGAACATTCCTTAAAGATGGAGAAAATTTATGAGCATGTTATCTGCATATGTTTTAGTTCTTTTTGTGATAATTCTAACAAAGCTATAAACCAACTTGGTTTCCATGCTTATGAAATATATACACTATATTGCCAAAAGTTTAGGGACACCCCTCTAAATCACTGAATTTGTTATTTTTCAGGGGTTGGGCTTGGCCCCTTAGTTCCAGTGAAAGGAACTCTTAATGCTTCAGCATACCAAGACATTTTGAACAATTTCATGCTCAGTTTGGATGACCCCTTCCTGTTCCAACTTGACTGCACACCAGTGCACAAAGCAAGTTCCATAAAGACATGAATGAGAGAGTTTGGTGTGGAGGAACTACACCTTTGAATGAATTAGAGTGGAGACTCCGAGCCAGGCCGAAACTGGGACTTCTGCCTTTACATGCACATGAATTTTATATGGAGTTGGCCCACCCTTTGCAGCTATAACAGCTTCAACTCTTCTGGGAAGGCTTTCCACAAGGTTTAGGAACTCTTAATGCTTCAGCATACCAAGACATTTTGGACAATTTCCTGCTCCGAACTTAGTGGGAACAGTTTGGGGATGACCCCTTCCTGTTCCAACATGACCAGTGCACAATGCAAGTTCCATAAAGACATGGATAAGCAAGTTTGGTGTGGATGAACTTGACTGGCCTGCACAGAGTCCTGACCTCAACCCAACAGAACACCTTTGGGATGAATTAGAGCGGAGACTCTGATCCATTCCAAACCTGGGACGTCTGCCTTCACATGCACATGAATTTAATATGGAGTTGGCCCGCCCTTTCCAGCTATAACAGCTTCAACTCTTCTGGGAACACTTTCCACAAGGTTTATGAGTGTGTTTATGGGAATGTTTGACCATTCCATTAGAAGCGCATTTGTGAGGTCAGGCACTGATGTTGTTCGAGAAGGTCTGGCTCAAGGTCTCCGCTCTAATTCATCCCAAAGATGTTCTATCTGGTTGAGTTCAGGACTTTGTGAAGTTCCTCCACACCAAACTCGCTCATCCATGTCTTTATGGACCTTGCTTTGTGCACTGGTGTGCAGTCATGTTGGAACAGGAAGGGGTCATCCCCAAACTGTTCCCACAAAGTTGGGAAAATGAAATTGTCCAAAATGTCTTGGTATGCTGAAGCATTAAGAGTTTCTTTCACCTGAATTCAATGATTTGGAGGGGTGTCCCAAAACTTTTTTGCAATATAGTGTGTGCATATATATATATATATATATATATATATATATATATATATATATATATATATATATATATATATATATATAATGACTTAATATTCAATCTGGTATACTGTTCATTTGTAATTGATACAATGGAAAAGCATACAGAGAGCAAGGATGTAATATTGCAGAGGTCGGTCTCCAGCACACGCAGCTTTCCACACAGAACTTCCTGTGTGTTCTTGTCAGCAGGAAGCCGGTCCGGACCTTCTGCTATAGCCAGCTGAAGCGGCAATACTGCAACAGGAAACAGCAGAAAGTTAACAAACTAGGCAATCTGTTTCTTAATGCAGCACTGACAATACCACCGTCATGCAGAGCGCACATAATTTAAAATGTATTCTAATAAAACTGACATGGTTCAATATATATACTTTTGCAAACTTGTATACAACTTTAACTCACTGTACTGGTATTTTCTAGGTTATTATGGGCCCAAACTCTTTAATTCATGACTGATTGAGCTTGTAACATCATTTCAATCATGTGATGTTATAGTATTGTACTGTCAGCAGGGGTTAATCAGTGACAAAAGATGATATGTGCAAGGTTCAATGTGTAATTTCATTTAACCTGTTTTAGGTTATTTTTTTGTCCAAAGCAATACTTATATCTGACCAATAATGTGATATAACAGGACACCACAGTGTATATGGGCTGTTTTGGCATCAACATGATAAAGACAGTCACTGACTTTGGTGATTTTCATAACACTGGGTTCTGTGTGTTGATTGGGTCAGTGACTAAATAATAAATAAAACACCAACTTTACTTGTGCGCAATTGGCTTCTGACAATATGGTAAAGAGAAAAAATGGTACAATAATGATACAATCTACTTCTTTCAAATCTAGTATTTAGAAACGATGAATTTAGTACGTTTCTACTATTTCGGCAATGCCATGAACTCATATGTTTAATCTACTCTTAACTTGATTTAAGATTAATTTGTAGGAGGTTCAGGAAACATCAGGAGTCTCCTGTATTAATCACCTGATCTCACTGTACCCTGCCACCATGCTCATAAACGGGGTATAATTACCTGTGGGGATTTTGTCTTCAGAAACTGTTGGGGTCCCTTTTACACTCCCTGTTGCTCTTAATAGCTTATATTCTAAAGAAGAAATAGGAATGCGTTTATGAATGAATTAATTGTGCATCAAGAACAAATAAAGAAAGTCTGTCTATCAAAAAAAAAAAAAAACCCTCAGTACTTCTATAACCTAGGATTAGTATGATGCTATCTATATACAAATGCACATACACAAATATAACTCAAATAATCTACTTATGATCTAACCACCATGACTTACCCATGTCCACAGTTTTAAACGTGTCTTTATTATCCAGATCATTGCTGGTTTGCTCCACAGACAATTCATGTCGTAACTGTCCAAATTTTTGGCATCCCGAGTTCACCCTAAAACTCGCCATGCTTTGCTGATCCATGGTCAAAATCGAAGTGGCGTTCATCAAAGATCCATGAGAGCCATGTGACTGTGGCTACGTCCTAATCATCATCCTACCTACCTTAGTATGCAGTAAATAGTATGAATACTAAGTGCTTTCGTAATGCTTCAAACCGCATGCCGAAATAGTAGGCTACTGCCACCTGTATTTAGTGTGTTAGTGTGCTGTATATGGGAAGGAGCCCAGGTTACGCGCACAGCTCCAGGATCCTTAGATAAAACGCAGCTGGGGAAATAGAGGATACTTTATACTTTACACGCTACTGTCCCCTTAAGTTGTTCTTGAGAAAAAAAAAAACAAAGGTGTGTGATCCTGAAGTATAAAAAGCTCGTCCAAATGAATGGCAGTTTTGCTGGAAAGGAAATGAACGCGTCCGTTAGGTGAAAGTTTCTTGCATTCATAGCGTTTTGAAGAGAAATGACCTTGGTGTGTTTTTGTTGCTAAGTTAATAATCACTAAGAGAACAAACAGCGATTTAAAGCCACAAAGCGCTACTGCAAATAATCACTGCTTTAAAAGTGCTCTCTCTCTCTCTCTCTCTCACGTTCTCTCTCTCTCTCTCTCTCTCTCTCTCTCTCTCTCTCTCTCTCTCACGTTCTCACGTTCTCTCTCTCTCTCTCTCACTCTCCCTCTCTCACGTTCTCTCTCTCTCTCTCTCCCTCACTCTCTCTATCTCTCTCTCACGTTCTCTCTCTCAATCTCTCTCCCTCACTCTCTCTATCTCTCTCTCCCTCACTCTCTCTATCTCTCTCACGTTCAATCTCTCTCTCTCTCTCTATCTCTCTCTCACGTTCAATCTCTCTCTCTCTCTCTCCCTCACTCTCTCTCTCTCTCACTCTCTCTATCTCTCTCTCACGTTCAATCTCTCTCTCTCTCTCTCTCTCTCTTCTCTCTCTCTCTCTCTCTCTCTCTCTCTCTCTCTCTCCATTTTTAACAGAGGAACAGTGTCAGCATTTCCCTTTCCTTTATAATTTATAGCTGAAAAAAACACCAGACAGATTTTTTTTTTTTTTTTAAAGGGCTTATTTTTGTAACACAGGCAAGAATGATTTGTCATATAAAATAAAATAGTTAAGCTTATAGCGTGTGAACTTAGAAAGTCTGGTTAAAAGCTTCTATGTCTACAGTACATGTCTTACTTATGATATACCCCAATCAGGCATAACATTATGACCACCTGCCTGATATTGGTGTTGGACCCTCCTTATGCTGCCAAAACAGCCCTGGCATTATGTATTTTGACACCTTTCTATCAGAACCAGCATTCACTTCTTCAGCAATTTGAGCAACAGTAGCTCATCTGTTGGATTGGATCACACGGGTCAGCCTTCACTCCCCACGTGCATCATGAGCCATGAACCTTGGCCACCCATGACCCTGTTGCCGGTTCACCACTGTTTCTTCCTTGGACCACTTTTGATAGATACTGATCACTGCAGACCGGGAACACCCCACAAGAGCTGCAATTTTGGAGATTTCCAAATCCTAACGCTTGCCCATTTTTACACACACACACACACACAGCAGTCAAGTTGGTTATATTGTCATCCTCCATTATGGGATTATGTTGTGAAATACAACACAGTATTTACAGTGTTTACACTGTTACTGGTCTACATACTGTACAGTACAAATACATGACAGTATGAAACGTGTACAATATAAAATAAATAAACATGGTGTTCCTACTGACAAAAACGGATAGGCATTTGTCAGATTTTAAATGAGTGTTCTAGGAGAAGAAGAGAAAAGACAACTTTTAGGCGTCAGGAGTTGCAGTCACATGTTTCCACCAGAGGGAGGCAATAAGGGTTTGTGGAAACATGCAGGTGAGCCTAGACATTAAAAACACATACTGGGTGGTGTATGCAGATAACACATCTTTAGTACCACTAAGGTAATTTACTGTTTGGTTTGGCTTGTAAACAGAGGTAATGTAAAGGGGAAGAGACAGAGTATGACAAAGAGACAAAGAGGAGCAAAAATTGTCCAGGAGAGTTAATGTTCTGAAATGTATTAGTATTAACATCAGGGGCCTTCATTACCTGACTGTAGGACAAAATTCGTATATGATGAATCTAAATAAATTTGTTGTGTAAAAAACAACACAAACACCTGAAAACTAGGTGTGTGAAAGGCCAGGAAGTTATGCAGCCTATATTTATAATAATAATAATAATAATAATCAGTAGTAGTAGTGGAAGTATGACTATTATTATTATTATTTAACATTGCCATTACTATATAACATTGATACTGTTAGGATATAGCTATTGTTAGGATATTTATTATATATTTTAATATTGGATATTGATTAACGGTATTCCCTGATGGCTGTGGCCTCTTTCAGCAGGATAATGCGCCGGGGCATAAAGCAAAAATGGTTCAGGAATGGTTTGATGAGCACAACAATGAGTTTGAGGTGTTGACTTGGCCTCCAAATTCCCCAGATCGCAATCCAATCGAGCCTCTGGACAAACAAGTCTGATCCATGGAGGCCCCACCTCGCAACTTACAGGATTGAAAGGATCTGCTGCTAGAGTCAAGCTGGATGTTAGGATGGTAATTGTATTGTGTTGTTTGTAATGTGTGTAATGTTAATTAACTATGTTGTTTTGTGGTTCTTTGCTGTTTGTTGAATGCAATATAGTCCAAGAAACACCAAGAAAAAATCTTTATACATTCATTGTCTACCGCTTATCCGAACTATTCGCAGGTCACGGGGAGCCTGTGCCTATCTCAGGCGTCATTGGGCATCAAGGCAGGATACACCCTGGACGAAGTGCCAACCCATCGCAGGGCACACACATACACACTTTAGAGATGCCAATCAACCTACCAATTTGGTTGATGCCAATGGGGGGAGGAAACCAGAGTACCCAGAGAAAACCCCCAAGGCATGGGGAGGACATGCAAACTCCACACACACACACACACACACACACACGGCAGGAATCGAACCCCCAACCCCTGGAGGTGTGAGGCAAACGTGCTAACCACTAAGCCACCATGCCTCCCATCTTTATACATGTAAATTGTGTATTTGTAAATGTATAAAATTGGGCTTCTGATTCTTAAAAGTTCTTCAATGGCTCTTTAAGGGCTGAATGGACAGTTAACGGTTCTAAGCATCCGAGAAGGGCCTCTCTAACAGGGAACAGTTTTGTAGTGCATTAGAACATTTAAGGGTTCCAGAGAAACATATTTCGATATTTTATATTTATAACCGCGTCTGAAGAGCATCATTTAGGAAAAACATACTTTTTGATAATAATAAAAAACAATTTAGAAGTTAAAAAAAAAAGGGAAACAGACTTGTTTGGTGGTGACAGGTTCAGCTGGGCGGACGTGTGGTGCACGTTTTGCGCGCATGCGCATTCACACTTAATTAACATGCGACGATGCCAGCTGACCAATCGCGTCGCTGCGTCCCAGCTGGGTGAGCGGCGGGTGAGCGGCGGGTGGCGGAGGGAACCGGCGCGCTGAACACGGTGCGCTCTGACAGCTTGAGCGGGTTATCGCACTCAACGTCTCAGCACGGTAAGCTCTTTAACACAACACAGGAACAATTCAACATTTATTATCGCATCCCCGACTCGACTTCGATATAGGATATGTGTCAATAATAAGCTACAAGTGGACGGAGCTCGGTTTATCACACGGACGGATAACGAAAGCAATATAGTCGTCAGAAACGTTCGGCAGAACTAGTTAACTACGTCATTACCGCTTATACCATGTAACTTCTTCATGACAATAAATGCAAATGATGTTTTAGTCTTTAACTCGGTGTGTGTGTGTGTGTGTGTGTGAGAGAGTGAGGGACGCTGACGTCACCACTTTTGGTGCCACATTCCTGCGCTCTTCTTCACAAACTTTATCAGGAGATAAGAAAGATGGACGCTTCAGAAAGTTTTAATGTAAGGTTTAAATGTAGTCTTCTTTAGTGTCAGTTTAAATGCGTGAAGTAGTGTTGTGTGCAGAGTTTGGCGATAAGTAAGCTTTACGGTTGTCTAGGGTGTGTCTGTCATTAGGCTACAATGCCCAAACGCTCACAACGCTGAGGCACGCCTGAGGCACTTTCACTTTCACACAACAATGAGGAACAGCTTATAGCAAGCTTTAACAAATGAGTCTGTATTTCAACACACACACGCTCAATGTTTCAGCCAATTCTAACAATGAATATACACCGATCTGGCATAGCATTATGACCACCTGCCTGTCTTTTGCTGCCAAAACACTACAAACTGTCATGCACTGTGTATTACACCTTTCTATCAGAACCAGCATTAAGTTCTTCAGCAACTTGAGTAACAGTAGCTCGTGTGTTGGATCAGATCACACGGGCCAACCTTCACTCCCCACATACATCAGTGAGCCTTGGCTGCCCATGACCCTGTCGCCGGTTCACCACTGTTCCTTCCTTGGACCACTTTTAATAGATACTGACCACTGCAGACCAGGAACACCCCACGAGAGCTGCAGTTTTGGAGATGCTCTGATCCAGTCGTCTAGCCATCACAATTTGGCCCTTGTCAAACTTGCTCAAATCCTTACGCTTGCCCATTTTTCCTGCTTCTAACACATCAACTTTGAGGACAAAATGTTCACTTTCTGCCTAATATATCCCACCCACTAACAGGTACCATGATGAGGAGATAATCAGTCTTATTCACTTCACCTGTCACTGCTCACAATGTTATGCCTGATCGCTGTATTTCAGTATTTTTCAGACTACAGTGAGCAATTCTAAGCTTATTATAGAAGAGTGTGTGAAAAGTTTTTTTAGTATGTATTTACAAGTTTACGTTCCTACATTATTTTTAAATCCTAGTGTAATTGTGTTATACAAAATTTTATCACATCCCTGCGGTTTCTCGCTTTTTGCAGGCAGGGATCCTTTAAAGCAAATAACATGGACTTCAGTACAGATTTATTTTATGTACACAATCCAGCTATTCAAATATCAGGCTCATGATTTAAATGTTCCAAGCAATTGGTCGATTTATTTAGAGTTATATTTTATTCCTGAGCTTTTTACTGACAAATCACAATACAAATCCAAGTTAAGGTTGAGTTAATGTGGTTTGGATTGAACCCATTCAATTCAAATGACCTGTCAAACAGACTACCAATTAATAATAACTCAATAAATATGATAGTAACCTCGATCATTGTAGGTTATGATTTTTATTACTGTAATAAAAAATAGAAAAGACCATTTCACAGACCCCATTTTGATAGCTAGTGAGCTACCCTATGTAGTCTGTGTTCACATATATTTTATCAAATTTTATGTTGTTTGATAATTTCCATATTTTTAAAAATATATTCACAGCAACAGTCTCAGGAGTCAGGTCATGACTTATTTTTTTGTCATCTTGTGATAAAACAAATATGTACTTTATTCATCCCAAAAATGAAAATTGGGAAAAATATAGTCAAAATATAGTCAAAATATAGTCAAAATATAGTCAAATGCCACACAATTACCTGACCTTATGATAGAAATTAGTGCTGTAAGGCAGTTACTGTACCACTATACAAGTTAGTTTCTGTATAGTGCTACCTGATGTATAGTATGTATGCCTAATAATGCATTTTGACACAAGAAAAATACTTTGTGATCTTGAGAAACTTTCTGAATCTGAAAAAGAAATTAGAACATAATCCTACAATTACCTTACCTGTCTTTTCATAATTATTCCAACGAACTTCTTCCTTTTTTTTTTGTCACATTCTGTTTGGGGAATAGCAAACTGAAATCTAACATATTTAAGTATTCATATGCTGTTTGTTTTTCAAAGATGGTGGATGAGGAGGCAGTGAAGAAAATGCTGCGGGCCGTTCTGCAGTCTAGGTCTGCAATCTCCCTGTCTCGTCTGCAGGCTGAATATAAGGAACTGACAGGTGAAGCCATACCACACAAACAGTTGGGTCATACCACAGTGGATGCACTTCTGCACAGCATGCCTTCTGTGGTGCACCTGGACAGGGCTCGCTCTGGGGAGGTGAGCTGTGAGAATTTATTTTTCCTATGACATATAAACAAATGAGTCATTTGAAGGTGCTGGAATATTGCATATATTTATTCTGTAGTGCAAGATGAGAACTGAATCCAACCCTGTCCCAGATTACAGTGCTGTCTCCTCCAGTCTTCTTAGTGTGAGAAAAAAACATTCTGTAGACTTTACAGGGATGATATGATTAATTGATTAATAGCATCATATTTATGCATTTAATATTGGCTTTGAATGGCTTTCTAAAGTTGATTAGAGTTCATTTTTCAGCCTTAAACATACATTTCAGGAGGAAGTGTCAAATTTACTGACACTAGTGCTTGATTAATTATGCTCCTTGCTCAAGCCAATATCATGCAAAATGAATGAACTTAAGTTCAAGGTCAGATTCACTCATAGCTGAGACACAAATTCTACCATCTGTGCCCCTCTCACATGCAGCATATTAATTTTTCACTGCATGTGCTCTTAATAGGACTCTGTATGTTAGCCATAGAGGTTGTTTTGGTAGTCTGTGTCTATTTTCAGTTTCACATTAGATTGCATCTTGGGGATTTCTGAAATACCTGATGCATATATAAAAAATATTTGATTGAAGAATGAAAAATTAAATTTGCAAAGAAATTTTCTAGATTATCTGTGTGCCATACTTATAGTTGTATTCTGGGTAGGTATGCATCTTATAGACCTCATCTTAGTCCGTCTACAAACTTGAGGTGCAGAATTTAAAAGCACATCAGGTTGCAGAGACAGCTGGCATTTCTGTATGTGTTCCTGTTTAATCAACCTCCCCACAAGGTGCTTGTGGATGGGTGCTGTTTTTTTGTCCTGACCTTCTCCTTTTTATTAGGTGATGTGTTATGCTACTGTGGGGAATGAAAAGGCAAACATCACCAAGCTAGTGGCTCGACAGCATGCAGCTAAGAAGACTGGCCGGCCTCAGGTGGTCAACTGCCAAATGAGAGTTAAACCCATTTCTCCTCTGGTGTTAAATGGTAGTATTACATTACATATAGTTTCTTAACTAAAATACATTGAAAAGTTTGCTTTAAATAAACATGGCTGGTCTTGATAAAACATACACATTACTCTTGTGAGAAACATTTTAATGTAGTGAAAAAATTCTCTCTCTCTCTCTCCATATATATATATATATATATATATATATATATATATATATATATATATATATATATATATATATATATATATGTAAACATGAGAAAATCTGAGCATTTGTTCTGTAAAGTAGCCAGAAATGATACACAGTGCTGGTTCATTTTCACTGCAGGTGTTTATGGCCATTGCATTATGCAAACTTTACATATGTTGCTGATATTATTTTGAGTTTGGAACTTGGATGACATTTGTTCCTCCTTAGATGATGAAGCATCTTGTACACCCAGATAATTCAGGGGTGAGGCTTTAAGATGACTGTCCTAGTTTAAACTCCTATGAGGATGTAAGGATGCTAAGAATAAAGCTCACTATGAGGCCAGTCAGCAGCCTGTATGTTGTACTGCTAACTTCCTGGACTTTCAGTGCTGAGACTGATCCTGGATCAGGATCTCAGTGCAGCAGCAGAGCTGTAGGATGATACAGCAGAAAACCAGCAGCCGTGTTCTCGCTCACATCAGAGATGCATTGAGAGAGAGATGCAACGGAGAGAGAGAAAGAGATGGGATAGAAGAGAAGGAGCTGAATGAAGACGCACATCACTGCCAGTGCTTTTGCTATTCGACTGTTTATCTTTTTCCTCCTGTTAATAAGTGAGTGCTCGTTCCTCTCCTCCTGTTGTCTGGGCGACAATACATCAAATGCATCCCTGAAGCAAGATTGGAAAAGGAATCATTCACATTATTGCTGCACTCTGCATCAGATTGCACTAATCTGTGCCGGATGTACAATGCCATCGTCTTTCAGTTTCACTCAAAGGTATGAATGTTACAGTGAATGTAAGCAGGAGGTTATGATTAGGATGGCTGGGATTTGTTGAAGTGTATGCTGCAACCAGGAATTGGTGTAAAGGTATGATGACATTGCATCCCTTTGTTTGGTTGTTTGTGCTTTGGAGATTATAATATCTTGTTTTTACACAGGACTACTGAAACTATTTTATAAGAACACTAGCAATTACATGAACAAAATCACTTTTTTCTACATGCGTTTAACAGCCTGCTAAACTAGACTATACACATTTAGTCTTATACTGCCATAAGTTTGTTGTGTGTAATAGACTTATTTTTCCATAGCCAAACCCAGGACGTCTCTGAGGCAACCTGAATACCGGGGTCGCCAGGGTCGAGGTAGTGGTCGCACAGGGAGCATGAGGGAGACACAGCCTGATGGGAGAGGCAGTAAATTACACAACACTCCACCAAACACGCCCAGCAGAAGGGGCAGCCTGCCTTCTGACAGGTATGAGAGGTATGAGAGAATGGAATGGTTAGAAAACAGACAGAGCACAGAAAGGAAGATTTTTACTAAAATTACTGTATTGAATAAAGCATTGCAAAAGACACATAGATTGTGACAGAGCTATCCTGAGACACACTTAGTAGATGGAAAAACATTTCCTCTTCCCCCTTCCCTCCCCACCAGTTCTGTTCTGCTGTCTTCTCTCGCTGTGACTTGAATAAGAAATGCAGAGAGCTCAGCTGAATGTTCACTTAGTCTGGTGTGTGTTTAGCAGTGGAATGTGTGTGTGTGTGTGTGTGTGTGTGTGTGTGTCCATGTTTATGTAAAAATCGTTCCAGCCAACAGCCAGCCCTTTTCACAGTAAACAACTGACTTCACCCATTCAGCTGTTTTCTGTATCTCTAGCTGTGGCATAAACACAATGCAGAGCAGAGAGCTGGGGTGGCATAGCTAAATGACTGAACCGGGGATCGCTAATCCTCCTGCCATCCCAGATTAGCAATTTTAAATGAGTCTGCAATGAATCAGCACTTTTTCTTTTGGCAGAACTTTTGGTGGAAGCTCAGCCCATATGACATCTAGAATCAAATGAAATAAGAGCCTCTGCACTTTACCTTAATATCTGCACAAGACATGCACCTGTAAACAGGAACCTACCTTAATAGAAATTTACTGAATGAGACACATCTATGAGTAAACTTGTTGCAAAACATTATGTGTTTTGTGAGCCGTTGTTCAAATTCAGTTGGGGTTGACGGAGTACTGAAACATGGCTCCATAAATTGCGCAATAAATGTGGTGAATTAAAAAAAAACCCAGTGTGAATAAAATACAGATAATTAAATAACACTATAACATTGCTTTCATTGCTTTGTATCTACGTTTCATTAAATCAATTTCTATAAAGCATAATGCAGAACACCCTCAGGCTCCATTTCAAATTCAGACCATTACCCTTTTCCAGATCGGATAAAAGAATGACTGTGCCATCCAGATTCCAAAAGGAAGTGCACACCCACCTGTCTAGGAACCCTCAGCAGAGCCCTGGTGAGTGTGCTTTCTTCTTCTTAAGTTCAGTGGAACAAAGCAGGAAACTGGGGCCCATCCAAATGAAACAAATCATTTTAACTATCCAGAAAGTCTAAGACAGGCTCAGGTCTCCATGGAGTGCCTTTAAAGGCTGCTGGTTGAGCTTTCATCATTTAGGGTCCTGTCACTGGAAAATTCTGTGAACAGTGTCCTTATTATAGCCTGAATATAGTGATCTTCATCCCCAGAGAGAATGACCCTGTTATTACACAGCAGGTTCTAAGACAGGCAAACAAACAAGGTGATAGTTAATAGTTGGTTATGTGCTTATTCTGATCATTTACAGTGCACTCATACAAGAAATTCAAAGGATTGGAATATATTTATATCTGAGTACATTAAGAGACTTGCCTTTTGATTCAAATTCTTTGCTTAAATTTTATTGGCATATAAATTTATGTATACCATCATTTGCTAGTAATTGCACAATGTTTTCATTCTGATCTCTCTGAGCATTTCCAGCTCCTTCAAACCTAAATGAAAGCACCCCTCCATCAAAAACCCGGACACAGATAAGTCTCTACAGTCCCAAACTGGTGCAGTCACGCCTCAAAGAGGTTCTAAGCAAGCACAGCAATGGCTTCTGGGTATCGAAACTTCCACAATTATACCAAGAGCTATACAAGCAAGAGCTTCCCAGTGAAGCCTTGAAAGATCTGGAACAGTGGACCCATATTTGCACAGTGAGTTTAACTATAGCATGACCAAACCTACTTTCAATTCCTGACAAAGAGTAATCCACAGACATGGATTATGCATGTAGACCCCAGTTCTGTGATGTTTCTGCTGTTTGCTGTATTAGCTGTTTATTCATTATTACTTTTGGTAGATTGGTCATGTATATTATAGAGAATATGTACGTGATAAACATTTGCCTTTTAAACCTACAGTTTTATAAATCATGACTTAAAAGCTTAAGGGATTTTTCTCCAATGTGCAGGTTGAGAAATCATGCAGTAGCAAATCTCAGGAGCTACTATTGTACCCTGCCAAGGATGTTAGCCAAGCCACTAAGACAAATTACCTTGAAATGATGCTCACCTCAGAGAAGCAGTTTCCATCACCTCCAAAGCCCCAGAAAGTGTCCAGAAAACCTAAGAATAACTCAGCAAGTCCATCTGCATCCCACAAAGCTCTACCTGAGAACATCAAACAAAATCTAACAGAGCTTCTTCTTAAGTACAGCAGTGGATTATGGGCTCATGCCCTCCCCAAACTCTACCAGGATACATACAAGACCAACCTGCCTGAGTATGTACTTGACAACTTACCCTTGCTCTCAGATATATGCACCATTGACTACCCTGTGCCAGACAACCCCAAAAGGGCAATTTTGTACGTGAAGGAGCTACAGGATGAAAACTGTAATCTGACAAACTTGGCTGACTTGAAGGCAAGAGAGGAGGCAGGGAAGCGTCTCATTTCTCAATCTGTGCCTCCTCTACTCATACCCAAGGAGGAGTACCCCTCAGTACTGGTGGTTGAGGCAAGCAGCACTAACAATGTAGTTCTCAGGTAAAAGGATGATCATGCCCACTCACCAATTTTGTAATAGAATGGAATTAATTCAGAAACAAAAAAGCATTGGATTTAGGTATGTTTGCCTGTATGTGAACAGATACATAGGTGAGGGATATTCCAAGGCCCAGGAAAAGCTGGAGGATGATATGAAGGAATTCTATAGGCAGGATAACACCAGGAAGCCACTAATCTCACCAACATCAGGCCAGCTAACTGCAGTCATTGCTGAAGAAGAGGACGAGATCCTCCGGGCACAAATTTGTGAAGTCAAGTCCGATAAAGTTAAGGTGCGTTCAGCAGCATTTTAGACTTTAGTGTGCATATAGGGTTGAGTTGCATTCAGCATTCCAGTTCATCCCAAACCTGTTCAGTGGGCTCTGTGGAGGCCATTCATGTTCTTCTACAGCACTTATGGAAAATCATGTCTTCATCGACCTCATGTTGTGCACATGGGTATTGGCATGCTGTAACATATAGGTCCTATGAAGTGAAACTGTAAATCTATAGAATACAAATATATTCTGTACAATTGTGTGCTTCCAATTTTGTGACAACAGTTTGGGGAGGTACCACATAAGGGCGTGATGGTCAAGTCCACAAGCCAGTTTTACCACATTTACTGCGTAACTACAGTAATCTTTTAAGATTATTAGTTGATCGCAAATTCTAGAAACGACATGAAAATGTGTATAATTTCAGAATATGTGATGAAGATTCTCTAATGGCAGACCTGTGATTAAAGAAAATGACTACATTCTGCCTATGTCATCAATCAGTGCAATCTGGGCTTGTGCAGAAAATGGGGTGACATAAACAGAAACATGTCCTCAGTGTAATAGTTGTAAAAGTTGACAGAACTTTTGGTGCAATGGCACTAAATCAGCCTCTGGTGAGGACATCACATTATGTATTCTAAGACCACTAATCTCAACTCACATCCAGAGTTGTGTGAAAATTATATCCACAACTACATCCTCAATTAATACATTGTAAACCCAGCTTAGTAAATTGCAGAAGTTTTAAGGTTGTGTACAATTAATGAAGTGATTAATTAAGTTAATAATTTAACCACTGTTGACTTGTTCCAGGTTTATTATGTGGATCATGGCTTTTCCGATGTTGTTAGTAAAAGCAAGCTGCTTGAGTTGCATGAGAAATTTTTCAAACTGCCTTTCCAAGCAACCAAATGTAAATTGGCTGGTGAGTTTCAGCAATGGTCTTCAAGATTTATTTGCATACTTTATAGGACATTCCATTATTCATATTTACACAGCAATGCATGTAGTACTGATGCATGTCACTGGATGTGTGTTAGGCCTTGAAGCCTTTGCTCTGGATCCAGCAGTGCTGAAAAAATTTGACTCCATGGCAAGTGGTAAAATCCTACTGGCTGAGATCCTAGAGCGAGAAGACATTCCTTTGATGGTGTTATATGACACGTCGCAGGAAGATGACATTAATGTCAATGCTTCCTGTCTGAAAGCCCTGCAAGAGAAGTCTTTAGAGAGCCCTCTGCAGGTACCCAACATAACCACAGGTTGATCTTTGCAAATTATTTGATGGTGCCATGGTTTTTGTTATATTGCATTGATTTTTGTCCCGTAGATAAATAGTGCCTACATGAATGTGAGTGTGACCAGTGTTTGTTCAGATGGAACATTCTACTGCCAGCTGCCCTCTCGTGGGTTGACCAAACTCAGCGAAATCCTGGAGAAGACAGAGAGCTATTTCCACAACCAGGTACAAAGGGCATAGTGGGTGTGTAAACACTAGACAATGCAAAACTATGTATTTGAGGTCTAGACCTTCAGTAAACTCTGTGCCAGGCAAACACTTATTTAAATTAAGTAGCTCACACTGTGGACATTACAACCCTTTTAAATAAAACAGGACTTTTTGGATTCAGTTATTATATGGTTATTGATAAATATTAGTTATTTAACTCCACTATTATGTTGAAAAAAAAAAGTTGGATTATTACAGAAACAGTAGCCTGTTAAATAAAAATTAACTACTGATCATACGCATGTAATTTCGAGTTCACAGAAATCTGAAGGCTCTCTCAGTTGCTCATTGCTTGTTTCTTTGAAGAGGTGTGTGAGCCAACACGGTCACTGATTAAAGAACATAATCAGATTAGAGACTGTGTCTGACATAATCTCAAGTAAACAGTGAGACATTGGTGTTAATTCTGTATGATGTACTTCAAATAGCACCTGCATATTTATACATTCCTAAACTGCCATACCAACTAAAATTAAACCTATATTTGTACATTTGAATTAATACAGGACAGAAATACACAATTACTTAGTAATTCAGAGCAACAATTTTGTCATGCCCCTTTTTACAATCCCTGTGTCATAAAATGACACTATTGTTTCTTGTGCACAAGGTCACATCAGAGTCGCTGGTGTCTAGACCTTTCTGCGGAAAAAGCTGTCTGGCTCGATACAAAGGCAAATGGTCTCGAGTTGAGGTAAGAGAGAGCAGGCTTGGTCACATGGGATTTTCAATGTTTGAACAGGTTTTAAAAAGCTTCTCTCACAAAAGATGAATAAAATAGCACAAAAGGAAGTTACTGAACCAGACGCGTTTGGTTAAATCAAACTATGAAAATATACTGTCTATTGCACAAGTAGTATATGATATTTAGTGTGAGTATGTATTAAACCACAGCATGTAATTAAAGTGCATTGGGGTTAAATAGACTCCTGGAAAATGGCTAGTGTGGCTAGTGTAAAAGTGCTGTGATTACATTTCAATGGATCAACATGAAACTAAGCCGAACTCTCTTTTCCTAACGTGCAGATAACAAACCTGCATGGGAGCCGGGTGTTGGACATCCTGTTTGTGGATATCGGGGTGCAGGCATCTGTCGAAGTCACTGAGCTGAGAGAAATCCCGCACCCTTTCTTACGTGACCTTATCACAATCCCACCCCAGGTCAGAGAGCAAGGTTAAATGCAAAACAGAATTCATGTAAATGTTGCCTATGTGTACGTTTGAAACGTAATATGCTCACTGTAAATACTGGAATATTATATGCATTTGTATATGATCCTCTGTGTCTACTTCTACATAGGCAGTGAAGTGTTGTTTGGCAGACTTGCCTGTCAGTGTGGGCTGCTGGACTCCAGATGCAGTGCAGTGGCTAAAAGACACAGCTCTCCATTGCAGTGACTGCAGCTTGAAGGCCAGTTCATTATTTAAGCTTTTATTATTTTATTTATTTAAATTTTATTACAAGCTTAGGTTCCATTTGAAATGAGCCTTAATGAGCCTTCATTTGAATCACCCTATTATTTTTTTCTCCAGATTGTTAAAGTGGAAGAGAGCAAGCGTCTGGCCCATGTCTACCTGTTTACTAGTAAGAACTTCCATGACCCTAGCCACAGCCTGAACCGCCAGCTGACCAACTCGGATCTCTGGAAGCATCAGGACGATGTCTTTCTGAGCAGCCAGGGGTCTCTGAAGAGCCCTATTAGAACTACACCACCAGATACACCCCCCAAAGCCCCCACCACTACCCCTACACCATCTACTGGCATCTCCAGCCCAAGCACCAACAGAGCAGGCAAGGCTTCACAGCCACCTAAGAGGCCGGCACCCCATTTAGTTTCCTGTAGCACCCTGTCTGGAAGTCTGACTCTGCCACCTATTCTTGAGCTCCCTCAAACTGGACAGAACCTGGACATTTATGTGTCAGTTGCATGCCATCCAGGCCATTTTGTGCTCCAGCCATGGCAGGATATGTACAAGCTTGTTATCTTAATGGAAGAGATGATTCTGTACTACAACAAGGCAGACGAGAAGCCAGCGACAGTGGAAAAGAACCAGGTGTATGCAGCCAAAGTGGAGAACAAGTGGGTAGTTAGAAGTGTTCATAGTGTAACAGAAGTAATGCATGTGCAGAACATTATAATTTTGAATTATAAGAATGTAATCAGTCATTTCTACTAGTAGTTTCTTGCATCAAGTTTCCCAAAGATGTCCTCTTTCCACTCTAGATCCACCTGCACCCTGACCAGTATAAAGCTTTTCCTGAGGATGAATGAATTAATGAAATAATTAATGTCTAGCTCAAATTGCTTGATTGGCCTGATTTATTTTTATATTTAAAAAAACATCGAAAATATATTAAATATTAATCTATTCACTAAATAATTTGTTATAAATCAACTTAATTACACTGTAGTCATTGTTATTATAATTATACATTTTTCTCACTTTGTTACTTCTGGGACATGTATACACTCAGCACAATTACCATATTAACCATATTTCAATTTGATTACAAATATTGGACTTCCTGAATTAATTGTGCACTGACTGCAGCAGTAGTGAATTTAGCTTATCTAATTGTCTAACTGTAGCTAGGGGCATTGGTGGCTCAGTGGTAGGTTTCTCCCCTATCATGCGGAAGGCCCGGGATCGATTCCCAGCCAATGTCTCAACCCCAGCCCTTGGATGCAGTGCCGGTCCCAAGCCCGGAAAAATGGGAGGGTTGCGTCAGGAGGGGCATCCGGTGTAAAACATTTGCCAAGTTGTTGTCGTCCAGTTGGTCCGCTGTGGCGACCCCGGACAAGGAGCAGCCGAAAGAAACTTCTAATTCTAATTGTCTAACTGTAGATATGTTAACATCTCACAACTGTAGATATGTGTCTCTATGTGTCTCTGTTATTAATCTCCACTGAGCTTCATGTGCTGTATGGAGCTGTAATCCCACGTGGAAACACTGCGATCTTGTTTTTCCGCAGTTGGCATCGTGTGCTTGTGAAAGGAATTCTGAGCAACGGCCTGGTGTCCGTTTATGAGCTAGACTACGGTAAGCATGAGCTGATTAGCTGCACCATGCTGAGGCCCCTCATCCAGGAGTTCAGACAGCTCCCATTCCAGGGCATCACTGCTCAGCTGGCAGGTAAAACAGCTCACTTACTGAGATCTCTTTAGTGAAAAACACCTAAATATAATGAAAGTTTCTTGTATGAGGATTGGTAATGTAAAACCTTTTTTGTTTTTTCCACAAAGTATTAGATGAGCACTATTTAAAAATTGTCGCGTGTTTGGAAGCAGATGAAAATATTGGAACACTTAGATTATGGACAGACACAAGATATTGTCTTGAAGGAACAGTCCACACTGAATGAAATACATGTGATATGTTTAGTAATTTGACTGCTGATTTGTTGGTTGGTTCTGAAATTTCATTATTCCTGTGAGATGTTAGCAGTCATGTGTCACTCTGGCATCACAGTGTGACAGTGCTAGCACAGTTACAGTGGAATTTAATAGGAGCAGCATTGTGGGTGGTGTAGGAAACGTGAAAATAGTGGAACATGTAGGTGAAAGAAGTTCAAGCTAAAAAAGTGCATTCAGGATTTCATTGTAAATAGAAATCAGGGACATTGTTGGAGATTACATGATAATTATTAATTGTATATAGTATATCCTTTAAGGGATCTGTGCCAAATATGGGTTGCATAGAGGGATGAGGGAGACAGATTTATATATTGTGTACATATTTAATTTAGAATAAAATTTGCAGTCACTGTACCCATTTTTATGGTGCATATTGCATAAAGAGAAAGGAACAAAATAACCTTTGGAGAAGAAAGTGACATCTGGTGTACACTATGGGTTGTATGAAAATTATTTCCACCTTAAAAATGTACGTGGGTTAGGACAGTAATATCATGGAGATTTCACTCATATCCATAACTGCTAGAAGGAAATCCTTGCTTGTCATGCTCATTCTTTAATGTTTGCAATGTGAGATGAAATATCATTATTATTATTATATTCATGTGAGATTTACAGGATATGATTCACTTACAGGAGTGAAGACCAGGCAGTGGACTGAAGAAGCTTCCATTGTATTCAGGAACCACGTGGAGAAAAAGGCCATGGTGGCGCAGGTGGAATCAGTGCAGGAGGCAGAACAGCCATGGGACCGCAAGCTCACTGTCTACCTGGTGGATACGTCTCAGGAGGACAGTGACATCTGGGTCCATGACCTTATGGCTGAATTTACCGAGGAGCTCACCAAAGCAGCATAACTGATTGGGTTATATGTATGTGGTCTTGGAAGAATTCTGTGAGTGTGGATTCATGGGTTTTGTCTGGAAAATGCTGCTTGTATTTGACTTGAACCAGAAAGTGGAAGTACACTTAAGTTTTAGAGTTTATTTTGCTAAAATATTACTTGATTATGTCAAACATAGCTGCAAGGTGAATGATACACAATGCATTGCGTTACCTGTAGAGCAGCTCTACTATCGCTTTTAAGCTTTAATTATTGTGAAGATCCATGGAAGCTTTGGCAAAGAAGTGATCTACTGAAAAATCCAATAATGAAAACGCACATGCATCAGACTTAAGATGTGATATTTAAATTGTAATTAAGGTACAATGAAAAGGTTTTCATTCATTCATCTTCTAAAACTGTTCAGTTATCCTGGTCAAGGTTAGGCTGCATTCTGGGAATTCAGCCTGGATGGGATGGGACAGGATGTCAGTCCATCACAGGGTACCACGCACACACACAGTCTCACACACAGTCACACACACAATCACAGCTAGGTAAAATTTAGACTTGTCAATCCACCTTGTGGCATGTTTTTGGTTGGTAGTAGGAGAGATGAAAAGATTATTTAATTTGACTAATGTCTATTTTGCCGCAGGTTTAAAACCGCTCAACTTATTTTTATATTTTAAGTTGCCATTCAGAAACCAGAATCTTCTGCATGATTAAGTAGAGTCACACACAATTACTCAACGTTAACAAGAGAATTTAAATGGTAGTAATGGACGTATACCAAGTTGACCAAGCTCAATGGAGTATGCCAAAATTGTTTACAAAGCTAGTGAATCATTCCATTTCTTTCTTAAATGTGACAGTGTTTCACAGGCTTAACTAAGGCTTTGGCTTTTATTTATATTTTAGTACTTCCTTTTCCTATTAAAAAAAAAAGATTGCATGGAATCTGTGGGTTTCTGCAGAAATGTGAGAGTCATGGTATAATTGAGAACCTAAAGCTACTTCCATAGTATTAGTGTGGCTTTAATGGCTGAGTTTTATTTAGCTAATCATTCAGTGTAGATTCTTTATGAACATTAAAATGTAATATTTCTTGACAAATAAGAACTGTATAACCTGGGGTTAACTGCCCCGTGAAGAGAGTTTGATAAATAAAGTTCGAGGTGAAGAATCACAGACACGGTGTTTTGTTTATGATGAAGAAAGCATTTTTTGTTCATCAGTGTGGTGGTCCGGGGACAAGCCATCTGAAGTCACTGTGGTCACAAACAGCTTGACTTTACAAAACCAAAAGTATGTGTAAAATGTCGAAAATCTTACTGAGTGTGATTTTCTAACGCTGCATATCAAGCTTTGAGCATGTTGCTGGATAGTTACATGTTACAATAACAAACTGTATACAGTAGAGAAGGGTTGAAGGGGTTTCCAGGCTGTCACACACATAAGTTCTAGATCTACACTCTGTATTAGGTTTAGTCGTTATGATCCTACTAACCAGTTGCCCTTTGCAGACATTTCTCCACCCCCCAACTATGTCTCTTCTATATAATCCTGAAAGAGGGGATAACATGGTCACATGGCATTGAATTAGGAGATTACAATACATCAATATTTTATTTATATCATGCATTCATTCAGTCATTCATCACCAGGAAGCAGAAACAGTTTAAACAGAACCTAAGTGCTGAATTACTGCAACGTAAAAAGATCATGTAAAACAGTTGCAGTCAGATATGTACTCCGTGTGTCATCACTGCAGTTCATCCAGCAGCAGTCGGCAACACTCGCCCAGTTTAGCCGGGTCGGACATGCTGGCGTACTTTGTGATCTGCGATGCAACTCCTAGTGAGCGTGCCAGATCTTTGGCTGTGCTGTCTCCAGACACCGTAGTTCCAAGTGCTACTAATAGCCTAAACACAGCCTCTTTGTCCTGCACTACCTCCAGAGCACTGCTAGCAATCGATAAACACTGGGCTTTGGCCTCGATCTCAACATCTTGGCCGTGTAGCACACCTGCATAGTTCAGCACCAGAGTGGCTAGAGCCACGTGGATGTTTTTATTACAGACACTGCGGAGCTCGACGGCCCGGGAAAGAACCGCTTCCCTCTGGCTTAGGAGCAGAGAACGGCCACGGGATCCAGAGAAACAGTTACAGAAAGTACGCAAAGCCAGCATTTGATTGGCCGCCCGACCCTCTGGTGACATGAGGCCCAGCAGGTGGTTACAGAGACTTTCACCTTCTGTTCCTCCACACATCTGAGCATTGATCTCAGGGTGGCGCACAGCCATACGCAGAATGTCCAGTACGGGGAAGACGATATCTGCGGAGAGTTACAGAAACAATTTACATTACAGAGCCAAGTAGAGTAGGCTTATTTGTATCACTTAGAGCTACACTAAATATTCAGGTCAGAACGGATGTCTGCACTAAGGCATGTTCGGTCAGATGTTTTCCAGTGTATCACAGATGGACACTTAGTGTCATATGGCATTAGCACAAATGAGGAAGCCAGATTTGCATTGTAAACTATTATTTATTTCCACACCGGATTGCCTTTGTTGGCTATTTGGCACAAATGATATTTGTCAGAATGTTATCAAGAACTGCAACATTCATTTTGCTAACCAGGTTTGTTTGAGCAAGTAGTCAGGCACAGTAATGTAATGCAAGCAAACAGGAAACCATTTGATACCTGTGAAAACGACCTGCCACCTACTGATATACTACACCTCATGACAAGAACAGATTAAAGAGGGTAACTGCTAATATTCTCTAATGATCCAACTGAGAGAACTACTTTTATTCCATATTTCCATGCTCTCCCTTGATATATAACTGGCACAGTTAGAAAGGAAACAGTCATTTCTGCTAGTAAGCCATGTGTGCGCATTACCTTCAGGCCAGTGGCTGGTCCTCCAGAGGATGCTGATTTGTTCTGCTGTAGGCTGATCTTGGTTCTTAGTGTCGGACACTGTGATCAGCAGTTTCTCCAGATTGCCTAACACCTCATCGCTCAGCCTGTGGTCCTCTGGAGCATTGCCATTCAGCTCCCGCAGCTTAGCTAACACATACATATTTGGGAAGTTCCTTTTATTTATAATCACTATTTTAAGAATTTTTATCTAAGAATCATATAGCTTTGAACAGAAGACTTACCAAGGATCTGTGTGACATTGGCCTGCTCAAACATAACTCCGTCTGTTTTGGGGAAATAAATATTCGGGACAGACTTCTGGAGAGCAGCAGAAGAGTAAGCGCCGCCACCTTGAGGACACAGAAGAGACACGTTTGTATGTGTACAGAAAAGTGTGTGAGCATAAAGTGTGGGATGTTGTCCTACCTGTGAAGGGATCAGCCACACCTGAAGACGCTGTAGGTGCAGGTCCTGATCCAGGTATGTATCGCCCAGCACCTACAAGAGCATACGCACACATTTATAGTATTTATACTTAGAGGGAATTATTGCTATGAATACAGCTTTACTAACGTACAGCTAAAATAAGCTGATCTGAACGGGACAGCTGATTTTAATGAAGAGGATCTGTGAAATTACTTCAACATTGTTGGGAAATAAGGCAACAACCGCCTTTAAATCACACCACCAGTTTCACTAACTGCTTAATTTTTGACCATAAATTAATATCAGTGTTATTATTTATCAGACTTTTTGAACCCCTTATTATCGGACCTTGATATAGTAATAATAATGTCCTATTGTATATAGAGCTACCTGTGAAGGGGTCTGTGCCAAAGCCTTGTCTCGGGTCTGCTGACCCTGGAATATAACGTCCTGCACCTGATAAAAAGTACAGCAGTGTTACATGATGCAAATATTACATTTAAAAAGCTTTTAGGATGGTTACATTTTCTCAACTTCCTAAAGAGATTCTACTGGGAAGCAGTAAGAGTGTAAGAAAGGAACAATAGCAGTGGGCAACTCGCCTGTGAATGGATCGACAGCGGCGGCTGGTGCTGGACCGAGCGTGTGACCTTTAGTGTTCTCGATAATGAAGTTAGCCACCTGATCCAGGAACATGGGGTTCAGGTCATTCTTCTGCAGAAAGTTGTGTGCTACCAGCCAGGGGTCATCGGCCAAGTTATAGGGCAGCTTCATGGAGGGTCCACCCTCATTTATATCAATTGAGAAAACAAAATCATACTCCTGAAAGAGAAGAAAAGGAGACATTGATTACACTGTTAATTCACATATAATTAAGTAATACTGCATTGCACAGAATCAGTCTGTATTCTCAGCTGTAAGCTTAATAATTGAACATGTATTTGGTGTAAGGCAGGCTGAACATATCTAATACTTCTTAATTCATGTTTTCATTAGTGCTACCTTTATTTAATTCTTGGTGGAAAATTTTCCTTCACTAATCTAATCTCTTAATGTTCTCTAATGCCTCAGGAAATGCCTTTGTTGAATTCAACCACCAAAAATGATTGTATTACAAATCTTTGGAAAAACCCATATACTTTTTTCCCCCCGGTGTTTATGATGTTAGTGCACGGTTTCTTACCTTGCCTTCATACATTACGCTCTTGGAGTTCTGCTTGGAGGAGCCGCCCACCACATCTCCAATCTTTACCCAGCGGCTGTCACTCATGCTCCACTGGTACGCTTCGACATTAGAGCCTTCCTTTATGAGGCGTGTCTGCCCATCTCGATTCCCTAAACACACACACAGCTTTAATTCCACCTTCATTACATCAGCTTTGTTGTGTTTCAGGCACATGTGTATATAGTAAGTACAGGAAAGCTGAATTTCAACATTTCAACTGAGTTCCTGCTATCATCACTAATATTAATTACGATTTCTAAGACACCTGTCAAGAAATCATCACTAAGACAATCACAGACACAAGCTCTGTTCACCTGGCTCATTTAAATGCTCTCTGCCTGGTAACTCCTCTATATTGATGTCTCCCAGGTCTCCAGTCTTGGGGTCTATAGTGGCTTTGGAGAGCTCTTCCTCAAACGCTTGCAGATCCTCAGCACTTGCAACACGTTCCTCGCTCTCGGTAAACACTCGGATCACGCCGTCGCTGCGGAAAATAAACCAATGTTATTTAAGGCTTCACTAATCTTATTGTAGTCCTGAGATTAGTCTCATGTGCACAAGCACAATTTAGGCACAAAAAGTGATTTAAACAGAGTGTGTAGATGATGGATGATACCTTGCTCCTATAACAATGTCTTTATTGGGCAGCACACAGCAGCACCAGACTGACTGGGCAGGCAGACGGATGGTCTGCACGCATTCATCGTTTCTCCAGATACGGACAGTCCTGTCCTCTCCTGTGCTTATGAAGTCTAAGACAGAAAGAAAGTTACTCATGTATGACGTTAAAATAACTCTCCTGTAAATAAATAAATAAAACTATTTATTAAATGTGGCCTGAAAAAATCATGGTAAAGCATTCAGGCCTCATGATGTCCACTCATGAACTCTTCCTCGTTTTCCCACACTAAAGCTCATATAGCAAGAGATTTCACCCCACATCCTTCCTTTCTCATTTGCTAGAAATCCATCGCCGTTAAATATGCACTGTATCTGCACCTTGTCCGTTGGGGAAGACGGCCAAACTGTAGATGTAGTTGGTGTGACTGTAATAGACTTGAACACATTCTCCGGTCACCATCCAGCGTCTGATGCTGGCGTCATTGCTACAGGAGAAAAACTCCAGGCTGTTCAGCACAGCTAGTCCTCGGACACAGTCCTCATGACCTGCAACACAAAACACGTGCTTGACTGTACTGACCCCTAGTGGTGAACTGCCTAAAAACTATTTTAAACCCCTACTTGTGTTTGAGACATAAAAAGGTTACTATCAACAAGTCCTGTGTTTACAATCCAGTAGATTTTGAACTTATACCCAGTATACTGTATACACACTCATGGAGCACTTTATTAGGAACACTAAACTAATACAGGGTCAAAACAATATCAATTCTTAATGGCATGGACTCCACAAGATGCGACAAACTTTCCTTTGAGATTCTGCTCTATGTTAACATGATTGCATCACGAAATTCCTGAAATTTTTTTTTCAGGTGCACTTTTTTGCTGTGAATTCCCAATTTTTTTTTCAGGTGCACTTTTTTCCAGTAGAATTCCCCAAATTCTACTGGATTAATGGCCTGATCCAGATTCAGCTTTCTTGTCTGACAGAAGAGGAACCTGGCATGGTCTTCTGCTGTTGCAGTCCATCCACCTCAAAGTTTGTCATGATGTGCATTCTGAGATGATTTTCGGCTCAGCATAATAATACAGAGTGGATATCTGAGTTACTGTAGCCTTTCTGTCAGATCAAACCAGTCTGGCCTTTCTCCATTGATCTCTCTCATCAGCAAGGTGCTTCCATCTGCAGAACTGATGCTCACTGGAGGTTTTTTCTTTATTGCACCATTCTAAGACTGCTGTGTGTGAAAATCCCAGGAGATCATCTGTTATAGAGATATTCAAACCACCCCTTTTGACACCAAAAATCAAGGAGATCACTTTTCCCCCATTCTGATGACTGATGTGAAGATTACCTGAAGCTGCTGCATGATTTGATACCTTACACTGCTGCCACACGATTGGCTGAATTAGGCTGATTTAACTGCATGAAAGAGTATGTGTAGAGATGCTCCTCTAAAAGTGCTCAGTGAGTGTATAAGTTTAAATAATTCTGAAGCTGATCAGGTTTTAATTCAGTTGTATTTCTCCAAACAGTTCCCGCTCTGCTGACTTGTTCAAATCAGCCTAGGGAATGTAATAAACTCTGTAATAGGTAAGCTCCAGTTTACTATTAGTGTCACAGCCATCATGCCATTTGAATGTATATGTAGGCTTCAGTGCGTTAGTGCAGATCTCCCTGGGGTTATTTGGGCAAATTAGTCAGATGCAAATTCATAATGAGGGTGAGGGAATGACTTTAAAGCCGTTACAGGAACGGTTATGATATGATGTTTTATAACATAGCGTAGCTGGAAATGCTTTAAAACCATAGCGTGTTGAAAAAAAAATTTAAAACGGCAGCTATCAGAAAAGGTTCAGGGTGATAAAAGTAACTCTGCATCACACCATCCCACTGCTGATAATTTCTCGCTCAGTCCTGGTTTATTCCCTAACTATCATTGAGGAAAACGCAACAAATTAAAAAAGTTAATACCTCATCATGCACAACACTCACCTGAGTATGTTCTCTCACAACGACCTGCTTTCCAAAGTTTAATCGTTTTGTCAGCAGATCCTGTGAGCATAAGACCCTGTTCTGGCAGAATGACCACCGCCCACACCGCTGCTGTGTGTCCCTGCCATCAGGAAAGAAGGAGGGGGGAAAAACCAAAAAAAAAAAAAAACCTACATGTTTGTACATATATGACCTTTCCATATTTGGAATCATGAATCATTGTAAACCCTGAAAATCCTGAGTTATCTTCTTTCATGTTTCAGACTGCTCATACCCGGCGTTAACAATTATTCCTGGTTCTTCATAATGTTTCACACTGTACATTCCTAAACCCTGGCTTAACCTTATTATTTACAGATTCGCAGTGTCAATAACCATGACTGAATAAATACAGCATGTGACCAGTTTCGATGATGATTTGTCTCACGCCTTCACATCAGTAGGAAAAAACGTCACCACATAAATCTTCCTGAGACACACAAAGGCAAGGGAAAAAAACAAAAGAAAATAAACAAACCCCACAAACTTTTAAACTACTGTTTACACAGTACAAAAAACATATATGATATGAGGTACGAGCTGTTTAGTTTCTGATCGCCTGTTGCTAAGCATCTAGCAGTAACATTCTAACACTGCCTCGTTTCACACAGTACACATTAGGCAACATAATGTGGGGTTAAAAGCTTCAGAGCAGAGTTACTAAATTATTAGTGTGAAACGTTCCTTTACGCTGGGTTAAAAGTGGGTTAAGTGTAGTGTGAAAAGCCTTCTACAGTATCAAGTTGAGATCCCAACGTGACTTTACCTGTAAGGTCATCATACACTTGTCACTAAGCCAGACTTTGGCCGTTGTGTCCCATGATCCACTCAACAACGTCCCGAACTTCCCAGCCGAGAGCGTGCACACTGCGAACAACACAACTGTTGTTACCGTCTGGTGTTTAGACAGTTTTAGAGTTTTATTTTCTCATTATCAGTCTGTTGGGGGAAATAGTCCCCTAGCACCGTTTTTGTACTTTGAATACATTTTGTATATATAGAATATTTCATTTATGTTTTCGAATATATTTTGTACTTTTGAATACATTTTTTATATTTTTCATTTATATTTATTTTTCTTGTAATCTGAAGCAATCTCTGGCAAAAGAATTTTCTTCGGGATTGATAAAGTTTTATATTGTCTGATCATGTTTTGTGATGCTGTTCGTCTGAGACAGCTTCATGGGGATGAGGACGATTCCTAAAAATTGCTAACAAATCTAAACTCAAACTGATATGAACAGAGATCTGAATGTAACTGTAAGTATGTAATAGAAATGCCTGACTTTCCTATAGGTTTGTGCTTTTTTTTTTTTTTTTGCAGAAAACTACTTGAACTGTTGAGAAGGCAAGCATTCTCCTTTTAAACTACCAGTTTAAAACACATATGTTATTATTTTCTATGATAGGACTCATTCAATGCATGTGAATCAAAAAAGGCTTTGGCTGAAGGTGTGTTGGGCCAAATCTGCGGTAATTTTGAAAAACTCCTCAGAATAGTGTTGAGTTAATTTCTATAAGACCCTGGAGGCAGGCTGCAGGGGGCTTCTGCAAGGGGTCTTGCAGTGTTTCATTTAAAATAGAAATATAAAAAAGTAGGGAAGCACAGCCCAAAGTCATATAAGCTCCTCAAACTGATGAAGACAGTATGTATTGTGATGTGTGTAATAATGCTAGCTCACATTAGAAATATTACAGATAATCTAATAATCTATCTATTGTACTATTTACCAATCTATCTAATTCATCATCAGGATCCAAACTCAATCAGTGGCCTGAGACACAGACTTCAGTTTCACTTGTGAATCGTTCTTGCATTATTACATTCAAGTCAGTTGTAAGAAATTTTAACAGCTTGTATCAGGCTTAAAAAAGGCCTCTTACAGTGCATCTAATTCACACAGAGCTATCACTACAGCTCTGGATGATACTGAAAGCCGGTTATGATTATTAAATCTTTCTACACTCATGAATAACATAGACAGCATGCATGTTATTGTGTAAACAGCTCTTCAAGGCAGATTTCCTCACTCTGACACATAACCTGCTGTAGATCAGTTGTATGAGAGCAGGGAAATGGCTTCACTGCACTGTATCAGACACACCTGTGTTCTTATGTCCCTTTAGAATGAAGAGAGGATCGGGTCGATCCAGAGAGAAGACGCAGATGTTGTGGTCGTTGCCGCCGGTGGCGATGAGGCCGCGGGGATACGTCTCATTGGGGGAGATAATGCACACGCTGGACACGAAGTTGGTGTGACCGTTCATGCAGTGCATCTCCGTGAAGCCCCTGTGCTCACTACAGAACCAGAAAACACAGAGAAACAGATAACATGGCTCAGTTTCAATGCTGTTTCATCAGAGAAGTTTTCTTCACTAATCAGCAATATCAGGGCTGATACAAGACTGAAAATTCTGTTTCTTTTATTCTGTTTATTTCTTTTTATGAACGTTATTGTGCTTATCAATTACGTCAAATGGAATCTAAATACAATTTGAACAAATTGTCATTCTATGGGTCCAGAAAAAATAGAAATTGTACCTCTAAACAATGTGACTAATAATTTGAATGGTTTGTTTGTTTTTAAATCATATAGAAAATGTAAAATCGAGCTCAGTTCATCCCTGGTTTGAATAGGAATAATGGAAAGTGCGCAAACAAACAAATAATCCTTGGTGGCTTGAGTTTTACTCTGAAAACAGAAGATCCGCTTTGTATTTCTTTATCTATATATTTCCAAAGCCATTTTTCCATGGCTACCTTTAAATGCCCCAGTTTTCCTGAAGAAGCCTGCTTTAGTTCCGATTAGCTTTTGGACAGCTAGCTCATTGTGTATCAGATCATTATTAGCACATTATGACACCTGATCAGTTGGGAACATTAATAATTGAAGCTGTTTACAGTCTTAGACTTGTATCCATTCTCTACACTATAAAGAGCTGATGGATAGCTAGCGAGCCGGCTACCTTGAATTTGGCACCCAGACTTTGGCTGTTCTGTCTCTGGACACGGAAACAAAAGCTCCATCTTGAAAAAACGCCGTGGCGAGCCCCCTGACATCCATCTCATGGGCCGGAATGGAGCAACTCAGCCGATATGTGTTACTGGAAGCCATTGTGGCGCTTCACCCCCAGAAACGAACAGTTGATAGGCGCGCTAAATGAATGTGCTAAAAAAGTAAGCAATTGCAACCCGGAAGTGACACAGCAACAGCAGCAATTGTTTTCCCATTCGTTTTCCGACAAAGGCGGGTTCTGTGCTATGATTGGATGTTCGGATCTCTTGTGCGCTATGATTGGCTAGTAATTCGTTCTGGCGAGACTATTTCGGAATGTAGGCGGAGACAAAAAACTAACACATTTTGAGAAAACACTCTACAAGATAAAATACGCACTTTCCGCTTGATTTGTATTATTTCCTTGAGTTAATTAGCGTAGACCCCTCTTACCATAGCTTTAAGTGTATGAGAGTTGAGTTGTGCTGAATTTATTTAGTCATGCTTCCATTTAAAAAAGCATTTTGTTTTTTTTCTAAAAAAAAAAAAGAAAAGAAAAGAAAAAAGGCGAACTTTATTATTTATTCGGCTTTCGAAATTTATTATTAAATTTATTCATTTATTTTTTATTATTTGAGGAACTTTACCCCGGAAGAATTTTTTTTAATCTTTTTATTTTTGTTTCTATTTAGTGTTTTTTTTTTTTTTTATCTTTGTTTCAACATGGTCTTAAACAAAGATTTTAAACAATTCTATAAAAATGTACTAAAGTAGCGTTATATGTATTTAATTGATTTTTTGTATTTTATTTATTTATTTAAAAAAAAATTCTAATATTTTTGTCTTGATTTTATTTTAAACTTCATGAACTTTAACCCGGATGAAAATAGCACCTTCCGGGCTGTCCTTTTCTGAAAGTGACAACAAACATGGCGAACAAACGATTAACTGTGTTCATATTCGGAGGCTTCGTAACTGCGGTAGCAGCGGCTTTTTATCCTATATTTTTCCATCCTCTCATTCACACAGATGATTACAGTAAGTCTGCCTGAATGCAAGTTAAATATTGTTTTTCAAAACCCTTCCAAATCGCCATTTATCTGCAAATGATAGCTGTGTTAATTGCGTATTATTATTATTATTATTATTATCCACTAATGTAAAAGCTGCAAATCATTTTTGTTATTAAACTGCATAATTGACCCTTATCATCTTTTTATTCTTTACAATCATCATCACTATAACTGTCACCCGTGTGTCTGATCTTAATGCAAACTTCTACAGAGCAAATCCAGAAAATTAACCGAGCTGGAATCAATCAAGCAGATGTTCAGCCTGCTGGTGAGAATATTGTCTCTCTGCTAAAGTTCCGCTTCATTTCTACACATGAACACAAGTCTAACCTAAATATACCTGAGAATAAAACGAATGAAGACACTCCTCTGTATCAGAAAACTGACACAGACAACAGCAATGCAGCTCAGTCTTCTGATCTTTTTTCTGATTCTTTTTCTTTAGGTCTGAAGATCTGGTCAGATCCATTTAAACCGAAATCGTGATGTGAATGAAAGAAGACATGAAAAGAGGTTCATGAGCATGTGTGCGGATTAAAGACTCACAACCGCTCCAGCCAAACACTTCTCCCCTGTGTGTATGTGCGTGCTTGAGTGAGTGAGTGGGTGAGTGAATGGGAGTACAAGAAAAATTAACCTAGGCTTGATGGATGGCCTTTAAGCTGAACAGGATTGTTAGAGCAGGGGAAACACGCTGTACAGATTGTTGCTACTTTAATATTTTATCTTCTGAATAAAGGTTTATAAGGATGGATACAGCATGGTAGTATGCATACTTTATTTGAGAAAATGCATGATGTCAAGACTACAGCAGCTATAAGACTGGCATTTATCAAATCACATACTACATATTTAATACATCTTGAATAATGAAAGATGTGTGATGCTCAGAAAAATCCAGGTCCAAATCTGTCATTTGAAAATTAATCTAAACCCAACATAACCTTGAATCAAAATTCTTGCTATGAAAGCTATATAAAATACAGAAAAATTAACAGGGAATATGTTTTGTTGAAAAGACTGATCTTAGAACTAAAACACCCTTGTGTTGTGGTGTTTTCCGTGTATCTTTCTTGCCATTTTACCTCCTAACAGAGTCTTTTGACTGATGGTATTCTTAGTCTGTGACCTAGTGAACGAGAATCAGGATACATTTATTGATAAAGCCTTCAGAGCACTTCTGTAAATTGCTCTGGAGGCAGGCGCCTGTAAAATACTGTAAATGGAAATGGATCTATTTCGCGAACTCTGGCTTCAGTTGCGTAGCCGACTGCTTTACTGCCTGATTTCTCATAATACTATAAATAGAAGTGGAAAAAAGCACCAAAAAAAAGTAGAAAGTCATCCCTGTTTCTGATAAGAGAGCAAATCGAGTCGTGTGGTTTGTGGCTGCAGCACGTCGTGCAATGTACTATTAACTGACTGACACGGCTTATTGACTATAATTAAATTATTAGTAATCGAAAGACCTTCACTTAATAAGGATTTTGGATTAAACTTTCCAAAACACAAGATAACAATGTGGACATCACAGCACCTACTGCAACAACTTAAACGACACTTGTGTACACCTGACTGTCACACTCATGTGTATGTTGTACATGTCATTAGGTTTAATTCCCATGTGCTGTTATAATAATCTACACTATTCTGGTAAGGCTTTCCAGTAGATTTTGCAGTGTGGCTGTGGAGATTTGTGTCCATTCAGCCAAAAGAGCATTAGTGAGGTCAGGCAGTGATGTTGGGTGAAGAGGCCTAGTGTGCAGTCAGTATTCCAGTTCATCCCAAAGGTGGGGAGGAACTTGACTGTCCTGCACAGAGTCCTGACCTCAACCTGATAGAACACCTTTGTGATGAATTAGAGCATAGACTGAAACTTCCCGTCCAACATCAGTGCCTGACCCTACAAATGCGCTTCTAGAAGAATGGTCAAAAATTGTCATAAACACACTCCTAAACCTTGTGGAAAGCCTTCCCAGAAGAGATGAAGCTGTTATATCTGCAAAGGGTGGGCCAATTCCATATTAAATTCATGTGCACGTAAAGGCGGACCTCCCAGTTTTGGCCTGGCTCGTAGACTCCACTCTAATTCATCTCAAAGGTGTTCTATCAGGTTGAGGTCAGGACTCTGTGCAGGCCAGTCAAGTTCCTCCACACCTCACTCACTCATCCACGTCTTTATGGACCTTGCTTTGTGCACTGGTGTGCAGTAATGTTGGAACAGGAAGGGGTCATCCCCAAACTGTTCCCACAAAGTTGGGAGCATGAAATTGCCCAAAATGTCTTGGTATGCTGAAGCATTAAGAGTTCCTTTCACTGGAACTAAGGGGCCAAGGCTCAACCCCCGAAACACAACACCTAAATTCAATGATGTGGAGGGATGTCCCAAAAACTTGGCAATATAGTGTATATTTAACTTTTAATCCCAGGCGTCAACAACCACTGACCATTATAGTGAACAGTATTAACCTAAAACTTAACATTACATGTTCAATCTATCAAAGTTTAATTCCATATATATATATATATATATATATATATATGGTATATTATATCATATCAACACTCTTTTAAAATATGTGATTCCAAACATGCAATATATGAGAGTTCATTGCGGTTGGAGTGTGTGTCAGTGTGTTTTATATGTCTGTGTTTCAGGAACTAGAAGCCAGTTGCTTGTTATGGAGCAGGACAGACGGTAGGGGGAGCACTCGCACAACACGCCCAGAGCTCTTACAGCTGCTTTGTGTGCATTAGACACAATCTATGAGGATGCATGACTTAAAGTCTTTAATTGCATACATTTGATAAACTTTCATTTATTTTAACTAGTCATGATTCAAGAAAAATCCTCATCCTTCCACTCGTCTCTTGTTTCTCCAATGAAACACAGATTTAAAGTATTTAAAGCTACTCGCCGATGACTGAAGGGATGAAGCTGAAGTTGAAAGATTTGCTACTGTGTCAGTGTTGAGTTTAGTGTAGCTCATCGTGTAAGCTGATCCTCATTGGAAACAGGTTTTGTTTCGGATCAGCTGATCCACCAGCTGCATTGTGTTACAGTCTAAAAATGAGAAGTTAAATCGCAACAGACGGAAACTTCATTAAATGCAGTTTATAAACTTTCAGGTATCAGCAACACTATACAGCGTCCTCGCTGCTGTTGTCATGGCTTCGGCTTTGTTTCTTTCCTGCGTCTGATTTCACGCTGATTACATTGTTAATGCTGCTCTTACACGGAACTGTCTTTTCCCGGGAACAATCACTGAATACATGAAATCCGAGAGAAGCGCACGAGCCAAGCAACTAAGCACTGCTGGAGGTAAGTCCTGTTGTCATGGCAACAAGCCTGCGCCCACACCTGTATGACGTCCAGCCCGAGGCCCCGGTAGTGCACGCGTGCAGAAAAAACAGGGCGCGTCTCAATCCGCTCCAGAGCTCCCTAGGAGGTGAATCACTAGATCCTGTACATGAAGGTAAGGACTCTTGCTCAATAAACATTGCAACAGCGATGATTCCATTTCCGGCCACTTTCCAATTTCCTCTTCAATCACTGTAAAAACTGAAACATAGCAAATATTTAAGTTTCATACGTCATAATATTTGTTAGCTTAATCATATGTGTTTCTTTCATATGTCAAGCAAGATCATAGGCCAGCTAGTGGACTTCTAAACCATTTAACATGTAAAAGTTGAGTCTCTCTCCCTCTCTCTGTCTATATATATATATATATATATATACATATATATATATATATATATATATATACATATATACATATAATATATATATACACACACACACACAGAGGTCACGGTGGCTATGTATATATATATATATATATTTTTACTTTTTTGCCCCACTGTATATATATATATATATACGGTATATATATATATATACAGTGGGGCAAAAAAGTATTTAGTCAGCCACCAATTGTGCAAGTTCTCCCACTTAAAAAGATGAGAGAGGCCTGTAATTTTCATCATAGGTACACTTCAACTATGAGAGACAGAATGAGAAAAAAAAATCCAGAAAATCACATTGTCTGATTTTTAAAGAATTTATTTGCAAATGATGGTGGAAAATAAGTATTTGGTCACCTACAAAAAAGCAAGATTTCTGGCTCTCACAGACCTGTAACTTCTTCTTTAAGAGGCTCCTCTGTCCTCCACTCGTTACCTGTATTAATGGCACCTGTTTGAACTCGTTATCATTATAAAAGACACCTGTCCACAACCTCAAATAGTCAGACTCCAAACTCCACTATGGCCAAGACCAAAGAGCTGTCAAAGGACACCAGAAACAAAATTGTAGACCTGCACCAGGCTGGGAAGACTGAATCTGCAATAGGTAAGCAGCTTGGTGTGAAGAAACCAACTGTGGGAGCAATTATTAGAAAATGGAAGACATACAAGACCACTGATAATCTCCCTCGATCTGGGGCTCCACGCAAGATCTCACCCCGTGGGGTCAAAATGGTCACAAGAACGGTGAGCAAAAATCCCAGAACCACACGGGGGGACCTAGTGAATGACCTGCAGAGAGCTGGGACCAAAGTAACAAAGGCTACCATCAGTAACGCACTACGCCGCCAGGGACTCAAATCCTGCAGTGCCAGGCGTGTCCCCCTGCTTAAGCCAGTACATGTCCGGGCCCGTCTGAAGTTTGCTAGAGAGCATTTGGATGATCCAAAAGAGGATTGGGAGAATGTCATATGGTCAGATGAAACCAAAATAGAACTTTTTGGTAAAAACTCAACTTGTCGTGTTTGCAGGAGAAAGAATGCTGAGTTGCATCCAAAGAACACCATACCTACTGTGAAGCATGGGGGTGGAAACATCATGCTTTGGGGCTGTTTCTCTGCAAAGGGACCAGGACGACTGATCCGTGTAAAGGAAAGAATGAATGGGGCCATGTATCGTGAGATTTTGAGTAAAAACCTCCTTCCATCAGCAAGGGCATTGAAGATGAAACGTGGCTGGGTCTTTCAGCATGACAATGATCCCAAACACACCGCCCGGGCAACGAAGGAGTGGCTTCATAAGAAGCATTTCAAGGTCCTGGAGTGGCCTAGCCAGTCTCCAGATCTCAACCCCATAGAAAATCTTTGGAGGGAGTTGAAAATCCGTGTTGCTCAGCGACAGCCCCAAAACATCACTGCTCTAGAGGAGATCTGCATGGAGGGATGGGCCAAACTACCAGCAACAGTGTGAAAAACCTTGTGGCGACTTACAGAAAACGTTTGACCTCTGTCATTGCCAACAAAGGGTATATAACAAAGTATTGAGATGAACTTTTGTTATTGACCAAATACTTATTTTCCACCATAACTTGCAAATAAATTCTTTAAAAATCAGACAATGTGATTTTCTGGATTTTTTTTTCTCATTCTGTCTCTCATAGTTGAAGTGTACCTATGATGAAAATTACAGGCCTCTCTCATCAGTGGGAGAACTTGCACAATTGGTGGCTGACTAAATAACTTTTTGCCCCACTGTGTATATACACACACACACACACACACACACACACACACACACACACACACACACACACACACACACACACACACACACACACACACACACACACACACACACACACACACACACACACACACACACACACACACACACACACACACACACACACACACACACACACACACACACACACACACACACACACACACACACACACACACACACACACACACACACACACACACACACACACACACACACACCCCAACGGTAGCTTAGTGGTTAGCACGTTTGCCTCACACCTCCAGGGTTGGGGGTTTGATTCCCGCCTCCACTGTGTGTGTGTGTGGAGTTTGCGTGTTCTCCCCGTTCCTTGGGGGTTTCCTCCCCCAGTCCAAAGACATGCATGGTAGGTTGATTGGCATCTCTAAATTGTCCATAGTGAGTGAATGAGAGTGTGTGTGTGCCCTGCGATGGGTTGGCCCTCCATCCAGGGTGTATCCTGCCTTGATGCCCAATGAAGCCTGAGATAGGCACAGGCTCCCCGTGACCCGAGAATAGTTCGGATAAGCGGCAGACAATGAATGAATATATATACAGTGCTGCTTGAAAGTTTGTGAACCCCTTGAGCTGTTCAGACTTTTCTGTTGTTTTACCTTGATTTTCTTATTTTATCATCACCTGTTTTTTATAAATTAAATGTCAGATGTATGTTGATCAATTGCATATGTTTGTTTAGAGGGAATTTTGCGAATAGTCAAAAAACTACATGAAAGATTGAATTATTATATGTGCAAAAGTAAGTGAAGCCTTTTATTTCGTAGCTTGTGGCACCTCCTTTTGCAGCCATTACTTCAACCAGACGTCTTCTGTAACCACTGACCAGTCTCTCACATCTGTCTTTGGGGATTTTTGCCCACTAGTCCTTGCAGAACTCAGCTAGTTCAGAGAGGTTAGAAGGACATCTGGCATGTACCGCCCGCTTCAGGTCTAGCCACAACATTTCAATTGGATTGAGATCCGGACTCTGACTAGGCCAATCAAGAGTGTGAAACTTCTTTCTTTTAAGCCATTCCTTGGTGGACTTGCTTAAATGTTTAGGGTCATTGTCTTGTTGCATCACCCATTTTCGGCCCAGCTTCAGCTCTCTGACTGATGGCAGGAGATTCTCTTCAAGAATTTGTTGATAGGTCTGAGAATTCAAGTGTCCCTGGATAATATGGAGTCGCCCTGGCCCGGTGGCAGAAAAGCAGCTCCAGACCTTCACATTTCCACCACCATGCTTCACTGTTGGGAGGAGGTTCTTGTCCTGGAATTCAGTATTGGCTTTTATCCAAACATGGCGGCTTTGATTATGACCAAATAAATCTATTTTGGACTCATCTAAAAAATGGACTTTCAAAAAGGCCTCTGGTTTGTCCAAATGCTCTCTGGCAAAGTTAAAATGGGCAGCTTTGTTCTTTTTAAAGAGCAGAAGCTTCTTTCTAGCAACCCTCCCATAAATGTCATGTCTGTTCAATTTTCGTCTGATTGTAGACGCATGTACATTTACCCCAGATGCTGCCAGAGAGGTCTGCAACTCTCTATAGGTGATGTGTGGGTTGGCCTTTACCTTATGTATCATTTTTCTGGTGCTTCTTGATGATAGTTTTGATGGGTGTCCACTTCTAGGCAGATCATGTTGAATGCCCTCCATTTGTAGATGATTTGTCTTACAGTGGATGGATGGAGTTGGAATCTCTTCAATATGGTCTTATAGCCTTCCCCAGACTGATGGGCTGTCACCACCTTCTTCCTGATGTCCTCGGATGTCTCCTTTCCTCTTGGCATTGTTTGACTCCTTGGCACTACAGTGGTTTGGTTGGTTTCCTCTCTCTTTTAATCAGTGTTGCCCAACCACTTTCCTAAGGATGTCTAATTTGACTGGTCTGCTTAACTGTTTAATTAAGCACCCAAATGTGTTTCACCTGAATCTGTTACCCACTTGACTTTACCAATGCAGCTCAGGCTTCACTTACTTTTGCACATACAATAATTCAAACTTTCATGTAGTTTTTTGGCTACTCGCAAAATTCCCTCTAAACAAACATATGCAATTGATCAACATACATCTGACATTTAATTTATAAAAAGCATAAAAAACACCAGAAAAGACTGAACAGCTCAAGGCATTCACAAACTTTCAAGCAGCACTGTATATATATCATCCATAACATTATGACCACCTGCCTAATATTGTGTTGGTCCTGCTTTTACTGCTAAAACAGCCCTGACCCATCAAGATCCACTAGATCCCTGAAGGTGTGCTGTGGTATCTGGCACCAAGATGTTAGCAGCAGATCCTTTAAGTCCTCTAAGTTACGAGGTGAGGCCTCCATGGATCAGACTTGTTTGTCCAGCACATCCCACAGAGGCTCGATTAGATTGAGATCTGGGGAAGCTGGAGGCCAAGTCAACACCTCAAACTCATTGTTGTGCTCATCAAACCATTCCTGAACCATTTTTTCTTTGTGACACAGCACATTATTCTGCTGAAAGAGGCCACAGCTATCAGGGAATATTGTTTCTATGAAATGTTGTACATAGTCTGCAACAATGCTTAGGTAGGTGGAACGTGTCAAAGTAACACCCACATGGATGACAGGACCCAAGGTTTCCCAGCAGAACATTGCCCAAAGCATGACACTGTGATTGAGACAAGTGGCCGATTTTCTGATCATTGCCCTGACTACTGAGCTAGGGAGCTGAATGAGCTGATCATAGTTGTATTCGGTACATGTTTATCCAGTGACTCTCTAGATCTTGAAATGATTAAACAAGACGTGTGAACTGCATTTCGCTCCATTAAGCTAGTAAGTGCTGCTTGTAGTATTTTGGAATTTTGTCCTCTCTTGTAGAAAAACTGCTTTTACTTCCAGAAGCTTATTTTGTAACATGGATGGTACTGCACTATTCTCCACCACATGGCTTCATCTCCCAGCTGTGATTGCATGTAATTTAAAAAAACAAACAAACAAAAAAACATCCCAAACAACACAAAGAGCATTAAGTAGTATGAATAGCAATGGCACAAAAGTGACGTAGTGACAAAAGTATTTGTAACTTGTGTTTATTCACTATTATGTATTATACTGTTAGGAGAATAATAATGATTGTGTACACCAGTGCAACTGAACGAACAAAAACTCTCAACAAGAGCCTGTCTTTCAGCGACTTTCATCTGGTTATCTGTCGTTCACACATACATTGACTTGCAGCGAAAACGCGACCAGAGATCATTCATTTTCATTGAGAGCTGCTGATTTCAGGTGACATGAATGACAGCAGCAGATGTGGGAGCGTCCTATGATGCAACAAAGTTGATAAAGTTGAACTTCATGCAAATACCCCTTTTTCAGCAACTACCAATGGGAGTGAAGACAGTAGAACACACAGTGCTTCTCCTTCATCTTGTATGGTATGATAGATGATACACAATTTTATATACAAACACAAAATCTCTCTCCAGAATGTTTCATTTAAGTGGCAAAAAACCCCCCAGATTTGTAATGCTAGCTGCGCCACCCACTGATACACGATATTACTATGGCAACCAGAAGTAGGAACACCTACAGTACTGTTGACTGTATAGTACAGCCACTGTCACCTGCAGAATAAACTAATACCCTCTTTAGCTCTGATTGAAGGAAGAAATGGCTGTTTTATTCAAATCACACAGCACACCCCGTGCACCAGACTGGGAGCTCAGTGTCGAATCTTTTGCTGAAGCTCTGCGAATCTCTGAGGCTGTTAGATGCATCTACGCCACCATCCTGAGCTTGAGATCTAATCTGTGTAGTTTGTTCTCCAGCCTGTCAAGAAAAGTTTGGGGATAAACCAGACAGTGTTAGCATGCTATTCAAAGAATAATGCTGTGTATACACTCTCTGACATTGAAAATGTCTGACTCGCTGACCGTTTCACTGCACTCGATATGAATGGCTTCTGATCAGTTCTTCTTTGTAGTCAGGGAGTGCACACTTTTACCTGGAGAGATCCCCCTCTGAGGCTTCTGAATCATCCCAAAATCCTGCTCTCTTAAGAAAATACATGCGAGAGCTCTGACTATCTCTACTTTGCATGTAAATAAGAAAAAAGAGAAATGGAGGAAATATTGACCGGGGAAGCATATAATGAAAATAAACATAGCTCTTTTTGGGGGTATAACACGCCAAATAAGTTCTTAAAGAAACAGTATTTTTGAACTTAACTTCCACACTTCCACACAAATAGATGGATGATTAAGTGGATTCAGGGATCTGCTACATAGGACAGCAGATGGATATGATTGGTTCTTGGGCTGTTACTGTACATGTGGAGTTTATCACACTATGTAATTCATCACAGAGAAAATAAAACATACATGAAAATGAAGGAAACTCTGCAATCGGTCAAAGAATGAAAAAAACGAGCAGCTGGATGGTGCACACTTCACACCTGGTTGGTGCAGGTGTTGGGGTTAGTCATTCAGCCCCAAAATGAGTCAGTAGGCTAGAATCATACCTACACTAGGTTTTTAGGTCAGAGACGCAGAGGGCTTCCTTCACTCACTCTTGTCTAATATAACTGATATGGAAAAAAAAAAATCAGAGACACTCAACAATATTGAGTTTTGAGCTCTGATCATGAGTTTTGTAGCTTCTCAAGTGTTTAAAAGGTGCTCATTTAATTCTTTCCTATAAAATTACAAGACAAATGAATGGGCAAATCTGTACAACTATTTGTTTATACTCTTACTTTCCTATTGTCTCCTGGTTGGAAGCTCACTGCTGCCAGACAGTGTGTAGTAGGACTTGTTTCATGCCTAAAGTTGTGATGTAATTGCGTTTTATATACTTACGCAATTTTCTTTTACATAGTATTTTTATTTTTTTTACTTCAGGGTGTAGTTACAGTGCACTTGAAATGTAAACGCAAATGCAAAATAGCAGAATAAATGATGCTTCTGTTCTGGTGTATTAGAATTGCTGAAGAACAGCTGCTATGTAAGTGTGTTTAATTTTTATAGCTTTTATGCCTGTGTCCTTACAGCTCTGTATTCTGCAATCGCATGTGCTTTAAAGTCAGCATCAGTATTTTTGGATATTTTTCCTGTGTTCCATTTGAAGCGTTTCGGGGCGGATGAATGGTATTGTGTCTGCTAAAAGGATCTGACTGACACAGAGAGGAAAAGTGAGAGGGCTTATGAGGGGAAGCAGGGTCCCGTCTCCCGTGAGAGCCGCCGCATAGCCAAGAACTGACATAATATCTCCTCACCGCCACAAAGAGCACATCGCTAACCCTCAGTGGAGAAGCTGCCAGCGCAGCAGCTGCCAAATGCAATAACACTCTCCCCCCATCTCCTCCTCCTCCTCCTCATTCTCCTCATCGCACACTCTCTCTCCTCACTCCCTCGCTGATCAACAAACCCTATTGTTTATGGGATGCTGTTATTGTTGGTCGGCGTTCAAAAAAACAAAAGGAAAAAAAAAACCTCCAGGGCCCCAGCCGTGCGAAGGACTATCAAAGCAAGGAGCAAAAAAAAAGGGCAACTGAGAAGAGAGCAGAATTCCTTTCATTCCGAGAATGGTGTTTTCCAGATTCCTGAAGAGGTGACGGTCACAGTTCTACACGGAACGTTACATCAAAAAGTGGAGGCACGTGGAGGAAAAGCTAGAAAGTTTGCTATATAATAAGAACCTTACACGCTGTCAAATGTAACACTTTATGACTGCTTTCTCATCACATGAATTTACAAAACTAAATCAAAGCCATCGGCCGAAATCATTTTGGCGTGCGTCATAAGGGACATCAATCTTATATTAACATGCTGTTACATCTGCTGTACACACAGATGTTTATTTTTTCTTTCTTGGAATTTTCAGAGGTTGTGTAAGCTGAGAGAGAGAGCATGGAATGGTGAACAAGCCAACGTGACTGAGGAACAACGGGAAAGATTTCCATTGGGGAATGAAGAAATAAATGCACAAGCAGCCTCCAGGCACGACCAGCGTTGTCAGATTAGAAGAGAACAGGAAGAGCGAAAGCAGCTGATATGTGCTTTGGGACGTTTGTGAGAGAACAATAACAAGAGCACTGAGAAAACCAGGCTTTCGGAGAGATAACCTCTTTAATTAATAACAGTGAGAGTGACTTGGAGTGTATTTTCTGCGTTTGTGCTGCTAGTTTTTAAACAAAAGAAGCTGTTTGAGGTCTGAGATAGATTGCTCCAGGTCTGTTTATTACAGATTTGTGAAATGAAAAGAGGAATATTTTATGCGCTTATAAACACACAAGCACAAGCAGACTCTCATGACACATTTACATGGTCAGCTATTGAGGTTCTTGTTCTCGGCACTGAATATTTCTTACCCTCAGAACAATGTAAGTGCAGTAACGCTGCATTCTTGGGTTACCAGCCTGAGAGAATAGATAGCATGACTATTCAGCAATGTCTGGAAAAATGAGCTCTGGGTGGTAGGCCTCCTTGTCCCTACTGACATGGCCATGGGCCATAAAATAAAAAGAGAGAGAGAGAAAGAGAGAGAAAGCATCTTTAGAGACAGAGTCATGCCCCCACACACACACACACACACACACACACAGTCCATTGGTGCCTTTTCAGTGTGTGTGCATGAATGCAAAACTTCTTATGAACCACAAACCAAAGCTGTGGTTAGCAATGGGCTGTGTCTCTGTTTCTATCCCTATCCCATTGTTTATGTGTCTTTAATTGTCTGTGTATTTTTTAGATAACTAATCAATGCAGCATGTTAAGTCAGTAGATCTAATGTGCGTGTGTATGGCGTTCAGCAGGCAGATCTGGCTGGATGCGTCCATTGAGTTACATTTTTATGGCCTTTTCAGTAAACAGACAACAGAAAAGGTCAAACATAGCGAAAGAGCAATCCCAGAAGAGCCAATGATTACACAATGACAACTGATGAGATGACAAATGAGAATAGTACAGAGCACAGGTAGAGATACAGTTCGGAATTGCAAGCGGAACATTACGCAGACGTCGCAAGGTATAGTGGGACGACATGGACTATTTATACACCCTGATGTAACAAAAAAAGACAGGTGCAACTGAGGAGTTTGAAAGCAGGAGAGATTCAGGCAGGAGGACAAGAAACTTGTGGGACAGCAGCACATCTATTCAACTTCTCTAATAAAGCGTGGAAATGGATTTCGGGAAAGTGTTAATATTGCAAAAGGTTTGGCTGAGGTGGAAAAATTAAGGCATATTGATAAATAGAGTATGTGATAAAGGCAAAATGAATTCTTCTGGCTGAAGTGTATTCAACACAGGTGGTGTACTATATTGAAATACTATTGTGTATTATGTAACCATGACTGTCTATTTTTGCCATTTGGTTTCAATTCATTTCAGTAAATTCAGTTTTATTTATATAGCGCTTTTAACAATGGACATTGTCACAAAGCAGCTTTATGGAAATTCTAGATATAAATTATACATTATAAATGTATCAATAGCAAGCCAGATGTGATGGTGGTGAGGCAAAAACTCCCTGAGGTGATATTGGGAAGAAGCCTTGAGAGGAACCGGGATCAATAGGGGAACGCATTCTCATCTGGGTGACACTGAAAGGATACACAAACTAGTAGAAAAGACACCATCATATGTATGTGGTTTACTTACTTTACTACATATGTATGTGGTACTTTGCAAACACACAGAATTCCATAACCAATAAAAAGTATCAAAATTATAAAATGAACTTAGAGCTGAAAACGATGCTGTCCCTGGCCGTTGAAATTATGTTAATTATTGTAGGTTCTCTACTGTATAAGGAACTTGGCTGGAAAGTCATTCCAAGCATATAGGAAAACTTTTCCTCTGCAGATCTTGGCTCTCATTTCCTTGTCTCAGCTGGTCACTCTCTTAAATATGTTATTCTCCAAAAGTGGTCAATTACTTAATGAGTTTCTTTTGTCTTAATGACAGACAAAATGCACAGTGCTGTAAGGGTAGTTGTGGAAAAAACAGGTCTATTCTTATACACTGGTTCAAGGTGCAACATGTACAATATCGAATAGGTAACATATACTTGTTGAGTACTTTACAAGGAACACATTATACATTCATGCAATCATCTAAATCAGTCAATCATCTGCACTGCAGTGCAGTGTATCTGAGTTTCAGGAAATGTTTACGTCAACCATCAGTGTGGAGGTAAAATGTGATCTTAGTGATTTTGACCATGGCATGATTGCTGGTGTCAGAAGGGCTGGTTTGAATATTTCTATACCTGATAATCTCCTGGGATTTTCACACACAACAGTCTCTAGAGTTTACTCAGAATGGTGCAATAAAGAAAAAACCTCCAGTGAGCATCAGTTTTGCAGATGAGAGAGATCAATGGAGAATGGCCAGACTGGTTTGATCAGACAGAAAGGCCACATTAACTCATATAACCACTTTGTACAGTTGTGATAAGCAGAAAAGCATCTCAGAATGTAAACCTTGAGGCGAATTATCTAAAACAGCAGAAGACCAAGTCGGTTTCCAAGAATGGAAACCTGAGACTGCAGTGGTCATTGGCTCACCAAAACTGGACTGGAAAAATGTAGCCTGGTCTGGATTTCTGCTGAGGCACACAGATGGTAGGATCGTATTTTGGCTCCAACAGCATGAATCCATGGACCCATCCTGCCTTGTTTAAACAGTACGGGCTGGTGGAGGTGGTTTAATGGTGTGGGGAATGTTTTATTGGCACACATTCGGTGTGTTAATACCAATGAGTCATCGCTTGAATGTCACAGACTATTTGAGTATTGTTGTTGATCATGTGCATCCCTTCATGTCCACAATTTACCTTCTAGCTACATGGCTACTTCCAGCATGATAATGCACTATGTCTCAAAGAAAAAGTCTTCTCATAAACATGACAATGAGTTCAGTGTGTTCTTCAGTGGTCTTCCCAATCACCAGATCTGAATCCAATAGAATAAAAGTGTGTGATACAATCATTTCAACATGGACCAGATCTCCAATGTTTCCAACATCTTGTGGAATCCATGCCATGAAGAATTGAGGCTGTTTTGAGAGGAAAGGGAGCGTCTACCTTGTATTAGTATAGTGTTCCTAATAAAGTGCTACATGAGTGTATTTTATTACAAGTTAGGACAATAATAATGTTTATTAGTGTAATACCTTCAGTTCAAAGAACTCTCGACAGGTTTTCTCCCACTAAGAGTTTATAGGAAAATATTAAACACTGTAAGAAATAAGGGAATGATTAGCTTTCTGTTAGGAAGACTATGTTTATTTTATATGGACCCTTCTAGTCTTTTGCCTTAGGTTACAGTTCTTGTCAAACAGCTAGCAGTAACCACAGCATGATCATCCATCCTCACTGAAAACAGATTGGGGAAGATGTCTGCCATTAAACGCTGACAATTTCAGCCATCAAAATAGTTCCACTTCATATCACAGCAATCATCCACAGTAAATTCCACGGAAACCTCTTTAACCTTGTTATTTTATGAGTTCCACTGACTTTTATTCATATTTCCTGGCAAAGGCGTGTAACTTTGACCTCAAGAAGAAAATAACAATAAATGGGGAAGCCTCCAGGCGACCAAGTGAGAAGTTTGTGGATGAGGAGGTGGTGTTCAGTGGCAGTGAGAGCCACTTGAATGCCAAGAGCCAAATATTTCTAGAAGAAAAAAGCTTGCAGTTAATCAAGATTTTATGGAGTCAAACAATGAATTGTAGACAAGGAAAAATGGTTTGATTTTATGAAATGCTTTTGGGGTTTCAGAGGTTGCATTCAGTGAAATAGTGTGCTCTGGACATCAATTTGTTTTCAGTAGACATTTGTTTAGGGCAAAATATATGTTTTCATTAGCGGTCCTTCTTTGACTTCCTGGACAAAAGTAAGCAATTCCACACAATACAATGCATCTTGCATTCACTGCCAACTGATTTGCTCATGATCTTCTTACATGTGCACACAGACCTACAAACACACACATAAACCATTCAGCCATTGTCACCAATAGTTCTTCATTACAGCACAGTGGAGAAGAAAAGATTGTATGATCTGGACGAAGCTGAGGAAAGCTGTGGAATATTGGATCTATGAATGGAACATGGTGCTGTCCATAGCTGGCTTTAATGAAATCATCCTGCAACGTGACTGACTCAGCTGGGCCGAGGAGAGTTAATAAGTTCATGCTTGAACACACACACACACACACACACACACACACACACACACACAGCCTAGGATACGCAATAAACCAGACTGTAGATGTAAAGTTTGTTAGGGTTATGTTTTATTGTGTACACTGTCGACAAGAATAATATTTCTGATATCTTTTAGCATTATAAAAACAACATTAACTTTTATAGCTACAGTTTTGCTATTTAAAGCTATAAGATGTGAGATTTTTGTCCTATTTATTTATTTATTTATTTATTGCAAGCTACTTGCAAAGAACAATCTGTAACAAGGTTATGCTGTGAGCTTCTTCTACTATGTGGATTAATAGCTGTTCACATTGTACACATCTTTAATAAAAAATTCAAGTTGTGTCCCAAACCATATTAAAAAGTATGTCTAAATCATAATGACTCCAATATGGAAGTAACATGCCATTTAGTATGGTATTAGGCAATTTGGGACGTGGTTCAAAAATGTGCACCTCACAATCACTCAGTATTTCAGAAATGTTATGAGAAGAAAAGTCGGAGTTACAAGGGCTTATCTTCTAGCTTCCATTCATTCATTCATTCATTCACTCACTATCAGCTTCTTTTGAGGGATAACTGGAAGTTCCCAAGCCAACTGTAAAAAATTATTTTTCATCACATCCTAGGTTTTCCCCATGGTTGGCACCAATAGGCTGTGACTGATGCAGCTCTAATGGGAGCTGATGAAAGGATCTTTGCTAGGTGCCCAAACCACCTCAACTGGTGATTAGAAGAAGTCTCTACTCAGGAACAGCCTTACTCTGAGACTTTTCCAGATGCCAAGCCAGTAAGCCAGCAAGTCTATGGAAGAACCACATTTCTATTTGATACATACACAAACAATAGTCAGAGTTTTGCTTATAGAGTCTTGAAACCTCTTGAAAGCAACCATCTTCTTCACCAGGAAAGACTCCAACTGTCAGGCCCTCAGCTGTGGACTGTTGAGTATTTCCACCCCTGTGGGAACTCCAGAGTAGGAAAAAGACCACCCTTGATTGAGAAGTTTGGTCCCAGAGCCTGTACTGTGTGTGGAATTATAGTTAACTATGTCTAATCCATACCTTTCTGTCTCATACACTGATTCAGGTTCTTTCCCTGCCAGTGAAATGATATCCCACATTTCCAAAAAGGTCCATTGCAAAGATCTAGTCTATCTAAAATGGACTTCCAGCAGCTCAGAAACAAAGTCTAATGATTTTGAAATACTGCTAATTTAATTTTAAACAGATAATGGCTCTTGGGTGGATGAATCCAGTGAGACTAGATTGTGTATAAAATTTGTTAATAACCTATTCACACTTTCCATTTAAACCAAAGCAAAATAAATAAATAAATCAAATAAAAAAGTTTATCTCAATAAGTAGAAGTGTAGTTTGTAATGTCAGATTATTAAAATGGTATGAAACAACATGTTCAGGGTGCTTTAAGGAAACTAGCAGACCTTGTAGGGACTTGTAGTCAACACCTCTCAGAGCCTAGTGTTGTTACTTAAGAAAATAACAGTAAAGCTCATACGTATGACTCTGCTAAAAATGCTTACGTATTGTTTGGAGAAATCAGTCCAACATAATCTATCCTATGAACGGCTACTAGAGATCCTTCAACATTATTCAGTTCAGAGTACTCTTTGCAAAATAAGGAACTTCAAAGTCAGCAGTATTTTATATACAAAACAGCCCTTTTAACGCGGTTGGTGTTTTCATGCATTTGTGAATTCTGCACTGGCAAAAAAACTACACAAGCAGCAGCCCGGATCCACCCAAGACTTGTGAAAAAAGCATGTGAAACCATCAATCCTTATGATGTCAAAATGTGGGGGGCATAAAACTATAATATGCAGAGATGGATGAATATAGTGTTTGCCTTGGAATATTATAAAGTGTGTAAGATGAGAAAAAATATGAGTGAATTTCAGAACTTATGGTTTATGATTTCAGTATTTTACATTTTCATGCTGAGACCTGAATCTGAGTGGCCTTACTTGATGTTTTTTTTTTTTTTTTTTTTTAAAGTGGGTGGGTTGCCTAATGCAGTTGTTTACCTGAAGAGAGATTAGGTTACAAGATCAGCTGTGAATGATGCATTGCTGCTAGATGAATGAGGCTTTAGAGGCTTCTCGCCGTCCCACCCGCTAGCCCTCTTCCACAGAAACTGACCATTCCTCTGCTAACTCCACGTCTGTGGCCTAAACTCAGAGCACATGTTTTGAAAGGCTGGCAAAGGCCCAGACCAGAGCTTTATTCTGCCCCTGGCAACACACAGATTAGGCCTGTAATTACAGGCCTGGGTTTGGACTGAGCTTCGTTTGAGAAAATGGAGAGAGGTGGTGGTGGTTGGGTGGGGTGGGGTGGGGTGGGGTGGTGGGTGATGTCATCTATGGTTTGGAACGGCCCTGCTCATGATCATAACACCGGTATTGGCTGACTCTGCTGAGTGCAGCACAGAGGAGCAGCGATGAATAATACGTTTCCGATACGGCACTTCTTGAAGGTTAATATGGTACGACCTGTAGGAAGGAATAGATGCCAATGATCAGGCAGGCAGTCATATCAGCAGGCACTGTAATTAATGATTGTACCTGACAGGCTGTCATGACGACAGACTCTGATTCAATGCAGATAGATATCTGAGAACAATTTTTCCTAAAGGCAGCTGACTGAAGTGTCAAAAACTCATCCACACCCCAGCCAGATTGAAAGTCCAGAAAAGGCTCAATTATTTATTTATTTATTTTTTACAGCCTGTTGCTTTCAGTGTTTTATGAGGCATTGTTAAAAAATGTGGGCACCCAGGGAATTTATATAGCAATCCCACTTTATTTGTTATCCTTTCTTTCAACAATATTTGGATGAATCAGGCCCCGATTCAGAGCACTGTTAAAACAACAGAGATTAAGTGCACTTGAGTAATCTTTTCACATCTTGAGGGGGGAGACGCGCTCTGTCCATGTAAACGTGGAGCTGCGAGTTAAGGGGGGACAGTTGGATGAAAAAAAAGGCCAGGGAATGTAACGTGAGCTGCGATTGGGGAAATAGTGCAGGGGAGCCTTCACAGCCCTGTTTTCCAATCTCTTCATCGGATGTAACACACAGACATGATTTGCTGAAGAACAGCAATGGATAGTGACAGAGTGAGGAAATGAACAATAGACCGGTAACGAGATGCATTTCAGTAAACGTGCTACAGGATATGATATATTATATCTGATAGACATTTATTTCACCTACTTTCTTGTGCTGTTTTCTATACGATTCCACAGCACTACTTCTTTTCTCCATTACGTCCTTCTTTATCTTACATGTTCATATCGTTTTTATTATTCTTCCATCTCTGTCTCATTCAGTTTTATCTGTGTCTTTTGTGCCTCTGCAGTAAAAAGATGGAAAGAATGAGTGGGTGGAAGAGCAGAAGAATGGAACTCTAGACCTTTGTAATGTGTGCAGTTGAGGAAGTAGTTGTGAACTTAAAAGGGTTCAGAGACCTTCTGGTCCAAGACACCTCAACTTGTTCTCAACCGTCCACCTACTGACTCCTTTTTTCCTTATCTCCCCTTGGCTTTGTCCTGAATCTGTCGTTTGGGACTTTTTGCCTCTCTCTGTGTGACGTTGTTTATATCAGCGAGTGTAATGTGTCAGTAGCATGCTGTCCAAACATTTCTTGAGGCACCCTGTTTGTTTTTTTCTTGGTCAGTATAAGTTGGTGCTTGGCCAACACTGAGCTTCATTCATCCATTAGTCAGTTGTGTGCAAGTGTGAGCAATTACAAGAAGTTTGTATGAATGGATCCACCATCTGAGCGTGCTTTGTGGTTCCCAGTGTGAAGTATGTTGCTTTCATGTCATGTGTTTTGTTTAATACACCACTGTGCTCATGTTTTGGTTCTAGTCCTGTCTCTGCCCCTATCCCTGTCTCTGTCCTGTCACTTGTCTTATGCACTGTATGCATCTGTTTTGTGTTAGTTCTTAATTAGTTTCCTTTGTGTATCATTTGATTGTGCATTTCTGAACATTTCTTTTTCCTAATGTCATATTTTTGTTTGTAATCTGGTTTTGTACTATCGTTGCTGATTATGGATTTACTTTGTGATAACCTTGCCTGCTTTTATCTTGATCCCTTTGATGGGGTCAATAAAGTTCACACAGATTTTACACACATGCATCCAGTCTCCCACTTCTGCACATTACAAAATTTGACACCTTAAAAGTGTCAACAAGAAAAAGTATATCTGCGTGCATGTCTTTATTTAGTGTACTCTATGTGGTTTTCTAGAGGGTGTTTATCCAGAAATATGATGCAATCTCGGATGTTTTCAGCTTCTAAAACTGATTACATCAAAAGCTTCCTTTTCAGAATGTATCTCAGTTAGATGAAGTGCGAGCCAAAGCAGAAATCCAGTGTTAAAATTCATTAAGTGGAAACAGAGAGAGAGAAAAAACAGGCCATTGAAAACAATGGAAAACACAGAGGGTCTATGAGAGCTTTGGCAGAGCCGACTTGGTCAATCTCACTCTTTCCATGTTATGGTTTCATGGCCAAGGAACCACGTTTGGTCCTGATTCTCTATCTCTTTTCCTAGCTCCTCTCTCTCTCTCTCTCTCTCTCTCTCTCTCTCTCTCTCTCTCTCTCAAATCTTGCCTCTCTTGTATTTCAGAGGAAAAAGTAACCTAGAGGGAAGTGATGAGATTTGAAAAAGCCCAAAAAGGCAAATCCTAGAGAATGTAGTGAATGATTTCCTGTCTTTTTTTTTTACGACCACAAACCCAAAATGTTCAGAATGTTCTGGGGTGACTGAATGCCATCTGCCTTTGGTTTTGATGCATGAGCTCACCGTTCAGGAAAGGAAGATCATTCCCACAACACAGCCACCGTGAGTCAAATGTCAGCCAAACTCTCTAATGCCAAAGCAGAGCCAAAAGGAAAGAGGCAGAGCAGAACATAGAGCAGAGGGAGAAGATGAGAGGGTTCAGAAGAGAGGAAATCCTTCTTAGAAAATGGAAAAACAGGTTATCTGTTGAACAGGACTTCAGGAACAGTGGTGTTTTATTACAAAAGACTGAAGAACGAAGAGGCTCTTCCAGTGTGCGTTCTTCTGATTCACTGGGGGTTTTGGTACAGGGAGATCTATTGTTTTAAGCCAACAGCCCACCTGCATGCTACAATAGAGACACTGTATTTAGGCAGTACAACAATTTCTTTCTCTCTGCCTCTCTCCCTATTGCTTAGCTGACTCACCCGGCTGTTGTTTGTGACACCAGCTGTCTTTGACCTCTCGACCTTTCACCCTTCACCTCACTATCTGCCCAGTGACACACAAACACGGCAGAGATGACGAAGAAAAAACACTTTTTTTCCTAAAACACATGTCCAACTGCTCCCTCACATAGTAAAAACCAAGACTTTTTCCACAGTTTATATTAATTAAGTTCTACGCACATGCCTTGCAAAAATGGTAGGAAATTTAAAATAACATTTTAAAAGAATAAGTGAGAGTTTTTCTCATAATAGCAACCTAAGGGCAGACTGAAAATTCTGTAAGTACGTGTGCACACTAAGTTTATATGTAATGTGACTGTTAACTACTAACAGTAAAGGGCTTAGAATGAACTGTTCAGTTTATAAATACTTTCGACCAAACAAATTCAATTAAAAAAATCTATAGATCAATAGATTTACAAATTCTAAATCAATAGATCTACATAAAAACTCAGGGAAACGTGTCTTAATTATTATCTGTTGCTAATGCCATAAAGCGGAGCCAAATGGCAAAACGTGTATGTTGCACATACAAATACAGCTCGAATTTCAGGTTAGAAAACAGTGTAGATGTTCTTAAAAGAAGAAAAAGAGCAAGGAGAATTTGTTGTCATGTTAATGAGCTAAGTGCATGTTCAAAAAGTCTTACTAAAATACAGCGCAAAGCAATAGAGACACACAAATATGGCATGACTTGTTTTTAATTCATCTTAAGTAACCTTAAGAACTTGTGTCCTTTACCTAAACAGTATGTCTGATTCACTTTGAGCTCTTGTGCTACTATTAACCATTAATTTGTGAAGATAGACACCCAAACACTATCATCAATCAATAGTGATTTGAAAAGGAAGGAGGATAACAGATGATGCTCTCTTCACCCCTCAGCTCCCCCTTCCCACCCACACACACGCCTTGCCACGCGAAAAGCTTTTTGTGTGTGTCAAGGGGTGGGGTAGTGCAAGTCCATAACGCCAAGCTCAAACGCAAAGGCAGTTTGCGTGTGTGTGTGTGTGTGTGTGTGTGTGTGTGTGTGTGTGTGTGTGTGTGTGTGTGTATGTGTGTGCTACACAAAGAGGCTGGGGAGTCTTTTGTGATGTATATCAACTTGTGCCACGCAATCACCTGACATTGTTCTCCAAGCCCCGCTAGCCACCCTTCCACCCTTCTTTTTTTCCCTCCTGTCCCTGCTTCCTCGTAGCAGGTTGGCTGCATTGTCTGAGAGCAGGCAGGCAGTGCAGGCCGGGTGTCTGTTGGAGAATGGGAGGGGGCTGAGGAGAGAGAAAGGAGGGGTGGATCAGGGGGGGCAGGGGAACAACGTCGACCTCAGTGAACAGCGGTGACCTAAGCAGATGGCGGGGCAGGCTCTCCACTCAGTCAGAATTAATAACGTGTGCCATGTCACATTGTCTGAGACGGGCCTGACGAATATAAAAGGAAAGGGGGAAAATGCTTCTCTCTTTCTTTCTCTCTCTCTCTCTCTCTCTCTCTCTCTCTCTCTCTCTCTCTCTCTCTCTCTCTCTCTGTGTGTCCACTCCCCATTCTGATTATTCTCTCTGTCTGTCTGAGCAGCCTTGGTCTTGGTCTTGGCGAATGCAAGGATTATCAGTGGTGTGTCATCTATCTATAAACCACTAAATACTTCACTCTAAGTATAGCAACATTCCGCAGTGAAGATCTGAACACAAATGCAGAGATGCAGATTTACACACATTTTTCAGACATTTCACATTCTTGCCCCCCCCCCATTCACTGCTGGGGGTGTGATGTGTCGAGTGGTTGGGAGACATTTCCGGGGCCTCCTTAGGATCAGTTGAGCTGTTTGCCAAAAGCTGCAAGAGCAGGTCAGAGCCTGAGGCCTCCTCATAATCACCAGTGCTCTTCCTGTCCAAAAGTAAGGTCATGATCTCAGAATTGTCAGAATAGTCCTGTGAGCATGACTGAGAGAATGACGAGTCAGACGTGTCTCTGCAGTGGAGCCGAAAAAGTAGGACGTTTCTAATCCGTGCGTGTGGGAATGTTAGTAAGAATGTTTTTCACAACCCATACTGCATCCTGTATGAAGAAATTGCTGTTAACTGCCACATTTTCTGGGATTTGCAAGTAGAAATTAGCACCATTTTGTCACTGCATGTATTCCTCTATATATCTGTGTATAAAAAGACATTTTTGAGAAACAAGGCAATAAAACTGTATTAAGGTGTGAAATCCAGCTGCTGATTACAAATTGTAGTTCGGTGGTTTGTTTTTAAGGCAAACCAATTTTTGTTTTATTTGAGATTAAATTGCAGTACTTCGTGAATGCCTTTACAAACCGTTTTAAAGTGGCCCTTTCCATTGATGGAAAAGTCAGTCGGCTTTACGACAGAGAATAAAAAAAAAATCGGATGGTGCATATTTTTAATGACGGCTCATAAAACTTCAGTCCCATCCCTTTTGCAGACTCTGTGATTATGCTGTCAGGGTGCTGTTAAAGCCAGCCGTGTGCTGCACAGCATGGTGCGACACTTAAATGGGCCTCACATCAAATTCCCCACACACTCAAAAGCAAACTAAATGGCAGGGAGTGGAGTGTGGTGCAATGCTCAAATACATCCTGCAGAAATGTTGCAGAAGGGTGAAGCGATAGGAGTAAACACTGACACAAATGCAGAACAAGAGCGTCCAGGATTGTGAACTCTTCTTTCACGGATCCTCCCACATTTCCACCCCATGGCATTTAAAAACATTTCAGCAAAGCAGAAATGACTAGCATAACAACATGCTGTCAGGTTTTTCTGTCTGAAACACAGGGTTAGGTTACTCAGTATGGTAACAAACTAAACAGTTTTGCGAGGAGGAAATCACGACAGACAGGACAGGACAAGACGTTAAAGGAAAATAGGAAAAAATAGGAAAAATGGTGACGAGTTACTGAAGTGGATTATTTTCCTATCACAGCTCAGATGATGATATACTAAAGTTATTTGCCAATGATTACAGTTGTACATTTCTGAATGAGCAACACACTGTAATCTTATATATAATGGAATATCCATTCATTTTCTGTACTGCTTAGGGCAGTGGTTGCTTCAATGCATGTCTTTGGACTGGGGGAGAAAACCAAAGAGCACTGAGAAAACCCCTAAAGCACATGAAAACTCTGCACACATAGGAGGCGAAAACCAAACCCCCAGCGCTGGAGGTGTGAGGCAACTGTGCTAACCACTAAGCCACCATGGCCCCCTATTATGAACCATCTGTGAGACAAGCTAGTTCCTCTAGTCACATATAGTAGCTATAAACAGTTGTTCTCTCACCAGCCTCTCGTTTTTTCTCTCTCTTAGTTAATAAGAAGTTAATAAGACAAAATGAGACTTCTGTACCAGAAAACTTACTAACTCTTCTATAGATAGATAGACACAACTTTACTGTCATTGTAAAGTACAGGTACATAGCAATGAAATGCCATTTAGCATCTACCAGAAGTGCAAATAGTAGAGATTGTGCAAATGAACCAAATATGTGAATAAAATAAATATATATTATAATAATATATATAATATAATATATTTATAATTATATTTAATAATATATGAGATAAATATGTGAATATGTACATCAATAAATAAGGCTATGTCAGTATGTGCATAGAGAAGTATATGCAAGTTGTATTTACAGCAGATAAAGTGTTGTGTGATAGATAGATAGATCGATAGATCGATAGATAGATAGATAGATAGATAGATAGATCAATAGATAGATAGATAGATAGATAGATAGATAGATAGATAGATAGATAGATAGATAGATAGATAGATAGATAGATAAACTAGGTGTGATCTATGAATTACCAATATGTACATTATAATTATATTATACAGAGAAGATGTAGCAGAATGTACAGGGTGAAGCAGAACTGCAAGCTGGTGAAGTGTAGTGAGACATGAGTGTCCTAGCAGTGTAGTGTAAAGTTCAGAAGATTTATGGTTGTGGGGAAAAAACTGGCCCTGAACCTGCTGGTTCTGATGCGGATGGACCTGTATCTCCTCCTGGATGGAAGGAGGTTGAACAGCAGCGGTAAAAGTTGGTCAGGATCTTGGGGGAAGGCTTTATTAAATAAACATCTCACAAAAAGAGTAACCATATCAACAGTTCTATATTTTCTTTGTTAAATAATAGTCTTAGTCTTAGATTATGTGGAATGTCTGCCAGAGAAATAATAACATGTTAGATTGAGAGTTTTAATTTAAGCCTTTGATATGAATTACAGCCAACACTATTGTTCAAATAGTGTGGTTATAGAAAGTTAATCAATACCGATCAGAGTATAGAATTCAGAAGTGCTGCGGTATTATAATAATAAATATCTTTCAATGCTCTATGAAGAGTTGCATTTTCTGGGAAGCAATTTGGCAACGCGCTATGCTGTTCCCTTTGTATTTTTCAAGTAGCAGCTTTCCTCAAACATGTCCATACAAAGACATGAATGTGAGCTGCACTGACCACAATGCTGCTTGAGGTCTTGAAATCCGAATGCTGATGTTCCAACCGCATCCCAATGACAAACAAAATTAGGTTTAGTTTCAAGAAATAAAAACCCTGTGATTGGAAGCTTTGGGGTATACTGAACTCCCTAAATGCAAATGCATCAGGAACATGATGTTACAGAAGATGAGTCTGGCCGTTCAAGTTGCCACATGTAATTTGGTTCAATTCCCCTACTTTGTTTTAGGCCAAGAACCAACGTGTTTGCTAGAAACATTATAACTAAAAAGAGAAAAAAATGCACTGACCAAAGAATGCTGCGGTTTTTGTGTGTGTGTGTGTGTGTGTGTGTGTGTGTGTGTGTGTGTGTGTGTGTGTGTGTGTGTGTAATGATTCCTTTTGTCATTAATGTGCATGTACTGAACTGACCACTGACCACTTTCAGCTGTACTTTGGAACTATGTTATAGTACATCAGAGCTTTAAAAAAAGAAAAAAAAAAGAGAAGATAATGCAAAATGTCTACTTAGACAGAAAAGTGCAGAAGATTGACTCTAATTTGTAATTCAGATCCACATATCGAGCCACAAAATTTTCTGCAATGACTGGATTTTTTTTTCTTTTTGGATAATTAACATTACTCTGACATGAGCTCAGAGTGTGCGAACATGCTGAATCGTGTGAGGAGAGACTCGGAAGAGAAATAAGTTACCTCTTGTACTTTTGGATTTATTAAGCAACAAATGACACTTGACATAGTGTCCTTTAAAACAGGAACTAGGTGGTGAGTGTGTGTGTGTGTGTGTGTGTTTAACAGTTTGACTCAGCAGTTTGTTACTAGTTTGTTCAAGTCTCAAAAACGTAAAAAAAAAAAAAAAAAAAAAAAATCAGAAATATATATCTAAAGATCAAATTTCCGCTTGTTTCCACTTTCTTTTTTATCTGCAGCATATCTGTACATGATATGACTCTTTAAGAATGTGTTGAAATTATACACACAGTCCCACATGGTGTATGCCCTAATAACATGCTTTAATACTAAATTTAATTACTAACTTGAAACTAACTTCCTCTCTAAGGTGAAAACAAATCTCTTTCCTGCATTAATGCTCAGAAACAACATCTTATTTAAAATCACCCCAGTGTGTAGACGTTGTATCTACACACATCTAGTGTGAATGAAGGCAAACTAGTCACTATGATCTCTCCTGTAAATCACATGTTAGAGTTATTTAGGCAGCTTTATTTCTCCAAAAGAAGAAAAAAAAACACAGCGTTACTTAGCCTTAACATGTCGAGCTGCTGGGATGTTGACTCATGCGTTCGTAGTGTGCCTAAGGCTACTATAATACACTTTTCCTTTTATCACAAAAGAAAATCAATCACCTTAAAGCTGCTCATGGAAAATTCTGCAACAAGAACCAGAAACAGTGTGCTATCAATATCAGTTTTGGCACCGCTGCATGTCCTGTAATTTAAAGCTGATCTAAAAGTGAGTTCAAACTCAACTGTATAAACCTGCCAATAGAACAGAGAACAGATAGCAAGATGTAAATCATGGAATCATGACACCGGCTTCAGGTGCTAAATCTCATGCAGCTGGCTCTATCTGGTCCAGAAAACAAGTCAAATATTCTCTGTGTCTACGTGTTACTTCTAGTGTGTGCTTTTTTTCACATGGCAAAAAAAACAAACAACAAAAAACACGTCCAGGCGTGACGAAGTGGTGTGATCCATTACCACCCTAAAACTGCTTCTTTTCTAATAACTATGACTTCTAAATTGTTTCCTTTCTCTTATAGCACAGCAATTCGCCACTGATTACAAATATTAATTTAGCAATGTTTTTATGTATGCTTTTATCCATTTATGGTTACCGTTAATGTTGTAGAATGTCTAATATGCAAGACGGTTCCTGTTATCACTTACATTATAGCAGCTAGAAACAGTTCACTTTTTTTTTTTTACTGTCTCTTGAAGACAGAAAAACTGGATGTTGAAAATCTGTTTATTATTAGGATTACGTAGACTATCCACCCTCCATATCCCTGTGCATTTGCTGTCACTACAGGACAGGGTCATTAATATGATTTGGATTACAACCAGCAATAATGCCAGAGCTGCTGTTATACAAAATTAATCAACACCTTCTAACCAACCTGAATCACGGTATACAACATTATGTCAGGTCAACTCCCTCATACTCCAAGAACTCCTTTTCCCTGAACACACCGTGGCCTGCAAACATGTCTGCCCCAGACATCAGTTCCTTAACACCAGAACCCTGTCACGTTAACAGTCACAGAACATTTAATCTCACACCTCTGTTTCCTATTACAACTACAACTTCACCAGTTGCAATGTGTTTTGTATCTGACCTTACCAGTCTTTGGTTGTGTTCTTGTTCTGTCTCTATTTTTTTTTTTTTGCATTCTGGATGTGCTTGTATTGAGTCTATCCGCACATCACCTGATCTTTGCCTGTTTTGTGGATTACAACTTGCCAAGCATTTTGAATTTTTTTTCTTGTGTTTATCACAATAAACTCTCAATGTGTTTGCATCCATTTTACACCAACTGTTTCTGACACAGTACTGGGGTATACATAGCAAGTGAACATTTTGTCCTCAAAGTTGATGTGTTAGAAGCAGGAAAAATGGGCAAGCGTAAGGATTTGAGCGAGTTTGACAAGGACCAAATTGTGATGGCTAGACGGCTGGATCAGAGCATCTCCAAAACTGCAGCTCTTGTGGGGTGTTCCTGGTCTGCAGTGGTCAGTATCTATCAAAAGTTCTTCCAAGGAAGGAACAGTGGTGAACTGGTGACAGGGTCATGGGCGGCCAAGGCTCATTGATGCACGTGGGGAGTGAAGGCTGGCCCGTGTGATCTGATCCAACAGATGAGCTACTGTTGCTCAAATTGCTGAAGAAGTTAATGCTGGTTGTGATAGAAAGGTGTCAGAATACACAGTTCATGACGGTTCAGGGCTGTTTTGGCAGCAAAAGGGTGACCAACATAATATTAGGCAGGTGGTCATAATGTTATGCCTGATCGGTGTATAAGCACAAAAATTGGAGGTCTATTTAATATAATTTTTATACAATTCCGACAGTTTCATATATAATTTTTTAAGCTTCCTTGATAAATAGATTTGACTGGATTCCTTCAGCAAAAAAATATCTTCCTTGCTACTTTCCCTTCATAATCAAACACAGAATATTAGACTGCAAATCTTGTGCTTTGCCACATTATTGTGGGCAACTCATGTTGAAGTGCTGCTTTTTACATCAACATTAGCTGCCCAGGGCTGGGGCTGAACTGTCATATGTGCTGCAGTCGAGAGTCCAGAGACAGAGAGAGAGAGAGAGAGAGAGAGAGAGAGAGAGAGAGAAAGAGAGAGAGAGAGAGAGAGAGAAGCCCAGACCACACTCATATTTTTATTCAACTGTTTTCCTCATAGAAAGCTGCAGACCACTGTCTCCAAAAGTAACTATGATTAAAGCCTCTGCACATGAATTTGGTTTCATCCTCTGTAAGCAGGGGAAGGATGAGAAACCCACTACTTTGGACTGAAACGAGGAAAGATATTTTCACATGATTGATTCACTGGGTTATATGTACATGTTTATATTACATTCTGAGGCACTTTGTGCATATTTTCAGCGAGTGCTGTTTTCATATGGCGTGTTAATGATGAAAACGGGATCCCACAGACGGAACAGAACAGAATCCAGAAGTTGACATAGTTACACTTTTACATATAATTACTAAAGACTCACAGATGGCGCTGAGCTCGGATAGATTTTGATGTCTGTGAACATAGAGAGACATATCACCAGAGAAAAAATGAGCAGAAAATATCACTACTTAACTGTAATGACATTCAGCAGTCACATCCAGCCTTTTAAAGTTGGATCATCCTTAAAGCCATTTTTACAGCAGTCATAATGTATCAAACCCCAATTTCTCTGGAGTTCCCCATTAAAACAGAGGAAAATGCAAACACCTGCCCACACACACACACACACACACACACACACTCTACTAACTTCATTCTGACGAAATGTCAGTGGCTTCTTGTGTTGCCAGGAGGCACTGATTCTCAGATAAAAGTGAAATCTGATAGTAGGGTTCGTGTCTGTACAGACAGTACAGTCATTCTATGAAAACTTTAGTTTGGTGTATTATATTTTGAAGCTTCATAAAAATCTGTCAACATGAATCAGTGGTTCGGAGTGGTTTTAGAGCTCACTTAGCTTTTTAGGGACTGCTTTAACTGCAAAATAAATTCCACAGACTCCCTGAGTACAGTTTAATTTTACAAACTTAATCCAACTATACAAATATTAGGTTCATGCTTAAATGTGTAAAGTAAAATAAATGACTATCTATTGAACACTTTGGGTTTTAAATTCCACAGACCCTTTAAGTAAATATGTATTTCTTATTTAACCTATTATATTTGTTTTCTGTTTATTAAAAGCTTTTTATTCTTGGACTTTCCATCAACAAAACATGTTCAGTTCCAGTGACATTATTTACAGACCTCTGCTTGATTTTAAGTTTGGTTTGGATTTAGCTTTTTTAGTTCACGTGACTTGTCAAATAGGCCAATGGCTAGAAGAACTAAAACATCTGTGATAAATAATTTTGGGTTGTAATTTCCATTATTGTAAAAAAAAAAAATATATCAAAAATAATAATAAAGCTATGCACTGTTTGGCATCCCTGGCTTCACTTTGAGAGCCACTGACATTAGCCATAAACTTTAAGCAGGATGTAATCATATTTTCCATGAATTTTTTGTAATTATTATCTTTGCAGATAAAAATGACTAATATTGGATGATTTCCAGTACACAACCCCCAGTATGATATAACTTTCAAGCTCGTTTCTGTGGTAAAGACAACGTTCTTAAAGGTCTTTTTTTTCCCACACATTTTTCTCACTTCTCCATTTTCCCAATTCTAGAGGTCTGGCTATTCAGAGGCCTGTGTACATTATATTAAATATGTAATAAATGAATCGAGCAGCCTTATTAAAACTTATGACAGGCAGCTAGCATATCAAAAGTGGCAAGCTATAGCTCAAAGCCCACGTTTAGGTGGGTCAGAGAGACAAAATCACATCTGGTTGGATGCTGTATTATAACCGTAAAATCAAACTCAGTCTTTTCTTTGGCTGAGACACCTAAGGAGTAGACAGTGCTGGATTTACAGGCGGCACACTCAAGGGTTAGTCGTGATTGCTTGAATTGGCGTTGCACATTGCATTTATGGAGCTCCTGAGATGGGTCTCTTCCATTAAAAACAATTTTATACAAGAGAGAGGGACAAGGGTATATGGGAAAGAGGGAGAGAGACAGAGGATAAATATATGTTGCCAAATATGAAATACCCAGAGAATGGATAATTAAAAAAAGTCACTTTAAATAAAATATTTTAAAAAGAAATATATTATGGCATCACCAATAACTGTTGTCCTTCAGATGGTTGTCTGGCTAAAGCAACACGTAATGCACAAAAATATCTCATGTTTCACTGTGCCTGAATACCAGATGTGCCCTGAAGGAAACTTTAAATTGTGTCTGTGAATATTTATAATAATTTTATTACTTTTTCAAAAACTAAATTCTGAACTGCACATATGCAAATGCTGTAGTATTTGAGCTTCCTTTTGGGGGCTGAGTAGTAAGTGCTTTTGAATGGTCTTTTACTGGTTTCATCTGTGGAAATTTTATGTTTCCTATAAAACTGCAAGAGACTGGAGGTCTTCCTCAGATTGTAATAAAACAGAGATGGAAAAAAAGAGTGGAAAATTGTTTTAAGAGTTTGGGGTCTCAGAATCTCCATCCAGTTTCAGTTTCTCTGCACTCTCTATCACCATTTCCTGTAGCACTCACTTTCACTCTCTGTCACTCCAACCTTCTTCTCTGTCAACTTCTCCTCCCCTCTCCCTCCATTCCTAGCTCTGGCAGACTTATAGCGCAGTAATAAAAAAAATGAATAATGCAGCTTCAGATCAGAGACATGAGGATTTATGTCTGATGCGCCTGGTCGTGTCCCATCTGTATTGGACTCCTGTGGATATCAGGAACAGCATTTTGAAATCAGCAGTCAGGCTGCCAGTAAATTTTTCAAAACTAGATCATTGCACCAAACAAACACAGCAGAGCTTAGTCGCAGTGAGAGATGCATCATCTAGGGTGTTTGAAAAAGATTATGACATTTTACATGGCATTTTCAGAATTAATATATCATTTCAGATTTGTTTCTGTGACGTTTAGAGTTAAATGCAAAAAAATTACACAACTCTTGGTTGCTATGCAATAGGACAAAAACACCTCTTATTTCTCTAGAAAACAGAATTTCATATTAATTGATTATAAATTGATTCATTATTTAAAGACATCCCTAGTGACATGCTCTTTTTATGTATATAATTTAATTTAAATGTATTAATTACAGTTTACAGCCTTCTTCATAGCACAGGGTCCCCGGTTTGATCCTGAGCTTAGGTTGCTGTCTCTGTAGGGCTTACTTTTTAAAATCAAGACACTTATGCACACATACACTGATCAGGAATAACATTATGAGCAGTGACAGGTGAAGTGAATAACACTGATTATCTCCTCATCATGGCACCTGTTAGTGGGTGGGATATATTAGGCAGCAAGTCAACATTTTGTCCTCAAAGTTGATGTGTTAGTAGTAGGAAAAACGGGCAAGCATAAGGATTTGAGCTAGTTTGACAAGGGACAAATTGTGATGGCTACATTTACATTTTTGACATTTGGCAGACGCTCTTATCCAGAGCGACATACAAAAGTGCTTTAAAGTCTCTATCAATTAACACATTAACACTGGTTCAATAGGACACAGACTTAGTATACCATTAGCCTAAAAACTGAGTTGGGGATTTTTTTTTTTCTTTTGTACATACAACATAACAATACATAAACAGGGAAAAATAAGAGCTAGTTTAAGTACTTCAGGAAGAGGTAGGTCTTCAGTTGCCATTTGAAGACAGTCAGTGACTCGGCCGTACAGACACCTAGGGGAAGTTCATTCCACCACCTCGGTGCCAGAACAGAGAAGAGTCTAGATGTATACCTACCTTTTACCCTGAGAGATGGTAGGACCAGTCGAGCAGTGCTAGTGGATCTGAGGGAGCGAGGTGCAGTGCGAGGAGTGACGAGAGCTTTGAGGTAAGATGGCGCTGGTCCATTCTTGACTTTGTAGGCAAGCATCAGTGTTTTGAATCTGATGCGTGCAGCTACCAGAAGCCAGTCGAGGTAACGCAGCAGTGGGGTGGTGTGGGAAAACCTAGGCAGGTTGAAAACAAGTTGTGCAGCTGCATTTTGGATCATTTACAGTGTACGAATTGCCTTCAGGGGTAGACCCACCAGAGAGAGTTGCAGTAGTCCAATCTCGAAATGACCAGAGACTGAACAAGCACCTGAGTAGCCTGTAGCCTGTGTGGATGGAAATGGCCTAATCCTTTTGATGTTGTACAGAAGAAACCGACATGAGCGTGTCACATTAGGAACCGGGGAGGAAAGGGACAGTTGACTTTTCCATGGTTACCCCAAGGTTGCGAGCAGTGGCTGAAGGGGTGATCATGGAGTTGTTCAGAGATAACACAAGATCCTGGGCTGGGGATGTATCACCTGGGATGACCAGCAGTTCAGTTTTTCTGGGATTGAGTTTCAGCTGATGAGCCGTCATCCAAGATGAAATGTCCACCAGACACGCTGAGATCCGAGCAGAAGCCGTGGTATCTGAGGGAGGGAAGGAGAAGATAAGTTGAGCGACCATCCAGGTAGGAAGCAAACCATTCCCATGCTGTTCCAAAAATTCCAAGACTCCTTTTAAAAAGGGGGTTTCTGACGACTGGATCAGAGCACATTTACACATTTACAAAATAATTACTCATTAACAAAGGTTATATTTAAAAGTGTCCATAGATGTTTGCTTCTTTCCTTGTTCTATGGGGCTCTCCATGTTCTCCTCATGTTCATGTGGGTTTCCTCCATATCCATATGTTCCTTCCACTGTCCAAAACCATGATGGTAAATGGACTGGGAATACTGAATCCCACCCAATGCCCAGTGTTCCTGGGATAAGCTTCAAATCCACCTCAAGCCTGAGCAGGAGCAGTTAGTGAAGATAAATTCCTTTATTTAATTTATTTGATGTACTTCATTAAGCTGTCTAATGACCGTAAATGTTGTGCACATAATCTTAAGATCAAAAAGATTCATCTTTCACAAATCCAGAGCATGAAAATGTCTTACGAGAAGCAGGATAGAAAGTCTCATTTTTTATAACAAGCAAAAGTATTGTCTTAATTGGTTTACTTGTTATTTATGCATTCAGTTCATTCAGTTCATTCAGTTTTTTTTTTTCACATAAGGAAACTGTTAGGAAAAATATAACTATTACATGGCGTGTAAGCAGTTCCACAAAATGTAAAAATGTAGGGAATTATTGAACAACTTTATACTGTATTTTAAAACTGTCACATATAACGCAGTTATCACATTTAAGTTTTTGTGCCCCATCGTGAGAAAAGGAGCGCTAGCTGTACTTCTACAGCCTGGTATAACCCAACCATCCAGGCGAGGCGAGCCGTGGTAGCTCTCGCGATAACATGAGCTCAGCTCCACGCTACTCTATTGTGAGAGTTTTCTTACTCTCGCGAGATGTGAGAAGTTTCCCACGCCTGTTGTTGTGGCGTCTGCCCTTTTCTCTCACTCTCCCCTCCCTCTCTCCCTCCTCTCCCCTCCCTCCGTCCCCTCCCTCCCTCCCTCCGTCCCCCTCCTCCCTCCCTCCGTCCCCTCCCTCCCTCCCTCTCCACCTCCTTCTCCTTCCTCCGTCCCTCCTCGCCGCCCGCCCCCTTTCTCTCTGTCTCCCTCGTCCCTTCATCTCCAGTCCGCTTGTGTTGTCTCGGCGGCTGGTCGGTGTGGGAGAGCGGATCTCGCGAGTGTTGGAGTTTTGGTGAGAGTTTGTGGAAGATGGCGCCTGTTGTGACAGGGTAAGTCCGAGATTCAGCGCTTGGTTCTGAGACGGGAGCCAAACTGTTTCATAAGTAGGTTACTTTGATATGAAACAATGTGGCATACCTTCAGCAGTCGGATATTTCGCACAATGATTGATTGATACTTTAATTCTGTTTGTTAGCTTTATAAAGCTCATGTTGTGTATATGGTTTTTTTTTCTGTCCCGTGTGTAGTGACTGTTGCTACCCTGCGCTGTATTATTATGGGCTGTGTATTTGTATTGGACCAGCGTTGTAGGCTGAGCCTGCATGCGAGTTCAGGGCTAACCAGCTAACAGTTAGCCATAAAAAAGACCCTTTTGGGGTTGCTTTTATACTCGAGAAATAACTGTAGAATAAAAATATAATGAACAGACACGGGCTGTGTGAGTAGAGTTGTATTTTCTAAGGGGAACTCACAGCACACATTGGGGATGATGAAATGTTATCTGCTGGATGTGCAGCTCAGGGGCAGTGGCTTTGTTTCGGGGAGCCTCGTCTCCAGTTGCGCCTTCGCCTTAGATTGGCGGTATTTTTTTGCTGTGTATCTGGTGTTGTAAGTTACTTCTACAGTTGATATACATGTGAAGGGAAACGTGGTGGTGTGTGTGTGTGTGTGTGTGTGTGTGTGTGTGTATATGTATGCTCTCGGCTTGAGTGTTGTTTACCAAACAGCCCTATCACTGTGACTCGAGGTCGCGCCGCACTGTTGAGTGCAAGTGAGGACATTAACACTAGCTCCAACCTGAAAGCTCAATCCTTTCTTATAAAACCAGTATATATATATATATATATATATATATATATATATATATATATATATATATATATATATATATATATATATATAATATATATTTTTTTTTTTTTTTAAATTAATTAATTTATTTTTCCTTTTTGGGGTTACTCTACTAAACTGGTTACTGGTATAGAAATAATAAAAAAAAAAAACTGGACAATATTGTGAATTATGTTTGGAGACATCGCTTTATCTTGTGCTTGGTCTGATAATAAACTACACAAAACTCTGTTTATTTCACTCTCTAGTCGCAGTTATACTGGCTATAATTAATAAGAATTTATATAATTTCTATAACAAAAGTTAAAATTAAAATTCTGTTAAACAGTCCTAAAAACACACACAATATATCCTTGTCAGAATACTGTATAACCTCTACAACGTAGTGACGATATGGAGAAGAAACATTATATGAAATTTCATTAAAACCTTTGTTTTTGCTGTATGGAAAAAGGATTTAAAAGTTATCGGAAACGCTTAAGAGCTTGAATATGACCTGCAGTAATATATATCAACCCGAAATGTGTTATACAGTGTTTATAAATTGCCTGAGTGTCGATTATTGATATTAAACAAATCAATTTTTATCATAATGTTGGGTAATGAATAGTAATAACATGAAAAGTTGTGACGTAAACATAATAGACGTCCAAGTCTAACATAAACACAAGTCTATAAACATATTATTATAGACTTTTTTCTTTCCATTCGAGGCTGTACATCATCATTTTCCCCCTTTATTATATAGAGCGCAGGCCTTTTTTGATGCATGCGAAGCAATAAGGCGAACACTTTCTTCCAAAAAACGCATTTCCATAATCAATGTTGCATGCATTTTTTTAAAGGAGATTATAAAATTTAGCACTGTTTTTAGTTATTTTAGGGCATCCCATAAGACAGTGTAGCTTGACTATTTGTAGAAGGAAGAAGGCGGTATCACATCGCATTTAATGCATCGAATGTAAAGTCTCATTTTTCTTTTCTGCACAGCGTTCTTTTAAATAAGCTCTTTGCTTCCCCTTATAATCCTTTAGGCAGCTCAGTAGGTGACTGTGTGTGTGAGAGTGAGAGAGAGAGAAGCAGCATAGAGGGGGCTGGCTGTATGGGGGTTTTCCAGCAGACCTGAACTGCCTCTGTTTGCTCAGAGAAGCCAGCAACTGGCTGAACGGCCACCTGTCTGTCTGATTTTTATCCACTGAGGCCCGTCTCTGAACCACGAAAAGAAGAAAAATAAAGACGAGGGGTCATATACCGATTTTGGGTGGGGGGTGTAAAGGCATAAATGTAATTAAAGGGCCATAAGGAGGCTTTATTAGCATGAGACAGGATATTGATGTGTAAACGGCTGGAGATGTTGAGTGTTCGGCTGCCCCTTTGGCTTTTTTTTTTCTTTTCAGTGAAGGGTCGGTTCTTCCACCTGTTCCTCTGGTTGGGAAAGCTCAAGGGAAATGAAGTGTGCCACAATAGTGACTTTTTTGGAGGGGGTTTGGGCTGTTAGAAAGGGGCCAAGCGGGATGTGGGGAGGGCTTGTGTAATAGTTAATATGCGCTCATCAGTTGACTCACAACAGCACATTTGTATCAGCACCTCCACCACACTGAAGTGTGAGTTTTGAGCTGACTACCCAGAAATATTTGATCACTTAGGATGGATTAATTCCAATTAGTTCGACTCTTACTTTTCTTACAAATGATAGTTCTTGCTATTGGACTCAATCTGCATTTGTTGTGTTAACTGGCTACATTAAGGAAAGTCTATGACTGATTTAAAAGCATCATGGTTGCTTTGTTTACTGGTGCACTGTGTGTTAATCACGATATTTTGTGCATAATTTCAGTAAGTGATTTCACCTGATTTTTATCTACTAGAAAAATACATCTTTACTATAATAATATCCAGCAGCAAAACAACACTGGTTTCACAAAGACAGATTGCCCATAGTGAGACAAGAAACGACTCGTGGGCAATGTACTGGTGGAAAGTAACCAAACTCTACACGTTTCTGGAATACACTCGTGCAAGTCTTTCTTTTTTCTGTTGGAAGAAAGCTCTCTAATCTTTGTTATACTCATAGACACCCCATTGTGTCATTCGATATACACAGCAGTGAAAGATGACCTGTTTTGGATCGCAATCTCGGCATCGTGTGGAATCATGAAAGTGTTAATTACCTGTTCCAGCACGACGTGCCCCGAGGGAACAGGATTTGACTTAACGATTTGATTTAACATGCTTGTCTTTGTTGTTATTTTTGTTTTCAGGGTGTGCTGTTCTGTGGAAGTTTATACCCGTTAGTGATGTGCGTGTGTGTGCATGTGTGTGTAGCTGGGGTCTGGCCCTACAAAAGAGAGGTGAGGTGTGTTCAAAGAGAAATGTGAGGGTGAAAGAGAGAGGGTGAGAATGTGAGTGAGGGAGAGAGAGAGATAGATCCCAACCTTACACAGTTACCTGAGCAAAGGTGTGTGGTGTAAGGCTACAGGATTGGAGACAAATTTGGTTCTGGCTTTGTGTGACACGTCTCTCTTTTTTTTGGCCGCTTAATTTGTCAGCAGCGACATATTGTTAGTCAAGAGGGGAAAAAAGGAAGCCGTGTACAAAAGCTGTAAGTTGCATCAGCTGTGTCTCATTTCAGCTCGAAGGGCTCGATGGTGCACATGCAGGCAATGTTAGCGAAGGGACTGAAGCCTTTAATTAAGTGTTAATATGATCATTTGAAGGGGAAATCCAGCGAAGCCTACATAAAGTCATGGATGGTTTGAAATCCGATGATGTTTTTGGTACCAGCCACACAAGAAGCATATCCTTACGATTCAACTTTGGCATTCAGTGTAAATTTTGGTCCCCCGCCACATGAACGTCTTCGCATTAGTGTGCATATTTGAGCAGGAACACTAGAGCTCACAGCTGTGATGTAAGCGGATGTATGCATGTCAAATTCAACTGTGAAAACGTGTTAAACTACTGTAAAAGCCAGCTCGGGTTTGATTGATTAGCCTCTCGATGTATTGATGTTTGACTAACTTTGGTGTGAAGTAGCCAGCTTCTGTGCCAAATGTGAGGTTGAGCTCTTCACGCCAAGAAAACGAAGCCCACTGTTTACTCGGGTGAGCTTGGTATGTTTTGAATAGTATTAGCTTTATCGTAGGGGATCAGAATGTATTTATTGAGTGCAGCCAAAACCAGAGTTAAGATGAGGGAAGTGCAGTTTTCTGCAACACTGGGGCGACTGGACAGAAATCCCAGTTCCTTCATTGTGTTTGCTTTGGCTTGGCTCATGGATAAGAAGGGGAAAAAAAACAATCTTGGGAGAAGAGCGCTGTTTACAGTGCCCTTTACTTTCACAGTTTCCTGATTCTCTTGCTGGTTACGTTTACAGCCCGGCAAAGGGAACTTTGCTTTCTTCAGCGTCAGCAATTCTAGATTTTTTAACATCCAGGATGTTTCATTCAGAAAACATGAAGTGATTCCCCTCAAGCCTACTTCTCATTCAGCTGTATTTGTTCTCACTGAGAATTGTTAAATGTTAAGAATGTTATCCTAAACACGGCCTGTTTTATTTTTGCAAGATGTTAAACAAATTCCATCCTAATCAAGTCCTACTTTATCAGTTACGATCAGTGTTTTTGATTCAGGATTATTTGGCCATTAGATAAGCCGCAAACGTACGCGAGGGCCTCACAAGTGGAGTGAGTCTGGCTGCAGCAGAAAGCCGAGCGGAGACATGCTCATTGTGTGATTGTGTGGGACAGCAAACGGCTCTCGCTGATGAGTTGTTTGTGTTGGCTGGAGACGAAGGCCTCGGCGCTGCGGAGTGACTGAGTGACGGCGAATACTTTCTGGCGCAGGAGGACGTGAAGGGGTTTTCTTCTGCATAGCTGTTTATATAGGTTTGCCTAGTAACTGGAAACAGTGACATTTACTTTTGTGCTGTGACAGTCTGGCTCGCTTTAATGTGCTGAAGCAGAGAGAGAGAGAAAAAAAAACCCCTCTAGTGACATGTCTTGTAGGATGCTTATTACAACACCAAACAAATCAACTGCCAAATGTTCCAGGCCTTGTGTAAATTTATTCACTGCTCTATTACAATTTTTGGATTAACCGTCACTGAAGTGCATTTATTACATATAAAGACATGCTTATTTTATCCATTTTGTAATTTGTTTACCTTCGCGTCTGTTTGTTTTTTCGGTTGCTAATTCCTGTGCGTCTTTCTTTCTTCGGAACATGAACAAGCTATCATTTGTTATAGAGAAGTCTTGCTGGAGATTGCGCAGTGCTCTCCCACAGCTATTTGAGAAATAAATATTCAAGTGTCAGTCCGGTGTCACGAAGAGTTTAAAGTGGCTGATCATCTCCTCAGAGGCATCGTAAGCTAAGGTCTGCACGACCTCTTTTCTTTCTTTCTTTCGTAATGCTTCACGGATCGTGGTTATGAAAAAGAAAAAAAGGGACATTCTTCTAGTCTCTCTCTCTCTCTTTTTTTTATCGAACCTTCACGACAGTCTCTTCTTGAGTATTTTAGCAGTGCTATTTCAGTTCCTTGTTCCTGTGTCTCAAAAGGTCAGAGTAGTTTTTTTTTCTCCTCAACACCACTTTGACTTTTTTTTTTTTTTTTTTTTTAACCTCAGCCCAGAGAAGAGGCTGTTAAACTTTTTGCCAACAGGGACCTAATTAACTGTTACAAAAAAATAAATAATAAAAAGTACAGGGACCCCTGAGTACAGATTTACAGCACAAAGATCAATCCAACTAATCAGATATCAGGCTCTTTATTTAAATGTGTTCAGTGAGGTATTGACTGTGTAGAAGGCACTCCACTCTCAGAACATGTTTTTAATAAAATTGACATTAGATTCAAGTTGCTGTTGTTGAATTATTGAGTTGTCTTGTTTGGATAAAACTCCGATCAATTGCTTCAGGTATTAGACTCCTGATCAGAAGGTTGTGAGTTCAAATCCCAACACCACCAAGCAACACCAGGCTGTTGAGCAAGGCCACAACCCTCAACTGTGCTGTTTCTATAAATGAGGTCAATTTAAGTCACTATAATAAAGGTGCCAAATGCTGTAAGGTGATTTCCACCGTTGGTTATGGTCATAAAATCTTTTTAAATGCCTGGGAGTCCCCACACTCATTTTCATTTTCAAATCGTTTGTTTTGCATTTTATTTCAAGTGTTGTTGGCTTTAAGGAAGTATGGTGTCAGTTGCACATACATATCCTGATTGGTTCACTTTATCATGTATTTAATGGTCTACATTCACACACATACAGCTCGCAGACTCACAGTGACGAAGCAACCAGAGATCCTTCAGTTCCTGGCGACATAGGCGGTGCTATTACTGTGGCAACCAGTAGTACTAACCCCTACTGGCTACTTTGTAGTGCAGTGACTGATGTGTACACAACTTGATTTAAAATCATTTGTTTTTGTTTGACCCCATATTTGGCATGACTGCTCAAGCTACTATTATCCATATACTATTTATCCAAGATAGTATCTGAGATCAGAGCGAGTGTCACTAATTGTAGTATATGTTGAAATGAGTATCCTTAAGGTACCTGCATGGTGTAATATTTCTGCTAGATTTTTGAAGTGTTGATCTGTGCATCCTTTTTTTCAGCTAATATTGCCTAACATCACCTTAGGGGGATGCGGTAGCTTAGTGTTTAAGGCGCAGGGCTACTGATTGGAAGGTTGCGAGATCAAATCCCAGGTCCACCAAGCTGCCCCAAGCAAGGCCCTCAATTGCTCAGTTGTTTAAAAGGAGATAAATTGTAAATTGCTCTGGAGAAGGGTGTCTGCCTAATGCTGTAAACAAGGGAAGGAGATGTTTTGAGATGGTTTGCAACGGAATGGTATGTGAAATAAAATAGTATAAATGATATAAGGAGTAATGAATGTAGAAAAGCTGAATTGCAATGAGGATCTTGTTTAGAGTTTCTTCAGCTGCATGACATGGACTGATATTGGAGCACGTATCTGGGTTGTGTCATGTATTAAAGCAGTAGGCCGAGAGAGCCATGATGTAGGAAGGGAATTTCTTTAAGAAGCATCAAAGTGAGAAAAAGACGGGGCTCTCCCCTCATGGCATCTCTTCTCATCTCAGTACTCGGGGCTGAGAGTAAAGCAAACCAGCGAGCATAAAGGTGATCAAGAAAGTGCAATGAAAGTGTGTGTGTGTGTTTTTCCATTTCGCCACATTTTCAGCAGCACGTAGTAAGCAGATGGCAAGTGAGGATGCAACACAGACAGTGTATCGCTAACACCTTCTGTCTCTCACATTGCACCCCCCCCTTTTCTCTTCCTCTGCTAGAGACCACAAGTGGGCTAAAGGTCAGAGGAGACTTTTTTTAAAATGGCCAACTGCTTTCTTCTTCTTTCATTCTTCTCTGCCCTCTTCATAAAAATGTGCTTTTTTATTACTCTTACTTTCTTTATATTCTATAGCATCTTGAAGACTGAGGCTATGAAATATGATCTCATGGTAGCATGATTGGGATGAGTGTTATTAGTGGAGAGACAGAAGGCACGATGATGCTGTTGCAAATCTGAGCAGGCGCATATTGAATGACGACGGACCTCACAACACGCGTTGCTGTTCTCTGTTTCCTTTCCTTTAGTGCGCACAAGTCATCTGTTTACCAACTAATGGAAGTTCCCATGGGTCACTGCGAGTGCATAGGTTTACAGTCCTGTTCTCTTTGAAGAGGATCGTGTTTACTTGATATCTTACTGTTAGAATCTCTCGAAGACTTTATTAGTAAGAGCGTGTAATTCAGCAGCACGTTTCTCCTATGCAAGTAGCCTTCACTTACACTCTCTGTGAGTAAGGCTCAAGGTCAAGATTAGGATTTGCAACATTGTACAGAAATATATGTGTATATACTATATATATATATATATATATAGTATATATATATATATATATATATATATATATATATATATATATATATATATATATATATATATATATATATACACACACACACACACACACACAGTGGTGTGAAAAAGTGTTGGCCCCTTCCTGATTTCTTATTTTTTTGCATGTTTGTCACACTTTAATGTTTCAGATAATGAAACACATTTAAATATTAGTCAAAGATAACACAAGTAAACACATCATGCAGTTTTTAAATGAAGGTTTTTATTATTAAGGGAAAACAAAATCCAAAACTACATGGCCCTGTGTGAAAAAGTGTCCCTCCCCCCCCCCCCTTATGGTGACTCCACCATAAGAAAGAGACTGGGCAAAAATGGTTTGCATGGCAGAGTTCCAAGATGAAAACTGCTGCTGAGCAAAAAGAACATAAAGGCTCGTCTCAGTTTTGCCGGAAAACATCTTGATGATCCCCAAGACTTTTGGGAAAATACTCTGTGGACTGACGAGACAAAAATGTAACTTTTTGGAAGGTCTGTGTCCCATTACGTCTGGCGTAAAAGTAACAGCGCATTTCAGAAAAAGAACATCATACCAACAGTAACACATGGTGGTGGTAGTGTGATGGTCTGGGGCTGTTTTGCTGCTTCAGGACCTGGAAGGCTTGCTGTGATAAATGGAACCATGAATTCTGTTGTGTACCAAAAAATCCTGAAGGAGAATGTCCGGCCATCTGTTTGTGACTTCAAGCTGAAGCAAACTTGGGTTCTGCAGCAGGACAATGATCCAAAACACACCAGCAAGTCCACCTCTGAATGGCTGAAGAAAAACAAAATGAAGACTTTGGAGTGGCCTAGTCAAAGTCCTGACCTCAATCCGATTGAGATGCTGTGGCATGACCTTAAAAAGGTGGTTCATGCTCGAAAACCCTCCAGTGTGGCTGAATTACAACAATTCTGCAAAGATGAGTGGGCCAAAATTCCTCCACAGTGCTGTAACAGACTCATTGCAAGTTATCGAAAACGCTTGATTGCAGTTGTTGCTGCTAAGGGTGGCCCAACCAGTTATTAGGCTTAGGGGGCAAATACTTTTTCACACCACTGTGTTTGTATATATACACAAGTAAAAGAAATGATCTTTATTTATATATATATATATATATATATATATATATATATATATATATATATATATATATATATATATATATATATATATATATATATATATATATATATATATAATGAAAGAGAAGGGGAGAAATGAAAGCAGTATATCATAAAAATGCACAATAATGAAAGAGAGAACAATAAAATGTAACTAATAGAACTATAAAATAGCTCAGATGTTTTGGCAACTGAAAAGGGTTTGGGGAAAGAAATAAAATGCTAAGTTATGACCAGAAAGTGGTGCAGCTTTCTTTTTTGTGATTTAATGCAAAACATAACACTTCAGTATAACAAATCATACTGAGAATTAAAAATGGTGGCGGCTAAAGCACCGCTGGTTTTGCTGTCCTGCATTGATTCCAGATATTTAGTGCGAAAGCCTGAGACTGGGTTTGTGCTGCACCATCAGGCTGCTTTTAATAACTGTTGAAAGAAAAGACGTTGATTCATCAGTTACATATCAATGCTTCCTGGAAACACATCATCCAATCTGGCACCCATGAACTTGTACACAAGTCATTACCTGATTTTTCATGATTTCATGTTTCATGTTTCATTTAAACAGCTGAATATGCATTATGTAAATCAAGGCAAGAAGCTTTTATTGTCATTTCACCCATATATAGCTGACATGCTATACAGTGAAATAAGACGTTTCTCCAGGATCCTGCTACATAAAACAACACCGAGCTAAGGACTAAATGTAAGTTGTCCTAGCTGTATAAATTGCAACGTGTGCAGCCTAGTGCAAACAGTGTGAGACACAAAGACTGTAATATGTAATGAAATGTAGTCATTGTAATTTAAAAAGCTAATTCAATAATCAAAAGCAGATTAGGATTTTTGTTAATGTTTTGTCCAAGCTGTCTTCCATACCTTGTCCGGCTAGAACTTCTATGTAATAATTAAGTGTAAAGATGGTGATGCAAACGATGGTACTTTTTTTTTTTTCCAATCTCATGCCTGAATGAAGATATTTGCACTTGTTGTCCAGCTGAACTGAATCCAGTCTGTTGACAGCTTCAAATCCAGTAGGATAAAAGTGTTATTTTTTTAATTGCAGCTCAAGGCAAACTAGTAAAAATATCCAAAGCAATGTTTCCTTGTTCATCTAGCATCTAGAACATTCTGAAAGTGTACACATGGGGTGTGTGTTTGTTTTTGTTTGTGTGTGTGTGTGTGTGTGTGTGTGTGTGTGTGTTCGCATGCATGATTGTTTTAGGCAAGCAGCCAGCAGCAAAACGGCTCTCCAGAAAGACCCATATGGAACATCTATGGCCCTGCTTGATGTTGGAAGTGGGGAGAGAGAGAGTTTTCTTTGACTCTTCCCTGTCATTAAAATGTCCTCTTGACAACAAGGAGCTGGTGCTGTGGGCTCAACCATATGTGCCTAGCCTGGGGCGACCCAGTATGACCGAGCCAAAACTGAACCAGCCATGCCGAGCCATTGCCATTCCAGTGTGCTCCACCCTTGTGTCATTAGTCAGGGTATTTAAAGGCAGAAATTAGTGTCTCATCTCAGTAATCCCTTTGCTCTCCAAAATAGGGCACTTTATGTCTCCTACTTCCTTGAGGGTGTGGTATGGTTTGAAATGAATTGTCCTTAAAATTGCTTTGCTTTCTTCAAGTCCCACTGAAATGGCTCGAGAGCCGTTCTTCAGAAAGAGGAAGTCGGAGTGATGAAACACTGAAGTGCTTAAACAACCAATAATATTTTAGGATATGCCATACCCCTGACAAATCTAAGCAAGCTTGACAGTATGTTAGTAAATTAGATGCAGTAAATATGGAGGACGGCAGAGAGTTTTTCAGCTGTGGAGGATTCCTCACCACCACCGTCTCCCCCGCACACTGTGCTAACCAACATTAACCAACTGTTACTTCCTTATTTGAAATGAATAAATCATTTTTTTAACCAAGGGATGGTAGACCAAAGAAATTATGGTGCAATGAGGACACAGCCAAAAGCACACCCAAGAACCATGTTTGCTGTGAAGGAGCTGCTACTGTAGAGCAAGACTCGCTTTCATGCGCATAATAATATATCTGGGAAGGGCATAGTATTAATTTAGTTGTCTTTACTGCTAAGGCCATAGTTAACCTGAATTTCGAGGAAGGCCCTGCATATGACACAAATTAACCTGGCTTAATTCATCAAAAGCAAATGGGCCAAGTCTGTTCCTAAAGGTCTTGTACACATGAGCATGTGCTGAGCCCAGGAAAAGACATATAGTGCACATTGGCTTAGTCACCCAGTCCGTGGTACAAGTTTACCCTAATTGTGTCTCGTTTTCCTTGTACATGCCCGCATCTTCAGATCATGTTTGTCCCTTTTTGTGTCGTTCAGATGTCTTTGGAGGAAGTTGAATGGGGCATGCTTGTATGGCACGGCTCACCCTTAGAAGTGACACTGTTGGCTCCTTGACCATGTTGGCACAGTGACACAGCGCTGGCACACACCCAGTCTCTTTCCTGCAACGTTTCACCCCATGAGTTACAAGGAATTGGTCCATTGTACTTTTTGAATTATTGAATAATAAAGGAACTTTAAAACACAGTTCTGTTTTAACCACAATGGCTGGTTAACAATGGTTTTTTAGTATTGTGTTAATAATGTGGAAATATAATTTGATATTGTGAAAGTATTTTGACAGAATAAATGACAACAGGAAGGACTTGGGCTTTGTGTATGCTTGGTTATCCTCATACCAACCAAACAACAACAAAAAAACAATAAAACCTCTGAAATACTAAATGAAAAACCAATTATGATTTTATATATAATTTATATATATATATATATATATATATATATATATAATGAGATGTTCCAACATGACTGCACACTAGTGCACAAAGCAAGGTCCATAAAGACATGGATGAGCGAGTTTGGTGTGGAGGAACTTGACTTGAGTCCTGATCTCAACCTGATAGAACACCTTTGGGATGAATTAGAGCGGAGACTGCGAGCCAGACCTTCTCGTCCAACATTGAGGACAGTGCCTGAGCTCACAAATGCGCTTCTAGAGGAATGGTCAAAAATTCTCATAAACACACTCTTAAACCTTGTGGAAAGCCTTCCCAAAAGAGTTGAGGCTGCTATAACTGCAAAGGGCGGGCCAACTCCATATTACATTCATGTGCATTAAATCCCTGTGCATGTAATGGAAGATGATGTCCCAAAATCTTTGGCAATATAGTGTACATCATAATTTAAAATCATTATTTGTGTTTGTGTTGTATTTGCTTGTTGTGTTTTGTTTGGATAAAAAGAAAATTCTGGCATGTAAAACACTGAAGACTGATGTCTGATGTCTACTGCAAATAAAAAATGCACATAATCTGCGTCTCTGTCTCACACATTTATATATATATATATATATATAGTGTGTGTGTGTGAGACAGAGATAGATAGATAGATAAATAGATATATATTTATATGAGAGAGAGTGAGCCTGTCAAGTCTGAAGTTGCTAGCAGAGGCTTTTAAGCTGAACTATCCTGGAACTGACAGGAACATTGATACCATCAGTCTTTAAGGATCTTCTGGGCCAACAGCCACGAAATATTACTGAGCATCCTCCATAGTTTTCAGTATATATGAGGTGCTTTTTTTCCTCTCTGTAGTCAGCTTTATGTGATAGAAACATGCTGAGGGTGTATATGACCGACTCTGGTCTAATCAAACCGCAAAACACAATGCCAATTGTAATTCTAATGATGCTTGGTGAAGTTCAGGTTCTGCATTTAACCGTGCAGAGTTATTATAGTGGCATTTAACAGTTGAATCTGCAACTTGATCGTTGCAGTTCTAAGGTAAACCGAGCTCTTTTTCCCCCTCCTTCACCAGCAGCCTTTTATGACACTCATTTTTCTTAATGGTATTTTTAACCGTGTGTTTTTGTGTGTCTGTGTGTGTTTTTATTTATGTGTATATACATTCCTTGATTTGTGTACGTTAACAGCCAGTGTGGTGAAAGTTCTTTGGTAATAGATGACCAAATGATCTGATATGTGTGTGACCTCATATCCGTACCTCAGGCAACTCTCGAGAACAAGTTTCATAAGGTGTCAGTTTTTGGCATTTATACTTTTGAGAGAATTCTATTTTTGAAAAGAATTTTTCTGAAAAATGAGTACTTTTTTTTTTTTTTACTTCATTGGGACAAAGGCACATTATCCTCATGTTTGAGTGGAATTTATTTCCTGTACTTTCTTTAAAAAATGATATACGGTAGAAATAATTCCAATATTGCTAGATAATTAAGTTATTACCAAGTTATTAATAATAACTTGGTAATAACTTATCTTTTTTCTTTTAACTTATCTGATACACATTATGCCACAAATTACAGATTGCAGTAACTCCTTATAGACAGGTGTTTAGTCAGACACTAGACTTCATGTTACTCAATACCATTCTGAACAAATACGGTATGTATTTCAGGCATCTCTTTAACAGAAATCGCAGTTAACTTTTGGGGTTTGGTGAAATTTTGTAGAAGACACCATGCTGTTGACGTGCCAAACTGTTTCTGGTGGCAGGCTGAGCTCGTATCACTGAGTGACATCAGGAAGATGGTATTTCTCAATGAGCCACCACTGAAAATGTAGTCACAGCAGTTAGCTCTTAGAAATTTATCTTTCTGCCTGCAGGCACCTGACAGGCAGGATATGCTTCTAATTTACTGCCCACCACCACAGTATAATTCACACTTTCACACTAAAGACACACGCGCACACACACACAATATCAGCTACATTTTCTCTGCCCACGTTGGCTTTTTCCTTTAAGCCTCACACTACAAACTCGCATCACGCAGTAGTGGTAATGACAGTTGTGTAAGTAGTGAGGACAATCCCCCGAGGCCCTGAAACGCTATCCCTACTTTAAATCCACTCTGTCTCTGTTTGATAATGTTGCTGATTTAAATCCCAGGGCAAGCTGCACAGACTAGCATGCAATAGAGATGATGAAAGATGAGTAAATGTGCACGAGAGAGTGCAGATGTTTTCCTTCATATCTCTTGTGTGTGTGTTTGAGTGTGTATTGAAGTGCACCACTGTTTGCCTTCGTGGGTGAAAGCAGGACGTGAGACCTGAGGTAGTAGTAAAAAGCAAGCTCTCTTTGCAATTGAAAAGTATTTCAAAAATATTTCTCTCTACTGTAAATGTGAATGTATCACAAATCTCTATGTAGAAAGTAATGATGGACGTTTACCCTTTTTTTTTTTTTTTTTTTGAGAAAAATCAGCACCTTTTTTCCATAGTGAATCTTAGCTTTTGAATCATTGTAGTAAGTGTATCTGAGTATGTAATGTAATCATATACTTCCATAGACTATTGTGAGGAGTGATGGAGCAGACAAAACGAGAGTGAATGCCAGGTTAGATCAGTTTACTCGATAACACGGTCAACATTCTTTACTTGATCCTCCTGCTTTAGCGTTTCTCAGAAGCATGTGTCTCAGTGTGGTGTCAGTGCCAGTGTTAAAACATGAACCTCAAGCTTGATGGACTGTTTTATGTAGTGTGTGGGTGTGTGTATGCATGCATGTCTATGCATGCGTGTTTGTCTGTCTCTGTTTCTTTGTATGTGTCCGTGTTTCTGTGCATGTGTGCCTGCGTGTGTGTGTGCAGAGTTTTAAACATTCCTCTGCTTGCAAATTTCAGTTGGTAAAATTATTTTCAGTTCCCCTTTTTCCTTAGTGTTTAGTTTCATAGGCAGTAAAAGAAAAGATCAGTGTTGTCTGGCTAAAACAGTCTTTTTTTTTTCCAACATTGAGAGTGAAAATCTTAATTATCATATCAATCTCAGCTGTCAAAATCTCAGCAAACATCAGCAGTGATGTACAGACTTGGTACAGATTTGATACAGAATTGTAAAGACAGTAATTCTCATCTCACCACTCTTGATTCTCTAGATCAGCTCATGTTTAAAAACACACACTCCGGTCAGGGCCTCTGCCATTTACAGCACTAATGTCCTCCTGGAAACTCAAGCTAAGTGATCTAACCGAAACGAAATGGCCTGTTCGGTATCGGTTTTCAGTCTGCATCCCCTGTTATTTACTTTTACCATCAACAATCATTATTGCACAGTTCTGACTCAATCTGTGCTTTTCTCTGAGACTCTCATAAGACTTTAGATTTGATCTATATCAACCTGGTCAATTTTATAGCTATCTTATCTATCTGTCTGTCTTAAATTTGTATTAAACTTTACTAGGCTGAAACATTCCTATTGTCATTTAATGATTTGTAAGTGATCAGAGACAATCAGAACATTTAAATAGATTGTAGTCTGACACTTTTCTCTCTGTGTGGATTAAACTTAAATAAACAATTTTCCACTATTCCACTACTGAGTGTATACCCATCAGGCATAACATTATGAGCACTGAGAGGTGACGTGAATAACACTGATGATCTCCTCATCATGGTACCTGTTAGTGGGTTGGATATATAAAGCAGCAAGTGAACATTTTGTCCTCAAAGTTGATGTGTTAGAAGCAGGAAGTCTGCAGTGGTCAGTGTCTATCAATTCTAATCATTGTTGCAGACCATGTACACCGTTTCAAGGAAAAGGTATTCCCTGATGGCTATGGCTTCTTTCAGCAGGATAATGTGCTGTGTCACAAATCAAAAATGGTTTGATGAGCACAACAATGAGTTTGAGGTGTTGACTTTGCCTCCAAATTTCCCAGATCTCAGTCCAATCGAGCATCTGTGGGATGTGCCGGACAAACAAGTCTTAGAGCAACTTAGAGGACTTAAAGGATCTGCTGCTAACATCTTGGTGACAGATACCACAGCACACCTTCAGGGATCTAGTGGAGTCCATGCCTCGATGGGTCAGGCCTGTTTTGGCAGCAAAAGGGGGACCAACACAATATTAGGCAGGTACTGATAATGACATGTTTTACCCACTAACTCAATAAGAATTTCTTGAATAGAGCACTACAGCAAATTAGTCAAAACAGTTGCTAATGGAGCTGATGCGACATTATGAATCCCGATCACCTCGTCCTTCACAGCATTTTCTAGGAGGCTGATTGTATTATTTCCGTTTGTAATTATTAATGTCCCAGTCACACGGTTGTGCTGAGATTCGGCTGATTTATGGCATGATGTGATCTTAGTGCTGATATAGGAAATGCTCATCCTGCCAGAGGTTTGGCTTGTGCTGGCATTACATCACGCTCACTTCCTTTTGGAAAAGAAAGAGGGAAGCCCCTATTATCACTTAATATAGACACTTAGCTCGTCAACACCCATAATGACACTAAAGCTCATGTTGGTATAATGACCTCAGGGTTATATATCCTCTTACCGCCAGCAGGAGTGGATATAGGTTACGTCAACAAGAGCTTGACACAGTTGGAAACAGTTTTTCTCCCTGTGTGTGTGTGTGTGTGTGTGTGTGTGTGTGTGTTTCTGTGTGTGTGTGTGTGTGTGTGTTTCTGTGTGTTTCTGTGTGTGTGTGTGTGTGTGTTTCTATGTGTGTGTGTGTGTGTGTGTGTGTGTGTGTGTTTGGGTCTGTGTAGGTGTGCTTATTTTCTAAGAAACATTGCCAATGTGTAGTTCTCCATCCAATATCCAAGTGTGTGAGTGTGGATGCTGAAGGAAAGCTAATCAAAGCATTTAACTGAATTAAAAAATCTCAGTAGAGGTTTATTTCATGCACATAAAAATTCTTCCAAGGTGTACAATAATATTTGGGTTATTTATTTATTTTTCTTGAACTTTCTACTGACTGAACATCCATTAACTATAATTTATGTATTATAATTGATAGAAGTGGTCTGTTATCATTTAAAGGCTTACTTGGGTTTGGATTAAACCTGTTTCAGTGACCAGTCAAATCTCATCATCATAACAACTCTGTCATAAATATGTCAACTTATGTCAACGTTACAAAAACAATCACACAACTCCCCTAAAAACAAGATGTTAAATCTTTATTGAGTTGGCTCCAATCGAGCAGACGACTGTGTTACTAGGACTTTTACTTCTTGGCGCTGTGGGATAAAGTAGGACCGGAGGGAAGGAAGCAAAAATGGATAATGTGCAGAAAAACAGATTAACACACAATTCCGACAGAACTTCCCTTTCCTCTATTGAGCTCCTCTCATAAGTGTTCACCGGGGGAAATGTCGCCAGCTGCCATTCATCTAGCCTTATGTTTTGTTTTTCCTTTTCTCCCCCCTTTCCCTCTCAACTTTCCTTGCAGTTACATTCATTACTGCCGCGGCCTTTGAGCGGAGAGAGTGTGACCGAATTCTCTCTGGAGTTCTCTCCTGAGACGTGAGAGCTTTAGGAACACCATGTGCCGGCTGCTTTCT
>JAUCMX010000005.1:20984032-20994032 GCA_033459395.1 Hemibagrus guttatus | reverse complement strand
TAATTACTTTCTTATAGGGATTCTGTGTGACTCAAGGTTTTTAGTACAGATAAAAGCTGTTGCTCAGTTTGTCATACTTGTCTAGGGTTTTTTTTTCCAGTTTATTTTGGAGTAGACATAACTGTCGAGTTTGCACAAGAAGCCTTGAACAGATGGTTTGTTGTGTTTTGCCTAACAAATGAAACCTTACAAAGGAATTTGCCATTTACACTAACTGGTCCCATCATGCACCATGGAACTGAAGGGGAAAACTTGAAATGAGCAACATGACCACTAATGATGACTGCAGAAGTGAAAAGCTATATGTTCTAATGAATATATACTGATCAAGTTACCACATATTCACCGCTTAAATGTTTCTTGAGCTTATTTATCCTGATCTCATTTAACATTTATCCTGGAGTCTATCCCAGGGGACATGGGGCACAAGGCAGGGGACCCCCTGGATGGGATGCCCACCCACTGCAGGAGATATTTACAGACACTCGCACACTTTGGACAATTTAGAGATGCCAACCAGCCTCAGGTTATTGGACTGGGGGAAGAAACCGGAGTACCTGGAAGAAACCCTTGAGCACACAGGATGGAGGCGGGACTCGAACCCCACAGCCCCAGAGGTGCGAGGCAATCATGCTAGCCACTACGCCCCCATGCCTCTGAGTGTGGATTAATTTATGGTCTTCTGCTAGAATAACACAAGGCTGCTCCGGCTAAGACAACACCTTTTTGTTTAAGCTTGTATATATTGTAACGTAAACCCTATGAGCACTATATGACCATTTCCAATCCATTAAGGATTTCCCCTCAGATTTTACTTTGTGGTTATTTCCCTTGAATTTTAGCCAGTCTAGCTTTTTACACTATATTACCATCTGAGATCACCAATTTTAGTCATGCTTGACGCAGAAGGGATGTAAGTAATGAATAGTGAGGAGTCCTTTATATAGACAATATGTTATGGCCGCTTGTGTGTTTTCATCGATCATCGAAAGAAAATCATATCATTTTCTCTATTATCTTCAGCTTGTACCACAGCCCTATTGATTGCTCAGTTCGAATAGGTCAGAAGGTCGATTCATTTTCTGTAACCGTGGCCCTGACAGTAGATCCAGCAGATCACGGGTTTATATCAATACGCTCGTTCTGATATGTTATTGTTTCTGTAGTAACCTGAATGACGAGGCCCTTCACGCAAAAGAAATCTGAGTAATTGGTGATAGGGTGAACCTCGTCATTGCTTTTAGAGGTGAAATCAGAGGTGAAAATGTAACTATAGGTTTTCTGACATGAGAGAATCTTCAGGATGAAGGCTTGTGGTTTGTTAGTATCATAATGTGTTTTTTTTTTGTGTTTTTAACATTTAGAGAGTTAAAAGAGAGACTGGTGAGGGAACAACTTTTTTAATGCTGCTATCATGAAAGCGATACCAGGAACTAACTTGTTTCACAGGCGTTCCACAATATTGAGAGAAACTATAAATTAATGGAAAGTGACGTGTTGTTCTTTAATAAATACAAAGCCACATTATTGGCCAACCGCTGTTGTATAAGAGGAATAAAATGCAGCATGTGTGATTTACAGATTAATGACTAGCTGGTCTGAAGCGGTGTGAGGTTGATTATTTTCCTGTAGCTACACATGGCGTGTTTTGTTTTTCTTTATTTTTTATGTATCTGGTTAATCTATGAAGCTTGGTGCTGCTTTTAGAAAAAACGTGACATCACAGGGATTTGTCTCAGGACCTGTTTGTATCAGTAAAAAAAATAATAACGGATATGAGCAATATAGCAATAATATGTGAAACAGTTCAAAGCAGAATCAGCCAGCATATGCTTTTCAGTGAAAATTAGAAAGACATGCTTTAACTCTGTATGACTGCTGAGCTTTTGCGTGCAGGATGACATTTTGGTTATGAGTCAGTAGCGTGTCGCATGTGTCTCTTTGTTGTAATTCTCCATTATGGGGGATTATATACTGTAACATACGTTTTTCCCCTGGTTAAATGATTGCATGTGCTGTTGCGTGTTAAGGGTTTGTGTGTCACAGAGTCTTCCTGTGGAAGTGCCCGTGTCTGTCATATCCTTTCTGAAGACGTATGACTCACCAAGGACCCTTTTACCACTCTTTATATCTGCATACTGGTTTTTATTGTATTTATTGTATTTATTTTTATTTTTAAAAATATATATTCTTGGCTGAATTGGGAGAAATAAAAAATAATGGTTCCAGTAACCAGAGCTTCCTTGTATGTGGGTGCAGGTTGGCCTGTGTCCCTATTCCGTTAGGGAGCACTTATCCGAGCCCAGTGCATGTGGTTTTTGTCTACAGCACACACAGTCACGTGCTGCCGTGGCTTTCCCTTTGCGTGCAAGCAGTGTGTGCATATGCACTGGGGAAAACCACAGAACCGAACCGAAGGAGCGATACACCACTCGCAGTAGTCCACGTGGCATTGTGCAAAAGCTCTAATTAATGGGAAGATTAATGAGAGGATACAGCATCCATAATGACCACATCAGCCCCTGCAACCATGCAGTCTTTGGTGATCTGGTGCATCCATTCGCACACCACAGCAACTGCCCAGTGCATCTGAGGCTTACATGCAGCATGGTTTGGCATGATTCCTGACCATATGGTGTAACAATTATGCATCCGGGCAATATACTGACTAATACAATGATCAATTTAATCCAAGCTCTGGCTTGTGTAACTGGAATTGCTTGAAACAGAGAAGACTAGTTCACATTTCATTAGTGGCTTATTTTTTGAGTCAGAAGTGTGGCAATGTGTAAAAACAAAAGCCTTCAGGTTACAGGCAAGGGAACCAAGAACGTTACTGTACCTTTTGATAGAGTTCAAAAGTGTATTTAACTGGTAAGTGATCTTGCATGCCATTTGAATAAAGTTCCTTGTGCTTGTAACAGCTGATTGAACGTGTGATGGCTGATGACGTGACGTGATGATTGAATTTACCCACACTGCACCCGTACCATGCTGTACCTCCAACCCTCTCAGCAGAATATAAAGATCGGTTTAATCTGCTGTCCCTCAAAACACAAAACACTGGTTTGCTGATGTCTTCAGACTGATCTGCTCTAACATGATGTGATCTTTATTTTAGGTTATCAGTCTGATTATGTCTACGTTTCTGTACTTGGTGTCATGGGCTGCCTGCTGATACACAATGAACATTCAGAGCATTAAAAGAGACTTGAATCTTTTTTAATGCGAAAGCTATTAGCAGCATCTTTCTTTGCTCTCTCGCCCACGCACCACTCATGCACACGGGACAGGTCATACAACGTATCAGAGATATCCGATGACGAGGGCTGCAGCGGGATGACAACATCGCTTGACTTCGGGAATCAGTCAGAGCCGTTCCTCCCACCAGGCAGAGTGGCGCTCCTCAGGGTTCACGATTCGCTCCATTAGAGCGCAAGTTATGTCTCATTTAAAGGAGTGCGAAAATTGCGTTATATAAATAACGCAGTTTATATTTCAGAGCTGTGATGTTTTGCTACATCAAACTCCAAGACCATTTGAAACGGGAGATTGTTTTGTCTGAGAGTGCTTGTAAGACGAGTGATGGGTTGGAGATGAGCTCATCAGACTGCAGTGTGAACGGAGATGAAGTATGTAGGCAGCTGGGGGGGTTTGTGATTGGTTATCGCCCCAGGCTGGTCCAGTAAGGGTTACTCTTATTATCCTCCACCTCTCTCTCTTTCTCTCTTTCTCTCTCTCTCTCTCTCTCTCTCTCTCTCTTCTCTCTCTCTCTCTTTTTGTCTCCCTCTCTCTATCTCTCCCTCTCTCTCAGGGGCCCCCATGCTTTCCATAACAAAGGACTTTCGAATTTGTACGTGTGGAGGACGTGTGTGTGTGTGCACATGTGCATGTGTGTGTGTTATGCCCCCACTATTCCACATTACTCTGGTTCTGTGTCTCTTTGGGCACTTTGGCGTGTCAGGTGTCACTAACATCTGTGCAAACGACACGGTTTAGCCATGCATAGTTTTTCTTTTATATTTTTATATTTATTCATCATGTGCATCTTGAAAAGTGCACAAATCATTTTCCCACGATTCAATATTATTTCATTTTCATTTGAAGCAGAGATAGTATAGTGTAGTGCGTTTTGTAAAATGCTTTGTATGTATATGGCCAGAGGCTCCACATTACAAGAGATTATAAGTGTGCTTGTGCAGGACTGTTTTTGTGTTGGTTAGCTGAAGTAATTGGAAATCAGAATTCTTCAGTTATGAGGTTTGATATTTTTTTTGTTTTTCCAATCTTTCCTTCTTAGCGTTTTCCCTGTTCTATCCACACACACTCTCGCACTCGCAGAGGAACTTTCATTTGTCCTTTTGCCCTCTTCGTTACCCCCCCCTCAAACATGCACACACATATTTTTTCCCCTCTTTCATAAAGACCCCCCCAGCTGTGGAGGTTGAGGTTTTTGGCCATGCTGCTCGTATGCTCTCAGCAAGCAACACATATTTGTGCTCACCAGAGAATTGGCTAATCAAAGTTGGGCTTGTGTTTCCAGTCAAGCTCTTGAGGTTTGGGCTATAAAGCACATGCGACCTTTCTGCAGGCTTTCTCTTTAAATATACACACACAGTCCCAGAACAACAAAAGGAACATGACACGTCATGAATGCTGGTAATTGCAACTAAAGTTTCTTTGAGCAATAAGTTGATTGCTACGGTCTATTTGGAAGCAGTGAGGTGGTTCTTTCTTCAGCAAATACTTGATGTAAATTGTTGAAAGTCAGCATGATGAAAACGGTGAATATCATTAAAATACCCTCGAACGTAACAAAAGCTGGAATTTTAGCCAATAAACATGTCACACTTTGTGAAAGATGGAAAGTCAGAAAATATAAACTGATACTCATCTCACCCTTGTTCTTTAAAGGAAAAATCTATCCTCAATGATCTTCAGTGGCATCATAGATGTAATTTATAATGAGGGTTATTTATTTATTTATTTATATATATATATATTTTTTAATTTTGTAAAAAATTTATTTAACTTTTCTAGGGTGGAGTTTTCATTTAATAAGTTTTAATAAGATGTTTGATTTTTTTTTTATGGAGAACAAAAAAAAATCATTGCATTTTATCTGTTTTTTTGTTCTTACATTCTCTGCCTTCTCTCTCTCTCTCTCTCTCTCTCCCTCTCCAGAGAAGCAATGAGAAACTATCTGAAGGAGCGAGGAGACCAAACCGTTCTGATCCTCCATGCTAAAGTTGCACAGAAATCCTATGGCAATGAGAAAAGGTAACACACACCTAACAACTTCTCCAGATTATGAGAGGTGTGACTGAATTTCCACAAGAATCTTTCGTGCCACGCTTTTTGACCTCTCACTCCCAATCTCCCCTATGAAGCAGTAGAGGAAATGAGGTTTTCCTTCGTCCACAGTGAATTTCAAAGAAAGGGAAAAAGAAGACAGCAGGAAGTGAGCGGAGTCGAGAAATCGGAGCGAGGAAACGTAGAGCAGATAATAAAGGAAATGCAGGGAGGCAGAAAGGTGTGGACAGATTGATCATAGTGAAGAAGACTCGGTGTCTGGGGAGCTCCTGTCGTGGTTAGATCTTGGCTCACTTCTCTTGGCTGGGAGAGTGCTTCCCTTGTGATCACACCAGAAGTGCCTGACTGTTAATCCAAAATTCGCAGCCAGACCGAGAAACAGCTGAGAGAAGGAGAAAACGGAAAGGAAACAGGCCAGACTCTTAAACCTGCTGCAAAATCGTTATCCGTTATATTAGTTACACACCAAGGGATTGACCGTGACTGGAGATCTTACAGAATATTCGTTGAAAGTCTGAATTCGTTGAATTGGCTTTACTTTAGTTATCGCACTTCTACTTTCATTTAAACTTTTGACCCTGTTTGCGTAAGGAATAGTTACAGAAGACCCATGGAAATAGATAAGGGAAGCTCAAGTGTACGAGTGTGCAAACATTTGATTTTCTCTCTTTTACTGAAAGCAGCATGTTTCTGAAATGTACGAAACTTGGTTTGCAATCAGGTTTTTAAGCATGCACACTCGGCATCATGAGTGTTTTGAGTGTTACGCACTAGCAGGATGTGAAAGCAGACACCAACACCCTTTAGGAGGAACTTACACGACCGTGCTAGACTAGTTAATGCCTTTTTCATCTTAAAAAAAAAAAAAAAAGTCTGCAATTGATATGAATACTCATGTCTTTGACCCAGACAATGTTATGACTCATTGATGATTTGTTTATCTCTTCTTTCTTTTGTGTATAAGGATAGTTTCATATTGACTAAAGCTGTGTGGGGGTTCATTTAGATTTACACTGCAGACTCAGTAGTGTTTCCTCCTCCTATCTCACCAGTAAAATGGTTTTTTGGGGGGAATTCTGTCACACTCGCGTACAATTTTAATCGCAAAATATCAGTCAACATTGTTTAAGCTTTCTGTTGTGTATCGTAACATGGATATACTCTCAGGCATCAGTTTATTAGGAACACTGCACTAATCATTACTCATAAAACAACCTTCGTTATCCATGGCATGGATTCCACAAGATGTTGGAAATTCGGCTCGATGTTGACATGATTACAATACACAATTCCTGCAGTTTTTTCGGGAGCATGTTTATGCAGTGAATCTCCCATTCTACCACATCCCAAACACGTTCGCCTGGATTCAGATGTGGTGACTGGGAAAGTCACTGAAGAACACTCAATGTCGTGTTTATAAAACCATCAACTTCATGGATTCATGTCGTTGGAGCCAAAATCTGATCCTAGCATCTGTGTGCTTCAGCAGAATGCTAGGTTCATCAGACCAGGTTCATACATTCAGATTCATCAGACCAGGCTGCATTTTTCCAGTCTCCAGTTGTTCACAGTTGATGAGCCTGTGTCCACTGCTGCATTAACTGATGTGATGTTTATTCTGAGATGATTTTCTGCTCAGCACAATAATACAGATTTGTTATGTAGGTTAGTTTAGCCTTTCTGATCAAACCAGTCTGGTCATTGTCCATTGATCTCTCTCATCAGCAAGGTGTTTCCATCTGCAGAACTGATGCTCACTGGAGGTTTTTTCTTTATTGCTCCTTTCTGAGTAAACTCAATCTCCTGCGATTTGCCCGCCTGGCACCAACAATCACGCCACAGTCAATATCACAGATCACATTTTATCTCCATTCTGAAGGTTGATGTAAACGTTACCTGAAGCTGCTGGCTGTATTAGCACGAATTCATGCATTGCACTGCAGATACATGATTTAGATAATTGCATTAATGAGAAGATGTAGAGCTGTTCCTAATAAATTGCTCTGTGAGTGTGTACGCTCCATTTACTGGAATCTGTAGATGGGTGACACATTGGTGTTTAGTGCTCACGAGGATGTGTAAACGTAGGATATCGGGGTGTGTGCTGCCATCTTCTGGTGACGTGAAGCCAATAACAAAATACATTTTTGAAGCAAAAAGCATTTTAAACCTTGATTAATAGGATTCGTGCTGAAGTCGTTTCTGCGTATTCTGTGTGTTTCTTTTTCTCAGGTTCTTTTGCCCTCCTCCATGTGTGTATCTAATGGGCTGCGGCTGGAAGAAAAAGAGGGAACAGATGGAGAGAGACGGCTGTTCAGAGCAGGAGTCTCAGCCATGCGCCTTCATTGGCATTGGGAATAGTGACCAGGAGATGCAGCAGCTCAACCTGGAGGGAAAGGTACAATACAAATCTGCCGCTGAATATTAACCAGAAGTGCTGAAGTTAGGAGTATGACAGTAACCGAGACATACTGTACAAATTAGACCATTGTTGTAAAGAGTTTGGAATAAACTCTGATGGATAAACATACAGAAAGACCCAGAAATCTGAATAAACCTGAGCCATTCTTTGCAATCCGTCTTGAAGACCAATTTCTGCAGAAATACACAAACATTCCTTTATTCCTCTATGTCTTAAACTGGTAGTGAAGTACAAGTCACTGGGCTTTCCATTGTACTCTTGACTAATAGGACACAATGTCAAAGTTATTGTGTGTGGTAATCATAAATACTCTACAGATGAGGTGGATAATGATGGGGTTGAAAGGTACTGGAGTAGTTTGAGGATGATGACAGTGTTTCAGAAAATCATTTCTAATGGCCTGTGCAAGCCAGGATACTTTTCGTTGTTTAAATGAAAAACTGTATGGCATAAGTGCTGCCACTAAGCAGATTTTATAGCAGGCATTACACCTCAAGGGCTTTACATGTAACTGAAAACTAGATGCATCTTCAGCGCAGTTGTAATATGACAATTTATCACACATTCATAACGTATGGTATTTATTTTGCTAATATATATTCAATGCATCTCTAACTCTGTGCTTTCTCCCTTTCCCCTTCTACAGAATTACTGCACTGCCAAAACGTTGTACATCTCGGACTCAGACAAGCGCAAACACTTCATGTTGTCCGTGCGCATGCTCTACGGCAACAGCGCCAACATCGGCGTCTTCCTCAGCAAGCGCATCAAGGTCATCTCTAAGCCTTCCAAAAAGAAGCAGTCGCTCAAGAACGCTGACTGTGAGTGTTAAAAAAAACCCCACAGCTACATACACACACAGCTTGCTCTCTTTGTGCTGAGCGTGCAGGGATTTGAGGTGTACCATTTTTCTATCCTGTTTGTCTTTTATGACACAAGGAGAAAATGATATCACAAGAAAATAAAGCAGATAAAGATATACTGAAGCTTTGAGTAGCATTGCCACTCTGCACTCTCTGGGTACTGATATCATTCTTCCCGAGTTTCTTTCCAGTTTCCAACCAAAAACATACTAGTATATTGGATTAGCTACTTGAAATTGACTGTAGAGATGTGTATGTGTGGAAATGATGCCCTTAGATGGACTGGCGTCCCATCTAGGGTGTATTTCTGCGTCTCACCTAGTGTTTCTATGACCCCCTGCAATCCTGGAAAAATATAAAATGTCCTTTGAAGTTGAATGGAAAAAAAAAAAAAAAAAAGAAGTGTGGGAAAAAAACACACACACAGTTTGCTACAGAGAGTCGAAAACTTCTTTTGATTGAAGATAAAGTCATCCTTCTCCACTGAGGGGAGCCAGAGACAACATTTTTGCCCTATTGCTTCATAAGCATGCTTAACCTGATCCTAACATCAAACCCTGAGTATTGTGTTGTTTGCTGTGGTGCTCCTTCCTCTACCAAATAGAGCTCCATTTTATAGTTGGCCCTCTGGCTCCTAAACTCTGTAAATATTTGATGAAGTCTAAAATGCCAAGCTAACCTTTTATGACTTCCTTGCTTCTCTGTGTGTGTGTGTGTGTGTGTGTGTGTGTGTGTGTGTGTGTGTGTGTGTGTGTGTGCGTAGTGTGCATAGCGTCTGGAACGAAAGTGGCACTGTTTAACAGACTGCGGTCTCAGACAGTCAGTACACGCTACCTCCATGTGGAGGGAGGGAACTTTCATGCCAGCTCACAACAATGGGGAGCCTTCTATATTCACCTCTGTAAGTCTCTCTCTCTCTCTCTCTCACTCACTCATTCCACACACAAACACACACACACAATGTATTATGATCAGATTACTTTTGAACTACTTCTAACTGGCTTCATATTCCTCTGCGTAGGATCCTTTTACAGTGTTTCAATAAAAGTACAGAAACAAAGAGGACTAAATATTGCACGACTTCTTTTATTACCTAAAAGGCAAACACTTTATTATATGCATTAGAACAAAAGAAAACATTTTGGTATGTTGGCAGTTTACATTATTGCAATAAAATTGAATGAACTGCTCGATGACTGAAGAGACAAGCGTGCACTGGTTATTTAAGCTCCCTGTCATACGCTTAGCCAAAAGCAAACTTGTGTAGTTAAGCATTGCTCCTTTTAAAGAAATGCTATACAGCTGAAGTTAAGTGGCTTAAAAACTCAGCAATCTGAATTTATATTTAAGTAACAATTCTGTCATTATTTATTATCAACACTACATCTACAGCAGAAAACTG